>JAHRHZ010000066.1:3666007-3958195 GCA_024137785.1 Ginglymostoma cirratum
GAAAACTTGACGTTTCGGGCCTAAACCCTTCATCAGAAAAAGGGTCTAGGCCCGAAACGTCAAGTTCTCCTGCTCCTATGATGCTGCTTGACCTGCTGTGTTCTTCCAGCCCCATGCTTGTTATCTCGGATTCTCCAGCATCTGCAGTACCTTTTATCTCGAATGGGGTGGATGTCAGTTTCTCTGAGTTAAACAGGAGAAAGGCTCTTCCACATTTGCTGTTCCTGGTTATTATCCAGCATTTCCAGCACTTATGCAGGCATATGATAAGGGCAGGACTGGGCTTGGTGAGGCATAAACTGTGTTATATAGCTAGAGATGGACCATACAGAGATGTCCATTTGGGTAAACACCAGACAGTCAACAATGTTTATGAACTGTGCTCAACAGGAGGTCATCATCTTTGAATGGCAGAGAACAAGACAGAAAATTAGAAAAGAAAGAAATCATAGAACTGTGCTCAACAGGGATTCATTAACTCTGAACAGGAGAGAATAAGACAGAAAACTAGCAGAAGAGTGGAAGATCTATGCTGTCTCATGTAGTGTTTACTAAATGAGGTACACTCCCTACTGTATAAAATAAGTTCATCCAGCTATTAAAATCAACCAGTAGAAAAATGCCTTAAATAGCTATATTTTCAATTCCAGTTCAGAACAGTGGCAAAGTTTGTACAATAAAACAACTGCTGCTGCCTGTAGCTACTCCCATCAAGAGCTCTGCGGTCAAGGGATGTCACATCTGTCCGTTTTCAACATCTTCACACATATCTCCTTCCTTTCTTCTGACCTCAGCATCACATCTACCATCGTGGTTATCATTTGGCTTAAGTAATCAAACCGATCTACTTGGTTCCAAGATAGGAACATAGCAACAGGAGTAGGTCATTCAGACCCCTCAAGGCAGTTCCACCATTCAATATAGTCATGGCTAATCTGTGGCCTGATCCCATATACCTGCCTTTGGCTCATACCTTTAATACCTCCGATAAATTAAAAAAAATTCTCAGATTTTAAATTACCAATTGATCTAGCATACACTGTTCTAGATTCCCCAACCAATAGAAATAATGTATCTTTATCTACCCTGTCTTTTCCTGTTAATACCTTGAAGACTTTTAACAGATCAAGCCTTAACCTTCTAAATTCTACAGCAAACAGGCCTAATTTGTATAATATGACACCATTCACTTCAAAATTCACTCACCAATTTATTCTCCTATATTTCTAACTACCATTGTTTTAGTACAAAAACTCAATATTCATACATACCTCTTGGATGCCATT
Organism: Ginglymostoma cirratum; assembly: GCA_024137785.1. Lineage (NCBI taxonomy): Eukaryota > Metazoa > Chordata > Chondrichthyes > Orectolobiformes > Ginglymostomatidae > Ginglymostoma > Ginglymostoma cirratum. Next base: position 3,667,294 of record JAHRHZ010000066.1, read on the forward strand.
TTACAGCATTAAATCCTAAGGGCCACAGAGTTAGCTGGAGCAATTCAGCAGGTCTGGCAGTGTTTATAAAAAGGGAAAGAGTTAATAGTTTGAGTCCAAGATGACTATTTACAGCTTTGCGCAAATTCTTGCTCCAGCACTTTGTTCTATTTCAGGTCTCCAGCATCTGCAGTATTTTGCTTGTGTGGCATTTTGACTTCCCAAATCCTGGTTCCAATAATCCACTTGGAAAAACTACAGCTGGTTTGCAAACAGAAAGTAAACTTGGAACAAATGATTTGTGTTCATTTCTGCACTCACCAAAAGTTGGCCTTTGGATGAAAGATCAAAGACTTTTGGTGTCAGATAAAGACCCCAGACTCAAACAAAAATAATGTACCTGGCGTCTGAGTCAATATTCTTCTTGCAATATCACCTAAAAATAGAATCACTGTTCATGGCTGTTCGTGGGACATAATGTGCGCAGAAAAGAATGTTGTATTTGCTTGTATAAAACACCACAATGCATCAAAACTGATTCATTGTTTGAAACATTTCAAACATTTTTACTAAGTATTCTACAAATGTACTATTTAATATGAACTGATTTACACAATATGTGCCTTATTAAATTTGCAATTGTAATGAAAAATTCAAAAAGAAACCATTCCAAAATCATAATGAGTGACTTTGAACACTGCTCAGCAAAGGGTCCAGTAAATAGGCTTTTCAATAGCTAGTTGTTGTGGCAGTAATCTCACTGCCTGGCTTTTTCTCTATCTATACAGAGGAACCATTTAAACTTGCTCTCATGTAATGTCCAGATAATCACACAAGGGTAAGCAGTTAAAATCCAATCAAGAAACTCAACAGGATGAAGCACATGACAAGCTTGCCTGCCAGGCTCTTGGCCAAATGCACAGGATGCTAATCTGCTTATTGTAAGATTGCGGAAAGTGCTTTGTTAGCAGTACATTGTAAGCTCAAACACGACTGCAACATCTTCACTCATCACTCTCCACAGCTACAAAATGGTAGGCGAATATGTAGCAGAGAACATAACAGGTTGTCCACTAAAGCCTCAATCTTCTTGTTCCACTGATATACTTGCACCATTTAAAATTTTTGCCCAGTTGTGAGGTATGTATATATATACACATATATAGACTGGCTTAGGAGTGGAACTGCTAGTCAGCAGATTAGTTCCAACTTTCCTTTTAAAGAACTGTTTTCATTTAATCTTTATCCCCACCACCCCTCTCCCCAACTCTAGACATCTTGCACTGAGCAAATAAACCCATTCCACGTTGAAAGGTCACAGTCTGATATTCCGCTGTTGTGCTGCTCCAGGTGTCAACTATTCTCATGGTTGCAGTGTTGTTATTTATGCTGCACTTACCTAAGGGCCACAGGGACTTCTGTGCTGCAGCGGTAGAGTCCCTAATTCTGAGCCAGAAGGCTTAGGTTCAAATCCCACCTGTTCAAAAGGTGGCCCAACAAATTTATACAGGATGATTACAAAAATCTAAAATACAGTATATTTGAGGCATCTTTTGGTACACTGGTAGTTTCTCCATTCAAAATAAATTAATAATCTCTATATTAGGATATTAATTTTACATTACAAATTCACAAGTGAATTCTCTTCCAACAGGAACAAAACCCCTGCCTATTTTTCTTCTCTCCCTCAAAGAGCTTAACAATTATGTAAATTTCTTGAGTGAAGCTTAGGGGCCCTTGAGAAAAGCAAATTTAGTAAAATACAATATCTGACATGCAATTCTAGCAGCAGGAAGGGAGCTCCAGCTTTTGACTGGAACAAGAGCCTCCACATCCAGCCTCAAGAGCCCAGCAACTGCAGAAAGCTAAAACTAAAAAATCCTGGTTCTGTTGGAGCTTGACCACACCCATTCAGCCTCCTTCTATAATTCCCGCTTTGAAAAAAAACACCCAAGACCTCACAAGCTGTTTACTTTATTGGCTTTGAGAATACCGCTCGACACCTCTGTCTCAACCTTTCTTCATAAAAAAAGGACTAAATACACCACGTAAAGCCATAGTATCGTCACACACCTACATCACCTTTCAACCCCATGCTTGCCAAGAAACTAGCCCGTCACTGCCTTAAAAATATTAAAAGACTCTGCTTCCATTAAGCAACAGCTTCCAAGATTCACAAATCGCTGTGGGGAAAAAAGAAACACTTCATCTCTGTTTTAAATGGGATGACTGGCAAGCAAAATGACTTCTCTGAGCATCAGGGATTCATTTACAATGACCAATGCCCCTGCCCAGCAGTCCTGTCAATGAGGGATGGATGGCCTGAGGGACTTCTGTGAGGGATGAGCAGTGCTGGTGATCTCAGGAACTGAACAGCAGTCTTAGGGAGCTTCGTGAATTATGAGCAAGCATTCCTAATTACTTTGCTGAGTGGTAAGCAGTCCTCGTGAAATTTTTGAAAAATCAACAATTTCAGGAACAATGCCACAATCCCCTTGTCCTGAAACAGTCTACTTTGATGGATGGTGAGATTTCATGTTTTTCTTTAAATTAACAAAGTGACGTTCAGAAACATGTTGTATTTTCAGATTTAAAAACAATGAAAAATATAACTCACTATTAAACAGTAGCAAACTCTTATTACATCAAAAATATCAAGTATTTGAGATATGGGATTGCGCACTCAGCTTTTACTGTTAACCTCAGAGAATGTGAATCATATCTAGCTCAGTATGATATGTAAATGTTTGGTGTGAAATGAATTTGTACAGTCTGTATGCATCCTGAATTGATGTAGGTTCATGGGACAAAACACTTAATTTAACATCACCTTGACAATATCAGTGGGAGCCCATAGAAAGGTGGGGGAGTTAACTGATATCCAAGGCTCAGCTGTGTAACAATTGGGTCTGAACAAATTTGCCAGATCTGGGACAATTTGATACTCACACCCGGTACTCCAAATGAATAGGCATCCACGTCCTCATATTGATAATTCTCACTTCAATTAACACATTTAAAGGTGCCACTTTAATACCTTCATTTCAATAATTAAAATCTGTACTCTAATAAATCAAATACAATCTGAAATTGACAAGGAGGTCTACTGAACTAATTCATAGCACATCATTACAGACATGAGCTAAATATAATGAAAAAATCCACAATATATGTCACAATGCCCAAAACAGTAGAGAAAGACTTGAGATCATAGCTTATCAGAATATTTTCCAGAGCAGCATGCTTTCGACAAGCCTCCCAATAGGTTTCAGGAATAAAATTAAGTTCAAAAGCCATCATAAATTGGATATTACCATTAAAGGTAATTGGGCAATGATTCAAATGTTATGAATTAACTAGTACATTAAACTGAGATTTGAGAAGTTGATGACACCAGCACTGAATCGATAAGGCCTTCAAGGAATAGACTGGAAAGGAGGTCTGGGACCACTTTAATAGACAATCAGAAATTTAATGGAAACTAAGTTCTAACATAAGAATTAACAGATTGTTTGATTTATTACCATAATAATGTCAATACCACTTTTTTAATCTCAGCGTCACTACTAACGGAATACTGCTAATGAGGAATTGACTATGCTGCACAGTCCTAATGATCCACACTTTGATAATCTGAGCTAAAGTATTTAATGGCTTTCACTCAATTAACTCTCAGACTACAGTGTCTAGTTATGTGACCTATTGAAATAATTCTATCTAGGCTTCCTCTATATAATCTTTGTTTTATACTCAGTAAGATACAGTTTCCTAATGTTCACAAACAAACAAAGCTTACGAAAACAGCCTTTCCCCCTTCAAGACAAACACTATCATGGTAGAATACCAATTCCTAAGGCTGCATCTATTCTTCAGCCAAAACAATGTGTTTCAGACTCACGCCTGTGCAATGGAGCAGTGCAAACTTCTGAGATTTTGCATTACCAAGTTACTTCCCTAAAATAACAATAATGCTGAGGTATTGGTACATGTAAAAATAAATATCACCCTCCACATCAGTAACCTCACGCTGATAAACATAGGTCTTTTCAATGGAATAGTATTTACCCTAGAATCCAATTACATAGAAAGAACCCATTCAAAGCACTCGTGTCTGGTTTTCAAAATAGCTATTCCACACCATTGCTGTTTCCTCATGGTCCCATACTACTTTTTTTTAAACATCCAATTCCCCTTTGAACTTTGTTATTGTACCTGCATTCATCATTCTTTCACATAAAGCATTCCCAATCATGTCTAGTCAACACTTCAAAAATAATCGCTCTCATTTCTCACAAAAGTTCTTTTTTAAAAACCATACATCTGAAATCTGCTTCCTTTGCACACTTCCTTTTCCACCAGCGGAAACAGTTTCTCTCTTTTCAGTATCTAAATGTAATTGCTCCTCTGGGCAGCTCAATGTATGTTTGAAATTGTGTTACTCCACTGACAGTGTTTTCTCCCCAGTTTGCTCCCCTTCATTCCAGTAGGCATTCATTTCTTGATGGTGTGCCATCACTCTCTGGTTGTGTTATTCACATCAGCTTTGACAGTGAGAGTCTAGAATCTATTTGACCACAAGGTCCAATTCCAGTTCTAAAGCCAAGGTGGCATCCACACACATCGTGATCCCGAAGGGCAGTGGGGGACCTGATTAATATTCCTCTTGACAAGACAGTGGGCTTAAGACCAATTGTACTGTCCTATTCCACCCATCATTGAGGTCAGCACTGATCAGCCCACTGAGCCCAGGATACTCTTACTCCATTTTCCTCAACTTCTCACTGTGTTAAACCCACCAAAGCATTATATAGCGCCTTCCTTATATCAAATGTTGCTCCATTGTCATCCTAATATCTTGCTCAGCCCTTATTCTGCCAAGTCCCAATGTTTGGCAAATTCTGTTTAGTTATATTTAATATACCATCTACAAACAGACACAAGCTGTGTGTTTTGAATTCAGCTCAGGTAGATTGTAAACATGCTCATTTTGCATAATGTCTCTTTAGTATCACACAGTCTAGCAGGGACCAATGAGTGATTGTAGCCCTGCACACAGCCAAAGCTAAATTGGCTCAAGTTAGAAGAACAATTCACATGATTGCACAGAGCTATCTATAGAACTTCATAAGGTAAATCCACAACAACATAACATAATAAAAGGGGCTTCTGTGATTTCTAGGGCTTCCTGTCCCCTAAATAAAACCAATAACAGCATCATTGGAGGAAGACAGGATATATTTCACCTTAATTTTTATTTTGCACAAAGTGTAATGTCATGATGAGATTCAGAAGCACAGGGAACAAAACCTGTTGCTGCCTAAAGTAGCCTGGACTTATAGCAAGCAGCTGTCAGATGATGGATATGACAATAAATCTGCCGCTGAGCAACTCTGCTTCAGTGAATCTGGATTATTGTACCAAATGCAGTCCGTGTACCAGTACATTCTGTGAAATATCTTGGCATTTTGAGCAACTAAGACTGGCTGGACAACTCTATTTTTGGGTATGAGTGAACTGGGACCACAAAACTAATATTTTTCCAACTGGCATGTTAAGTTTATGTGATTGGCAACATCCTCTCAGTCCTTAATGATGAGAACTAAATGCCATCATTGAAGCTCTTTAACACTGTTGAAAAAAAAAGTCATGTAATCAAGCATACAGCACACCAAATCCCTCCACACATGCTCATTCAAATACCCACAGATTGTGGCTGCATTAATCAAGTCTCATTAATTTGGCAGAAAAACAGAAACCAAGGAATACAAAATGCGTACCTAAGATGCAAATCCTTTGCAACTCAATGCGAGGACTTGCTCAGTAACTGAGTAGAGGAGTTGTGGCTGTACCATTCAACACCCCGAAGAAGTGGAAACCCCAATATGGTGCATTAACCCTTTCTAGCTGAGAAATGTGCCTGATCAAACTCCACCAAAAGCATGTGCAGCGAGTTTGAGTAGAGACGTGGGTTAAAGATCCAGCTGCCAGCTGACTAGTTCTGGCTTCCAGATGGAATGCAATAATGTAATAATCAGTTTCTGCTGTGACAAGTGTCAGCATAAGAGCTTTCTGCACTCCTACATACTGTTAGATCTGGAAACTGTTATTCTATAATTAATTTGGCAAAATCTGAGGAAACTGCCACCACTTTATTTCAAGAATTTCAAAACCTACAGCACTGGGCACAAATACAAGAAGTAATATAGGAATATCAATAACAAGAAATTGTTCCAAAACAATTACATGATAACTGCAATCACAACACAACAGTAAGCCATTCAGTCCATTGTCTCTGTGCTGGTACGGTATGCTCCAGTCCAATTTGTCTGTTTTTATTTATATTTTTACTTTATTAATACCTGCCCAATTGATTACATTTCTTGTCTGACTGGCCACTCCTTATAAAGCTAATGCTGTTTCATTAACTTCTTGTCCAAAAACCTTCATTCAACTTTGCCTTTATTTGTCAAAACATTATTGATTTTACACAAGATCAGGTCATTTACTTTGTTAAGGATGGTGTATGATTGTAATAACTGTAACTGGCACTGCCAGGTGCAAAACAGCTGCCCATAGGGTTGTGCTGGTTAGAAGCCCGTGCAGTCACCCCTGACAGACTAAAGGCAACATAGTGCTTGAAGCTGATGATAAAAACTTGCCCTTTTTTGCCATATAAATCAGACACTAGTTCATGGGCACAGCACTGTTTGCAATGGGTGTGCTGAAAACTCTGGCTGCATTATCATAGCCCTCAGCAGATCATCTCCAAAAGGATGGCCACATTCACATTCTTCTTTTCCAGATCTCTGCCTGAGGCAGGTCTCACCCACAGTGTCGGGGCATCCATCAAGGGTAGAGCAAGTAGACAAGTCCTGAGTGCAGCCCAGCTGGAACAGAGATAGAAACCACATTCTATTGATACCAATGTGACTCACACTGGCCTTTCAGCGAACTGAGCCAGCCAGATGTACTTCCCCGCCACATCCACGCCCCCCCCCCCACCCCCCCCCTCCTGCCCCGCACCCACCCCCCTCCACTGCCCCCAAGTGCCCCACCAACAAAGAGTCAGGGTTGGCACTTTTATATACATGTTGCAGCCTGGAACTATGCATTGTGATGACAGGGGCTCCAATTTCTTTCCAATGCGTGGCTGACTGGGTATAACGCAAGCTCTTACGGCCTGCCATTGGTGTACGTTGGAAGGATTTACAAATTGATGCTCAAGCCAAGTGGTCACATTATGAACCATCAAGTCCTGGTGTCATTCACGAACCTGGAGTTCAGAGGCAGGTACACAACCTACTGCACCAGACCACCTTGGGTCAGCTTCATAATATTGGGCCCTACAAATTAACCCAAAACCAACTGCCATACAATTTTCCTCCTTCTTTTCGTGGACAGCTATGGAACTTCTCCCATGCTTAGCAAATTTAAAATTTCAAAACTTCTCTTGACAATTATTTGGTGCCTATAATTTTCCCTTCCCAACCTCCTTCAGTATTCTGAATAAATTCCCTGGAGCACAACTGAGACACTTATTCCTCACTGTCAGTTTCCTACGTACCTTTGATATTTCTCAGGTTCTCATCCCCCCTATCAGCAGTTCAAGTATCTTAGATTGAGGTGCTTTGTGATACCACAGAATAACACTTTTTAAAGTGAATGGAGGTAGATATAGGGGAGACGTCAGAGGTAGGTTCTTTACTCAGAGAGTGGTAGGGGCGTGGAATGCCTTGCCGGAGAGGGTAGTGGAGTCGGCCTCATTAGGGGCATTTAAGCGGCTATTAGATAGGCATATGGATGATAGTATAAGGTAGGGGTGGCGGTTAGATAGACCTTAGGATTAAGTAAAAGTTTGGCACAATATTGTGGGCCGAAGCGTCTGTACTGTGCTGTACTGTTCTATGTTCTATATTCTAACATCAACTAGAGAAAGATTAAAAGTAATAAAGATACTCCTTCCACACTCTATTACTGGGTTCTCAACCTCACCGGTCAGTCTTATGTAGACCACTGTCTATCTCCATATGACAATAACATACAGCGTCACTGCAGTGTTGGAATCCACTCAGAAGAAGTCAGACATTTTTAAGGTTTAAAAAAACATGATGTACCTAGACTAATTTACATTTGCAATTTACTAATCTACACAATTCAATTGAGCGTGGACTTGTATATTCAGACTTTCTCAAAAGTCTCTTCCCTTCTCACCTGATCCTGTGGGATCCTTTTTATTCCCTTTTTTTTCATTATTTGAACTAAATGTTACAGAATCACCTCCGATGCCGCTCTACTCAGTGCCCCTACAGCCAGCAGCTCCACAGTAAACACCAGCCCCCAGCCCTGCTGGGTCTTCACATCCCCCCAGATCTCCCCCTCACTGAGGGCGAACGGTCAATCCTCAGTAAAGGACTCACCTTTATCCCCCTCCACCCAATCAAGGAATACCGCTCACGCCTAGACATCAAACAGTTTTTCCGCCGCCTCCGCCTCCGCGCTTACTTCTTTAATTGCCAGTCTAACCCTCCCTCTACCGACCCCTTCTCCAGCCTCCAACACATCCACTCTTCCTGGACACCACCCCAAGGCATCCTACCCTCCCTCATCCTCTTCACCTCCAACTGCCATCATGACATTGATCGCCTCAACCTCTCCACCCCTCTCACCCACTCCAACCTCTCCCCACACAATGTGCAGCCCTCTGCTCCCACCGCTCCAACCCTAACCTCACTGTCAAACCCACAGACAAGGGTGGCACACTTGTAGTATGGCGCACTGACCTCTGCATCGCCCAGGTCAGGCGCCAGCTCTCTGACACCTCCTCCTACAGCCCCCTTGATCATGACCCCAACCACCATAACATCATCTCCCAGACCATCCATAACCTCATCACCTCAGGTGACCTCCCACTCTCAGCCTCCAACCTCATCGTCCCCCAACGCCGCACTGCCCGCTTTTATCTCCTTCCCAAAATCCACAAACCCGACTGGCCTTGTCGACCCGTTGTCTCCACCTGCTCCTGTTCCACCAAACTTATCTCCACTTATCTCAATTCCATTTTCTCTCCCCTGGTCCAGGAACTCCCCACCTATGTCTGTGACACCACCCACGCCCTCCACCTCCTCCAAAACGTACGATTCCCTGGTCCTCAATACCTCATCTTTACCATGGACACCCAGTCCCTATACACTTGCATTCCCCATGCAGATGGCCTAAAGGCGTACCACTGCTTCTTCTCCTGCAGGCCCGACCAGTCCTCCTCCACCGACACCCTTATCTGCTTCACCAAACTCGTCCTTACCCTTAACAACTTCTCCTTCAACTCCTCCCACTTTCTACAGATGAAAGGGGTGGCCATGGGTACCCGCATGGGCCCAAGCTATGCCTGCTTCTTTGTAGGATACGTGGAACAATCCCTCTTCCGCAGCTATGTTCTATTAATGCGGAAAAGTGTGAAGTGATTCACTTTGGAAGGAGTAACAGGAATACAGAGTACTGGGCTAATGGTAAGATTCTTGGTAGTATGGACGAGCAGAGAGATCTCGGTGTCCATGTGCATAGATCCCTGAAAGTTGCCACCCAGGTTGATAGGGTTGTTAGGAAGGCGTACGGTGTGTTAGGTTTTATTGGTAGAGGGATTGAGTTTCAGAGCCGTGAGGTCATGTTGCAGCTGTACAAAACTCTGGTGCGGCCGCACTTGGAGTATCGCACACAGTTCTGGTCACCACATTATAGGAAGGATGTGGAAGCATTGGAAAGGGTGCAGAGGACATTTATCAGGATGTTGCCTGCTATGGAGGGAAGTTCTTATGAGGAAAGGCTGAGGGACTTGAGGCTGTTTTCGTCAGAGAGAAGAAGGTTAAGAGGTGACTTAATAGAGACATACAAGATGATCAGAGGATTGGATAGGGTGGACTGTGAGAGCTTTTCTCCCTCGGATGATGATGGCTAGCATGAGGGGACATAGCTTTAAATTGAGGGGTGATAGATATAGGACAGATGTCAGAGGTAGATTCTTTACTCAGAGAGTAGTAAGGGCATGGAATGCCTTGCCTGCAGCAGTTGTAGACTCGCCAACTTTAAGGGCATTTAAATGTTCGTTGGATAAACATATGGATGATAATGGAATAGTGTAGGTTAGGTGGGCTTCAGATTGGTTTCACAGGTCGGCGCAACATCGAGGGCCGAAGGGCCTGTACTGCGCTGTAATGTTCTATGTTCTATGTTCTACACGGGCCCTAAACCCCACCTCTTCCTCCGTTACATCGATGACTGTATTGGCATCGCCTTGTGCTCCCCACGAGGAGCTCAAACAGTTCATCCACTTTACTAAAACCTTCCACCCCAACCTTAAATTCACCTGGGCCATCTCCGATACCTCCCTCTCCTTCCTGGACTTCTGTCTCCATCTCTGGTAACCACCTGGAAACTGATTTCTATTTCAAGCCCACTGACTACCACAGCTACCTGGAATACACTTCCTCTCACCCACCTTCCTGCAAGAATGCTATCCCCTACTCCCAATTCCCAATTCCCAATTCCTTTGCCTCCGCCGCATCTGCTTCCGAGATGAGGCATTCCACTCCTGGACATCCCAGATGCCACTTCCGCCACCTGCAATCTGATCCCACTACCAAGGACATTTTTCCCTCCCCACCCTCATCTGCCTTCCAGAGGGACCACTCTCTCCATGACTCCCTCGCCTGCTCCACACTCCCCATTAGCCCCACCACCCCTGGCGCTTATCCCTACAACCGCAGGAAATGCTACACTTGCCACTACACCTCCCCGCCTCACCACCATCCCAGGCCCCAAAAAAACCTTCCACATTAAACAAATAATAACCTGCACATCCTCTAATGTGGTATATTGTATCCACTGTTCCTGATGTGGCCTCCTCTACATCGGGGAAACCAAGCTGAGGCTTGGGGACCACTTTGTGGAACACCTACACTCGGTTCGCGACAAACAACAACACCTCCCAGTCGTGAACCACTTCAACTCCCCCTCCCACTCCTTGGACGACATGTCCCTCCTGGGCCTTCGCCCGTGCCACAACGATGCCACCTGAAGGCTGAAGGAACAGCACCTCCTATTCCACTTGGGAACCCTGCGGCCCAATGTTCTCAATGTGGACTTTACAAGCTTCAAAATCTCCCCACCCCCCACCTCGTCCCAAGACCAGCATCCCCTCTTGTCCCCGCCTCCTTGACCTGTCCATCTTTTCTCCCACCTATCTGCTCCTCCCACCTCACAGACTAACCCTCACCTCTACCTCCTACCTACTAGCCTCATCCCGGTCTCCTTGACCTGTCCGTCTTCCCTCCCACCTCACTGACCAACCCCTTCCCAACTCCCTACCTACACTCACCTGTACTGGCTTCATCCCCACCTCCTCGACCTGTCTGTCTTCTCTCCACCTATCTGCTCCGCTATCCATCGCCTCCCCCTCTCTCTACTTATTTCAGAGCCCCCTTCCCCTCCCCCATTTCTGAAGAAGGGTCCAGACCCGAAATGTCAGCTTCTCTGCTCCTCCGATGCTGCCTGGCCTGCTGTGTTCATCCAGCTCCACACCTTGTTATCGCAGATTCTCCAGCATCAGCAGTTCCTACTAGTTTCACAGAAACAAAATTGTTGTGTTAAAAGGCAATATTCAGTCATGAAAGTCGAAAAGTTGCTGACATTTATGTAAGATACAAACTCAGAACCCAAACAATGTGAACTTGAGAAGACAAGTCACAAAAATACTTGATCAAGAGTCTATGTTCAAGACAGCACCACTTTCAGGATTTAAACAATGCTGCAAAGAGAAATAGCCTGCAAAATGTCCTACTCCAGACTAGCCTTAGATAAACAACATTAGAATGATCTCATGTAAGTTTGAATTAGCCTAATACAGACAAAGCTCTAAATCAACATTCCATCTTGACCTAATGCAGGGAAAGCAGTTACTACAGGTCAACGACTGCAAATGATATTTAGTATAAGTATCATACTTGTGTGTACAATGTGCTTGTAAGAACTGAAGTGCTGCTTTCAGAGACAAAATGAGCACAGAGCAGTGATCAAAAAGAAAACCTATGAGTTGTGTGATTTCTCCATTAACCTTCAATGACACCACTGTATATGCTCTTCATTGCTATCACATTGCAGAGCTAAAAAGAGATACAGCAGCTTAACGGTGATGAAAATGTTTGGAGCAGTTCCCTTCACACAAGCTTTATAAGCTACCTAGAAAACAGCATTAACATTTCAACACTGCATTTGACCCTTCATGCTCTTCAGAAGTGGGAACATAACCCCTGCTCCTTAGATTCTATACACTGTAATATAGTCCTGTGTTAAACTATGTCCACCAAAGCTACTTAGAGGAATACTTATCTTCTGCACATTTCAATCATCACGTAGGTCAATCAAATTTCAATTAGGAGATAAAGCAGTAAACAAAGATCAGTGTAAATGCAAAACTACAGTATATATTATCCATTGGACTGTCTGTCTATTTCAGATCAATTTCATAAGTTCTAGTCTAATACATCATTGATGATGACGCTAGTTTCCAGAAAATAATTAACCTTTTAAATAAAAATCTAAGGCTCATCACAGCAGGAAGCGTAGTGATAGGGTCCATTGAATCCTGGGAGGGGAACCAGGTAAGGCTCTCAGCAGGGGGGAGAAGCCCAACCAATCAAGTCAGAGAGCTGAAAGGGGCTCCTGAAGGATTCTTGGCTACCATAGGAGTGATGCCATATAGGCCTGTTATTGTGCCAATTAAAACCCATTATCACTGAGGTCACCACAAATTAATGGTGCCTCAAAGATTAAATAGGAGCCACAGGTTTTCCCACTCTTTCAGACAACCACCCAGCAAACCCCATCGGCTCTGTCAGCAGCCTCCATTGGATGGGAGTCAGTGAGGTCCCTTGTTGCATCAGGAAAAGGCCACTGAAATCAAACACCCCTGTACTTCTTCTCCTGGAATCCCACTCCACAAACCCCATCCTGCCTCACACAACTCTGGGCTGGAATCCCATGCCATTTCTGGGTGATTGGTATACACAATGCTCCCAGAAGGCACTACACCTACTGGTGGAGATGAGGAGCCTCTGGTTATTTGATTGCCTAGTAGCTCTCAGTACCATGGAGGCTGTCAACAGTACTGGATACCTTCACTGTGTGCCTGAAGGGCCATTGTTTCCATCAGGACTCCCTACAGCAATGATAGGGGCTCTCTCTGCTTCTCCGCTATAGCCCAACCAATCCACTCCATGTCAAATGTTTGTTAAAAGCCAGCACTGCAGTAAAACATGTTTCTCTGCTGCATTTGTGTAAGGAAATTCTAACTCAACATTAAACACCTTGAGGAAAAGCCCAGAGAGCACAAGTTATTGCAAGCACTGACTTCAATCTGATGTCTACATGCAGGATCCATGGATTAACAAAACACTTTTGAAAATATCTATGATAACCTTCTTTGCCACTGAAAATAGTGCACAAAATCCAAAGTGGCAAAGAAGTTGGAAATACGCAAGGATTAAAATTAGTAAAACAAAAATTACTTACAATAGAATAGGCAAGCTACAGAGCTCGTTCTGGTCTGTTTAGTATGTACCTATTACATAAGTTACCCCAAATTTTTCCCACATACTTTCTGTCAGCAACAGAAGGGGGAGGCGATGGCCTAATGGTATTATTGTCGGACTGTTAATCCAGAGACCCAGATAATGTTCTGGGTTCAAATCCCGCCATGGCAGATGGTGGAATTTGAATTCAATAAAATATCTGGAATTAAGAATCCAACAATGACTGTGAATCCATTGCCGATTATCGGAAAAACCCATCCGGTTCACTAATGCCCTTTAGGGAAGGAAATTGCCATCCTTACCTGGTCTGGCCTACATGTGACTCCAGACCCACAGCAATGTGGTTGACTCCTAACTACCCTCTGGCCAATTAGGGATGGGCAATAAATGCTGCCTGGCCAGCAATGTCCCTTACCCTGTGATTGAATTTTTAAAAAATACATTAAACTCTCCTTTATTTCCTTCTGCTAATTCACCTTCTGTACAGGGTTTGGAAATGAATTAAATCACAATTCAGAAAATCCTGGTCCACGTGGTCATGTCTCCAGCAGAAACATAAATGTCTACCTTCAATAGAGGTGTCTGCAGCAGCTCTAGGGTCACTCACTTGCCTCCAGTGAGAAGGGCGCAGTTCAATTCCTTCAACTAACATTACTGAAACAGTTTCTTTGCTAATTAAAAACAGAAAGCATTGGAGACATTCAACATTTCAATTCTTTAAAAGCTTCAAAGCTTGAAATGCTAACTCTATTTCTCTCTCCACAGATGCTGCCAGTCTTGCTGAGTTTCTCTAGCACTGTTGTTATTTCAGAACTCCAGCATCCAATTTGTTGTTTTTAATCTGGTAGTTATCTGACTGCTTTTGTGGGAGCATGTTATGCAAACTTGGCTACATTCTTTCCTAAATACAATAGTTGCAATATTCTAAAGTAACTCATTAGCTGTAAAGCAGTTTGGGACATTCTGAAGTAATGAAAGTTAATGCATTACTTCCTTTGTCAATGGCTATGAGTGTGCTTGTTAAATAACTGCTTGGTTCAATGTACAGAGCGGCAAAGTATTGGAATTAGTTACAAGTCAGCCATCACTTGCTTGAATGGTCTAAAGCATTTGAGAGAGAATGCTCCTGTTCCTATGTGACCCATGTTAACCTTCCTCAGCAATAAGTCAGGTAAAGTTGCCATAATCTATTGGACCAGAAAGCTTCTTTGAGAGAGGTAGGTGGTGGTTAACCTGAGGGTCACCATGCCTTAGGCAAGGGGAGAGGTTGAGAAGGAGGGTCCTGCATTGTAACCTCAGCCAGTGACAGGAATTGAACCCACACCATTGGTGTTATTCTGTAATGCAAGCCAGCCATCCAGCCAACTGAGCTAACTGACCTAGGAGGGGCTGGTCTCATCTTATGACAAAGGTTATTTGCAGTCTGAAAACAAATGCACATGTGCCAGCTTCAAATGTAGAACCAAGCTGTGCAAAGCATCCTACAACGTTGACAGGACAACTTCCGTGTCACGAGCAGCTGCAGGCAGCACTGCTGAATGATTTTCCAATTTGAATAATTTTGCAAACCCACAGGATAAAGGAAAACAATATTGCAAGTTTGATTTACGCTCAACACCACAATTTAAAACATTTGGTACAGTATTGTACTTGTGAACAAATTATCCTTATCGGGATCACCTTTCCACCATTATTAACTCCTCTGAACATGGTGTGTAGGAGTAAATTACTCCAGTTCCTGTTTAAGTAGTGTAACCTGTAAAGCTCAACAAAGTTAACTTCATTTGACAGTCAGCAGTTGGGTACCTGTCAGAAAACCCCTAGAGGTAAGAAAAAACAAACAGGATTACAGTGAGCAGAAAAGCTGGAGTCAAGCTTGGTACTTTAAAAGGCACGAAGCCGAACAGCAAGAACTGTGGAAGGCAGTTAGACTGACAACTGAGGTTATTTTGTTTGTCGAAGCTGCTGCTGTGCCTGTCAGCATTTGTACTGGGAAAATTGAGCCCATTCAAAATGATTAAGCTTACTGAAAAGGAAAAATTAGGCTGAACGCTCTTCATGTTCAGAAATGAAATTCTAATCACTAATTGCTTGGCATAAATCTCAGTGCGCTGGAGTTATACTAAAAAAAAAACTCGAATTTTATTCTTGCACAGTGCATTGGCCACAATCAGACGCAAAACAAAATTCACTTCATTGACAAAAGGGGACATTTAACACTAAATAACAATGCATGTTCACATGTAAACTGGGATCATCACCCATCAGACAAAGAGGTGCTAAATTTTATTTATAACAGAGCAAAATCACACCACATCCTTTTAACACTTGGCTGTGAAATGCACTGTACACATTGCTTTTAAGTGACACCCCTGGCATGAAGATCTAATAAAACTTTTATTTCTACATAATATTATCATTGATCAAAGCACTGAGTATTTTACACATAAATGGTCTAAAAGTGCAAGGACTGTCGTTATGTACAAGTTAATGCATCGCCTATTCTGCATCAGCAGTATTTCACTGGTGCATGTGTCAAGTTAAATGTTTTGTTTTTGTTAGTACTGATTGAAGGAGGGATGTCGATCAACCTATCGTTGTTAGACAAGAACATTAGAACGTTTAAGTACCACTTGCACCACGGGAGCAGACAAGCCTCAGTTTGACAAAAGGGTTTGTACTACCAACACCACTGTACCTGATCAGTGCCACAATGTGACTCAAATCTCTAAAATTCTATGTGAACTTCTAAAGTGGAAACAACTGAGCTAAACATAAAAACTGATCCTAATATTACTGGGATACAGGGTCAGAGAGGCACAGATGGAGCAGCTTTGCAGTCAGGACCCAGGAGAATGGTTTTTCCTCAAGACTTGCCGAATTTAGCCGCATTTCGGAAATACACTCTTGGCTGCAACCAGCCAGACTGGGTGACTGATTGGGTGTTGAGTGGGTCAAGAGTGGGAAGATTAGTAGTTGGAGGGAAGATCAATGGGTTAGAAGCATAGTCACCAGGAGAGTTGAGGTGAGGAGGGAACAGGATTGCGAAGGCACAGCAGGAGAGATTGGAGGAGATGGGGAGATTGCACCAGGAACATGTGGAAGATAGAGAGGGGGAAGCAAGTGGAGGACACTGCAGACTGCATGGGACTTTGGACCAGCTTCAGTTTGCAAGTAGAGGTTGGCCGAGGCGCCCCCCCCCCCCCCCGGCTGCGGGGTGGTGGGAATTGATCCTTATCGGACCTTGCCAGTCTTTAACTGACAGGTTTCTTGAAGACTGGGAAAACTAGCTCAACCAGTGTTGAAGCTAGAACAGAGAGGAAAAAAACCTGAGGCTTTCAGTATGCTTAAGATATTTAAATAGGGCACCCACTTCCTAGGGGCAGTTTGGATCTGTAGCCACCACCTTTGAAAGTGGGAGCAGCTGCTTGAGACAAAGGTTGTTTCATGAATAACGTGAGTATGTATAAATACAGTATAGGTCCTGAAATTACCTGACATCAACTAAAAATATCCTAGTCCTCTCTCACAGTTTCTCACCATAACCCAAAACTGGTGATAGTTCATGCCTCAATCCTATTCCCATTAAAATTCTTGAATATTTAACATCCTCTCCTGGCCACCATATTTGCAGATATTGTAAACAGATCTCTGCTTCTAGGTGCTGACCTTGTCCTTTAAAACTGCCATCATCTCCCTCCTTAGAAAAAGGTCAAATTTTGACTTCACCTTGATTACAAACCACCATCCCATCTCCTACCTCACTCTCCTACACAAATTCCTCAAAAATGTTAAAGAAAAGCAAAGTTCTGGGAAAGTTAGAGGCCTGAAGTATAAATAGAAAGTGCTGGAGAAACTCAGCAGATCTGGCAGCATCTGTGCGAGAGAGAACAATAAAGTTAACATTTCAAAGGAGAATGATAATAGACTTGAGACATTGGCTCTGTTTCTCTCTCCACACATGCTACCAGACCTGCTCGGTTTCTCCAGCATGTTCTGCTTTTATTCCTTGAAATATCTTGTCATCTTCCAAATCTACTACCACCTTTCCTGGAACTCCAGTCAGGTTTCTGCCCATGCAACAGTGGCGTAAGTGCTTTCAAAGTCACAAGTGACATCTCATGTGATTGTGACAAAAGTAAACTTTCCACTCCCTGGGCATGACCTGTCTGTAGACTTTGACAAGGTTGATCCTCCTATACTCCTCTCCATTATCACCCAGTTCAGTGGGGTGGCTCCCATCTGTTTCTATTCTGAACTGTGTAATCGTATGCTAAGAAACATTTACAATGGCTTCTTGTCCTTTGCCCACACCACTACTCCCTGATGTCCCCCAAAGAATTATCCTATTTTTCAACGACCCCTTAGCAACATCATCAGCCTGTCCATCTTCTCTCCCACGTATCTGCCCCACCCATCCCACTGACCAATCCCCACCACTGCCTACATTCCCCAGCCCCATCCCTCCTCTCTATTTATTTCCCAGCTCTCTTCCCCCTCCCCATTTCTGAAAAAGGGTCTCAACCTGAAACATCAACTTTCGTGCTTCTCTGATGCTGCCTGGCTTGCTGTGTTCCTCCAGCTCCACACCGCGCTGTCTCTGACTCCAGCATCAGCAGTTCTTGCTATCTCCGAAAGCACTGTGTTTGTTTTTTACATGTATGCTGACAACTAGTCCTAATTCACCACAAGCTCTCTCAACGGCTGTTGCTAAATTATCAGTCTGCTTATCTGGTTGACATCCAGTACCAGGTAAGCAGAGATTTCCTCCACTTAAACATTGAGAAAACCAGAGCCATGGTTTTTGATCCTTATTGCAAACACTGTTCCCTTCCTACCAACTCCATCCCTCACCCTGTTAACAGTCAAGGATTAAGCTTGTCTGTTCACAACTGTCGCAATTCATCCAGAGATAAGGTTCCAACTTCACATTAAATATTATTCCAAAAATCACCTATTTCCACCTCTGTTACATTGACAAACATCAGCCGTCTCAACTCATCTCCTGCTGAACCCCTTGTTTGTTACTTTGTTACCTATATTTATTCCAATGGTTTCCACATTCTACCCACAGTAAACATAAAGTCATCCGAATTCTGTGATGCACATCCTAACTCACAGCAAGTTCAGACGCCCATCACCCTGGTCCTCGCTGACCTACATTGGTTCGCACGTATTAATTTTAAAATTCTCAATTTTCAGATGTAACCATGGATTGCCCTTCTGTATTTTTGCAAATTCCTCCAACCCAACAGCCCTCCAAGAGATAGGTGCTCCTCTCGCTCTGTCTCTTGCATCTCCAATTTTAATCAATGCACCATTGGACCTGAAGTGTTTAAGCTCCAAGCTCTGGAATACACTCTCTACACCCCTGTCCGTCTCACTGCCCTTCATTAAGACAGTGCTAAAACGTCTCTCTTTAGCAAAGCTTTTGGTTATCTGACATATCCTTTTTGTTTTGTAATGCTCTTGGAAACGACCTTGGAAATTATTTTATGTTAAAGTACTATATAAATTACAAATGTTGCTGCTCCAAAAGTAAACAAACCTACACTGATGTGGTCACAAATAAAACAGCATGCCGGGGAAACAGGTAACGCAAACCAATCCCTCTATAATTCCAACTTGCTCCTAACCTATTCACCAAACACAAACATAGTGATTTACTTGTTCGGTGCCACAGATATCTACACAGTCACAAAGAGGACACCAGCCCTCCTGGGATCTGGCACTGTAGTTGGATGTGCACCAAATATATATTTAATAGCACATGTGCCTAGTAGTGTTTACTTGTTATTAAGTACTTTTAGTTGTAGGAGCTTGTTCTTTCAATGTAACAGACTGGCAGTCACCTGAGACAGACATAAATGTAATTCATTTCGACATACAGTACTCCTAAAGTCCTTTTAACTGTAGCATCTGTTTAAATACCACTATTTAATACTGCTTAAATTGGTCAACTTGTTGTTTCTTTTTTAAGAGGGGTGGAGGTAGGGTAATTTTGTCATATCAAGGTCTATCTACACATCATAGCTCTGAGTCAGTGTGTCTGCTCTCATCCTCACACTGCCAAGCAATATGGAGGTTTCCTCACAACAGGGGATAGGAAGGTTCTCACGCCATCATAGCTATTGGCTTTCACAAGGGAAATCAAGACATCCTCACCACCACATACTCAATTTTCATGAGCGAAACACAGGTTTGTCTTGAATACTATCATTATTCCTCTCAGGAAAATGGAGATTTTTTTCAATTCAACCGCTCTCATTCCCAACTGTGCACCTTTCCTCCCAATGTCTCAGGTAACATTTCTAAGTCTGCTCGGCTGCCAAAATACAATCAGTATCCATTGTCTCTAAAATTGTCACCAGATGCTGAATCTCGTCAGGACAGACTAAAGTATCAAACTGTTCACCAAAACACCTTGGGAATATTTGTTATGTTAAAGCAGCCATTTCAAGATCAAAACTCATTGCTGTCTCTCTAACTAATTCTTTCCCAAAACAGAAAATATTACATTCCCATTCGCAATCTGCAGCATAAGATTTTAAAATCATCAGTCACAATAATCATCACTTCCTCAACTACCTATCCTATTTTTCCACTATTAAATCTTGATGGGGCCCTACACAATGCTCATTCCCATAAAGACATTTGCATTTGAAGCAGTCAGCACTGCAGGGGCTCTGATGTGCAATTCAAAATTCATTGACAAAAGTTAACACTGATCAGATCCCTCCCTTTTCAGCTCTGCACTAGGTGGCACTGCTACCTGAGTCCAATTGGTGCCTCTATGGCAAACCAGAAAGTGCAACAATTGCATACAATTTTCAGAAATTTTCATTAAGAAGTGTAACATTTATCGAGTATCTTTCACAACGTCAAGTTATCTTTAGAAGCTTCACAGCACTGATAATTTTTTTTGATACAAACACAGTATGTTGGAGAAACTCAGCAGGTCTGACAGCATCTGTGGAGATAGAAGAGTTAACATTTCCAGTTTGCTACGACGTCTTCAGAATTGAAACATACTTTTTGAAGTGTAGTCACTGTTGTAATTCAGAAAAGGTAATTGTCCTATTTGTACAAGGAAAGCTCCTATGAACTGCCTACTTAAAATGACCACATATTTGTCTTAAAAATGCTGAGTGAGGGATAATTATTAGCCAGGTCACCAGACAGAACACTTCTTTTTTTCTTTGATATCAAGTACCCAAGAGGGCCCCTTATTTAACATCTCACCCAAAAGATAGTGCCCCAACAATGCAGCACTCATTTAGTGGAGTCTCAGTCCAGATTTTGGGCTCCAAATCTCCAGAGAGGACTTAAACCCACAACCGTCACTCACAATAGCCAGAGGGCTACTTATTGGTACAAACCTTATGGAAGCAGAAAGTATCAGGATGTGTATCTCACTACACTTTGAGTAGAACACTGAAGCTACTTCTGCAAAGTTGCATCATGATTTTTCTCATATGAAGGAGATTAGTAAGGACAACTATCATATAATCATTCAGTTTAGTGGCAGACTTGATGACACACTTATCTCAACACACTTGAACAGTCGATCATGATGCAATGAGTCACCCCATCCTTACTAATTGCTCTTTGACTGTATCAAACTCAGTTTCACCAATACTGATCAATGATCTAATGTGTAGCTTCCACGGAGTTGGTTGATACATCACTTCAGTCTTTCAAGACAATGAGAAAACTATAATTACTACCAGAACTGTAAGTCTATCCATCAGCTGAAGATCCACTTCGAAATACACTACAAATATGCTGACATCAGCATAAAAACTTTTGTCTATGTTCACCGTCTTAATAGATTGAAGTTTCTCTGTTGTGTAGATTTCGATTTCAACTCCTAGCTGAAGAGCTCTCAATAGTATAATTCAGTGTAGTTCAGAATTAAGTGGTTGTTACATCTTAACTCCTATCAGGTTGTGTAATTACTTGTTTCCAAGGTGCCTAATTTCAAGATGATGTTGTTTACCTGCTCCCAGTTGTCTAGACTGGCATGTAAACCTCTTTTAAAAAGAATTTTGTGTATATTCCCGGTGTGTACCCTGTATAATTCTTAGTCAGCTTCAGTTCTTCGATAGCTCACGAGACATTATAGAAAAACCTTAAACTTAATAGCAACGTTTCATGAGATTTGATAAGTTTATAAGACACTGGAGATTTAAATGGTCATCAAGGTAGATGTTTATTTCAATATAATGGGCCACACTTACATATGAGAGATGTGACAGAAAATGCAATCCAATCTTCATTATTCTTCGATATTCTCTTACATAATTTTTTTCTCTTCTAAGCGATGCTGTGTGTGAGGGCATTGTGATTTTTAGCTCATAAAACAGAAACTCCAAAACACACAAACTAAGTGGAACCAATCTAATATTGCAGAAACACAATTCTGACTGAATATTTTAGGACCATGTTTGGAACAAGATCATATCACGACGACTTTCCTGTCCAAATGTCACCAGAGTGTTTGTGAACGAACTGTGTTCACAATTTACTCACACCAGTCCACCTCAATAATGCAGCTTTCTTTTATTCGCAAAATCCAACTTAAACATAAATGAAATATGTACTATTTGCTGTACCAACCATATCCACTTAAAAATTACAAGGTCAACCCACTGGAATAATTCAAAAATGGGATTATTACCCAAGAAGCACTTTGCGCTTTCAGTTGTTTCTGGGAATGATAAGACACTGCCATTAGCAACCAACTGATGCACAAGATGGCAACAAACTGAGATGATATACAAGAGTTGTCTCTAATATGTCCAAACCTTAACTTCAGAACTTTTCACTGAACCAGTTTGCATATCTACCATTTCAGGCATTTTCTCTTCATCTGTGGTGCTGAGCTTGACTTGAACGTGGTTCCAAAAGTAACACAGCACATCGAGTACCTTTTACAACTCGGCAATTGTAGGGTGTAAGCTCAGATGGTCAATACTGGGAGCTATTCCACTGAAGTGTGTATCACAGCCAAGTCTGCTTGTTAAATTCTAAGATGTTTCCTTCAAATTAAGCTTCACCAATGATTGCTGCAGGCAAATATGTATTATCATTATAAAACAAAGAACTGCAGGTGCTGGAGATCTGAACCAAAAACAAATTGCTGATAAAACTCTGTGGGCAGCGGGTAGCAAGGTTAACATTTCGAGTCTGTTGACTCTTTTTCAATACCCTATAATCAAGTGTTTCCCTTTGTCAGAAATATCTTAGCAAATATACATGATGCATAGGCTAAAGTAATAACCCTCATTATGGGACAGTGACCCACTGACTGAAATTATGCATCCACTTCCAATGCATCAGTAGTGAAGAAACACAGATAAAAACGAGTGTGTTACGACAGAAGTTGGAGGGGTGAGCGAACTCATTTTTAAATCCCACTCCTCCACTGGTCATAACAAATTTTAAATTTAACCGTGTTGGTGAAATGGCCAATTCTACAGTTCTCAGACTATGTCTGGTTCATTATTAATGAGCATGTCAGCAAAGTTTTCTGTCAGTCAACAACGAATGACTGATTTATAACAGGAAAAAAAACTTAAACAAAGATGAAAAAGATTATTGCCACAAAGTACAAGTAGAAACAAGAAAATTAAAAATCCACAGTGTTTAAATTTAAGTACTTTGGCCAGGTAATAGTCAAACAAGTGAAAATTTGGTATGCTTACATTTATTGGTCAGTGCATTGAGTATAGGAATTGGGAGGTCGTGTTGTGGCTGTACTGGTCATCAGTTAGGTCACCATTGGAACACTGTGTGCAATACTGGTCTCCCTGCTGTAGTGAGGATGTTGTGAAACTTGAAAAGGTTCAGGAAAGATTTACAAGGGTGTTGCCAGGGTTATAGGGTTTGAGCTAGAGGGAGAGGCTGAATAGGCTGGGGCTATTTTCCCTGGAGCATCAGGGGCTGAGGGGTGATCTTATAGAAGCTTATAAAATCAAGAGAGGCATGGTCAGGGTAAATAGGCAAGGTCTTTCCCTGGGGTGGAGAAGTCCAAAACTAGAGGGCATAGGTTTAAGGTGAAAGGGGAAAGATTTAAAAGGGATCTAAGGGGCAACGTTTTCACACAGAGGGTGGTGTGTGTATGGAATGAGCTACCAGAGGAAGTGCTGGAGGCTGGCCTGATTACAACATTTAAAAGGCATCTGGATGGGTGTACGAATAGAAAGGGGGTTAGAGGGATATGGGCCAAATGCTGGCAAATGGGATTAGGATTTATTTAGGACAACTGTTTGGCATGGACAAGTTGGGCTGAAGGGTCTGTTTCCGTGCAGTATAACTCTATAACTCTATAACAGATTGTCCCAAATGATATTCAGTTTCCAAAGTTATTGTGCACACACACTAGCTGCTGGCACTGGGCTGTCTTCCTAGAACAGTTATACTTGGCTGCATTGCCTTAGTTTCAGATGGTGGGGTAGGCACCATGGTGTCCAATAATGAGGGTACTTTTTATTAAACTCCTGGGCTCTGGATATTTGTCTACGTATTTCTACCACAGATTAACACTGATAATAATGTCTATCTGCTTGCAGCAATCACTGGTGAAGTTTAGCCTGATGGCAACTGCTCCGATAATATTCGGAATGTAACAACCAGACTTGGATGTCATGGAATAGCTGAGAATAATGGAATGCATTCCAAGAAAACCCTCTTCAGGATCACTCCCCAAGTGATAAAGAATGATCTGCAGTGGGTCTTCAGGTCTCAAACTTTGCTGCAAGGGATTGCAAAAAAAGAGAGAGGGAGAAATACAAGGTTGTTCTCAAGCAGATTGAGTCCGTTCTCAGAGTTCCAAAATGCAAATATTATCCTGCTCTCATACTGGGCCATGTGATCTCTCTCTGAAAGTTCTATGTGCTCTAGCTAAGCACTCTGCTCCTTGCAGGTGCAACATTGTTGTTGCTGTACCCAGCACCTTTTGCTTTGTAGTGTCTTTTTCAAAAACCAAGCTATGTCCAGTCACTCATGTTATAAATTAATATTTCGATCATATTTCCCTATTTCAAGGGGAAGGCCACAAGCATTGGCATTGTGCCCAATTTGTATTTTATTACATTATCACAGGCGTTCTCAACAAACACGCATTGGGAAAACAACATCTTTTCAATGTTCCATGGCGTGAATCACAAGAATGTCTTCAAATTGAACTAATTGCAACACTGGCACAGCACTATCATCATGCATCTCTAAAATAAGGCAATCAGGTCAAGTACAAGACAGCCACAACCACAGCAGCGGATATTTTTCATGATTTACAGCATTTGGTGTTCTTCATTACCTTGCATTTCTCTAGTATCTCAGATCAGAGGAAGAATTACATTGGATTTGAAACATTAGCTCTGTTTTTCCCTCTCTCCTTAGATGCTGCCAGACCGGTTGAGATTTCCCAGCATTTTCAGATGGTTTTCTTGCCCCACAGACCTCCAGAATCTGCAGTACTTTGATACTGTTATTCCAGTATCCAATGTTTGTTCACGCGCAAATTATTCCAGTAATTACATTCTTTTTTTTCTCTTTTTAAAACCATTCAAGATGTTTAGCTGTAGTGATCCAACTCCCACATCCTGTAAGAATGGGCATTCCCTGAAGATGCAGCCCGTGTCAGGGAGCTAACTGAAAGATACAACGAGGATGATGTTTACACTATCATCAGAGGGATATCTCGGTATCATGTTGAGAGAGAACTTGGCACAGTTTAAACAGTTCATTAGGTTCAGGCAATAGTTCCTAGGAAGAAATGTCTTAACCATACATCAGCTCCATCATATTGCTGGGTTCTGTTCCCATCAAATAGGCAGCCTTCTTTCCCAACTATTCCCAGTGCATGCAGATTATATACAGTATTTGATCCAATTACCGCCTATTCTCAACAATTCTGTGATGGTCCTGAGTTTGTCCTCTGAAGTCTATCACTTGTCATATCTGTTCATTTAACTATCCATCAAATAAAGGGTAGATGCTGTGTCCACAGAGATCTGTTTTTTGCCTCCAAATTGGGCTTCCTTTCTCCCACTATTTACTGCCCACAGATATGAACATCCATCCACACTTTGTTTTATCAGCGCAGTGAAAAATACGAAATACATTTTCAAGCTAGCTTACACTCAGCTTTAAGTACCTACATCCCTAGAATTGAGCCTCACTCTGTCTTCTTCCAGTGACCTAGAGTGGAAATTCTGTTACACACAAAGCACCGTTCTACTAGTGCATTTAATTCCAACCGTTCAGCACAAAAATGCCTCCGTTTTTCTCCATGTGTCCTTGTGTGGTTGCTTTGACTTTGGTAAGCGTAAGAAAATAATGTTCAATCAGACTGATTGTTATCTTGTCTGCAGTTAATTTAATCGAACATTAAAGAGATACATGAACGCTTACTAAGTGAAAACAATAGATTCGTAGTCATTAAATACTTCACCATTATCTTGCAATACGACGCTTGTTTGCTACCACAACATGTAACTGAACCTAGACACAGCATAACATGGCAGGTTGTTACCATGGAGATCTGACTTGTCCCTGTCTCTGACAGTTTCAGAACGACTGTCGACCGGGTGAAAGGCAGCCTCAGATATATACCATTCAAAATCCTTTGAAGAGCTATCAGAACAAAGGGCATTAAAAGATGCATGTCTCATAACTAGACTCGGTGGCCTGTCATTCATAAATCCTGGGCTCACGCACAATGAAATGCAGCTTCCAGTCAAACATACGGATCTTTGAACTAATAGGGGTTCTGCTCCTGTGTGGTGTTACCGCCCTTGACGAATTTATAAGGCAATGACTTGGCTGTCGGCCTGAAACTAAATCATCTTGCTTCCTGCTACAGTAACAATCCAATAGTCATTTATTTGGAAATTTGGCGGACAACAGATCATGCCAATCATCCATGGAGTAACAGCCACTTATGCAGACTTATCAGCAAACCACTTGTGGTAAGGGCTACTATATATCGATTGGACTAGCCTTTTTTAAAAAAAAATTGGTACTTTAAGATACAATTTGTTACTGTTCAATTTATTTGAACTATAGTACATGTATAGGTTTCGACATGTGTTTAACATTCAGCTAGATCCCCCATTCCTGACTGACACCATTCACTGAATACGAAGCACTGAGACACCGAGCAGCCATTCATGTTACGACATAAATGTGGATTTCCCTTTATCATTCATCCTCCAATAATCTAATGAACATTTCTCCAGTCCCTCATTTAAGTGATCTCCTTTGCATGTAGTTCTTGGGATGAAGGTGTTTGTTTATGAGGAAAGGGGAAGTAGGTTGAGCCTACAGACTCATTGAAATTTGGAAGCATGAGAGATAATTATATTGAAATATTAGATTCTGACAGAACTTGGCAGGGTAGACACTGTGAGGGTGTTTCCTCTCATGGGAGAAACTAGAACTAGATAGTGCAGCTTAAAATAAGAGCCCTCTCACTTCAGCCTGAGATAGGGAGGAATTTAGTCTCTCTAAGTGCAATTAATCTTTGGAATTCTCTTCAGTGACAACAGTTGGAAGTTGGGTCATAAAAACATTTTTAAGGCTGAGTTAGAAAGATTTTTGATCCAGAATGGAATCAAAGGGCTATAAAAGACAACAGGAAAGTGGAGTAAAGGCAAAAATCAAATCCTATTGAAAAATAGAGGAGGCTTCATGAGTCAAATGGCTTATTCCTGCTTCTGTGCCTTATGATCTGTGGTATCTGTCTACCTATATGCCATGTTTTTTTTAAAATTTTATCCTCCTGCATACAAGCATGATCTGAAATTTCCAATTTGGCACAGTTTGAACTACACTGATTAATCCTACATGCAGACATTGCTGTCAAAAACCTTATTTAATGACAGCAGGAAATAACTGGGGATGACAACCAATCTAACTTGTGTGAAACACTTGCCAGCAGCCTGGTGAATTATAGGCCAGGTGTCTGACAGCTATCTCAGGTGTCACCTAACTCGTGGAAGTCTGAGACATAAAACACTTACAGTACACACAAAGGCTCAAGGACATTTCAACAATGTTCACAAAATCCATTAAAACTTATTCTGGAATTTTAGATTCAGTAGTGGAGAGTTGTCCATGAGCATTAGGGATGGATTTAAGCACTAAGCACAATGCCCTTTAGTCAGACTAGAGCATTTACTACTGTTCACAAGTGCTTGATGTCTGTTCTGCAGGTTTTAAAGTGGTTTCCCCTACCATGAGTCATTGGAGCACTGAACAGTTACATCACAAAAAGTGCCAGTCTATCATGCTATTGTGCCACCTCTCTCCTAGACCAACTCTGCTGGTTGGTCCCTTTGCCTTAGACCAGTTGCAGAAAATTTCTCGCACACACACTTGGCAGAATTTGCTGCCCTCCTCCATGGTGGATTTGATGGTGGGGTATGTTTAATCGGGCAGGAATGTGGTAATCCTGTCACCTTCCCACCTCTGACCCAATTAACTCCTATGGAAACTCAAAGATGGTCTTCCTGCCCTGTGGCAATTGAGGCCCTCAAGTGCATATTTAAGGGACTCATTCTACAACTACTGGTATTGACCCAGCTCCGGGCAGAGGTTTCCTTGTAAGGGAAGCCCACAAACCAAACCCATTCAGTCTTGATGGCAGAGTCCCTTAAGAGTGGCAAAAGGGAGTATATCTCTTGTTCAAAAACTCTCATCGCCCACTCAAGGGATGCAGAATATGGAAGGAGAGAACTTCTAAGAACTGTTCACCCCCTCCCTGCCATGATACTACTCCTGCTATCAGCTCTCCGTACACGGGCAAGACCAGGTCACGAGTAGGTGCATGGCCTGGTGGTCCCCAGTGGTGCTGCCAACAAATGAACAGTTCCAGCCTTTGATTGGCCCATAGTTATCAATTAGTAGGACTTCTGCTGCAGGGGGCATTGACCCTGGGAAAGGTCGACAGTTGCTCTCTTAAGTGCCTGAATAGTTGCTTTTGCCAGATTTCCAGCTGGTAGGTGAGACCACCCCCACCCCAAAACCTCCATTGCAACGATTTTCCAATTCATTTCGACAGTTTAAATATATACTTGCAGGAATCTCCTGATATTTGGCAGAGTTAGAATATCAACACAATGCAAGGTTTATAAAGGTAGCTAACCGCAAGCAATGAAAGACTGCTCTATAGCTTTGCACCTTCAGTTAAACTAACCCTGGATAACTGCATTGCTGATACGTCCTAAATCTCATAATAGGACTTTTATTGCTTTCCCCAGTACCCACTGACATAACTAAGTTCTGAATATCCCTTTCATCACCGTGAAGAGGAAAGTCACAAACAGTTGCTGCACCCCAAATTAAAGGACTATGTCAGTCAAAATAAATCAAGCAAACTCTTCTGCTTAATCTGTTACAATAGAAGCATTGTGAAAGCAGGTGCACGTCAATCAACATTTCCAGAGAGAAACTGCACTGGACACACAATATTGTGATATATTTAACAGACAGTTTTCAAGTGTCAGGAAACAATATTAAAACAGTAAGACTCTTCCGTGCAGCTCATGTTTGGCACTTCTGGAGAGATGAAGCAGAGCTCAGTAAAACAGGCTAGGTGGGGACGGAATGTTAATCTTCAGCATATAACCACTAGCTCACTTCTTCTGTTCCTTTCCCACCTCATGGGTTGCCACAGAACTACCTCCATTATGACAAATGAATTCCAAAATAGAAGCTGAGAGTTATCCAGCTTAACCAGTCGAGACCCATTATAATAATAATGCAAGTGTTCTTGCACATAACTAAAAGAAAATGATAAGGTTAAGAATGTTTCAATCTGTTTGGAAATGGCTGATGACATACACTGCAATACACTGCATGGCTTTCAAAGAAAAAAATGTTTTAAGAGACATTGATTAAGAACAAAAATTGATTTCATGAAAAATTGTGTTGAAGCTTAAACTGGAAGCACATCGCCTATTGAGGTTACGCAGTTCCTAAAGGCAACCAGTCTTAAAGAGGTGTCAGTGTTACAGTTCACTCAGAGGACCAGAGTTGCTGTGGCAACATGCTCACTTATGGGCATGTTACGGTCCTGAGGGGTAGATGGTAATTGTAGATGCTCCAATGGCCTTTTATCACATGGCAGACCAACAATCTCTTCTGCTCTTTTCACCTGCTATTGACTGCGTTACAAGGATTTTCAGATTGATTCACAATCTGTATGGCCACATTATGAACACATCTTCCTTGGCCGTCAAAGTTTGAGGGGCTGGGTCTTGAATCTGGAACTTCTGTTCAAAAGCTACTCACTGTGCCCAAAGAACCCTCCTTAAAGGGGCCGGTCTATTTTCCTTGTTTTGTTGCAGGGTAATCCAAAACTACCAATGGCTACGTTGATCCATGACTAACTTTTCAACAATATGAGATCAAGACATTCTTTTAAGTTTAGAGTTTTGTGTTGGTTCAGTTAACAATCTTTAAAGCAACATGTACTAGTTTCTATGGTTACTTGGAAGTCAAGTGGGAAGAATCCAGCACTCCAGTGACAGCTCTTCCCCACTGGTTCAGCTAGTGAATCAGACTTCCTGGTCAATATTCACAAATGCTCTAGAATACCTTGAAACTGCCTGGTTTTGAAATTCGATCAGCAAGACAGCCACAGAAGATTCACTCTGTTCCAAACTTCCAACCAAGGTATGTTAGCATGGAGAATCTGAAACCATACAAGATCCTTCTTCACTCTCTGCCAATGTACAGTCACTGGTTGGTCATGGTAAGCCTTGGATTGAGCTTCCTTTTTCTCACAGAAAACATCATGAGTTTCCACTTTACAGAATGGAAAGGCAACAATATTTGCCACCATCTGTGAGCAAGTGACCTGTCATCACATTAACCTGGTCTCAGATGACAAGTCTGCCATACAGCACAGATTTCTTTTGACAGATGTTAAATTCTAATAAAAGCTATCGTAACCACAATGGCACCCTAGAAAACGTTAAAGCACACCACCATTGTTGTAAATGGTAGCAGTGTAGTTTCAATTTTTCATTTAAATAACATGCGACAAATACAATTACTACAGAATGTGCTGAAACTATAGAATTGTATATAATGGAATGGTTTTAATTTGGATTCCAGACACTTCTGCCCACCAGTTAGCTTCTGCTTAGCATAGCCTGTCCACTGCTTACCTTGATTTAATAATACTGGTGGCAGAGCCATTGGTCCAGAATATTATGGGATCAGAGCTGCCACCAGGACTACCAAATCAGATTTAGCAGTGTAAATTCCATGAGCTGATACACGCCAATTTTCTAGAAACCAAATTAAAATGATATCAATATAAAAGTAGCTCAAGGCTGTTTGAAATTATTGTATAATCATACTAACCTTCCTCTTTAAAATTGGCTCCACAATAATGAATTCAAATCAGGTCAGTGTTATTAGATTAAATTAAATTCTTTGATGCCCCAAGCCCTACCTTTTAAATTTAAGTTTGGGGAATTCATGCAGTAAGAACATCCTATTTTATAGATGGAACTATTCTCTTTGGTGGAATGATCCAATAACAGTGTGGTACTTAACGTGTTGGCTCTTCATCTAGTTTCCTATTTCAAAGGACACAAAAGCATAATAAAAAAATCCCTAAATCTCATGTCTTTGACACTCCTGAATTTCCCTATTTATTGATCCATCTACGATGAAAGAAGATCAAAATCTAAACTGAAATTTGGGCTCAAGAAAATGTTTTCCAACTACTACATTTGTGTGCTTCGAAATCCAAATCGATACCACCAAGCAAATTGTTCCTAAATCACAGATAAGGAGTGAACTGTGAGCAGCACAGGCTCAGGGCATACCAGTGCAAACCACATTTTAATCAATTCAATTGCAAAGTAAATGTGAATACCAATGAGATTGTAAACACACCTCAAATGTCGCAGCCTATAAACAACTGCCCTCAGTGGTGAATAGTATTTCAAGATTCTAATTGTGCCTCATTACTGAACAAGTAGCATACCCACAGTCTATTATACTGCCTGGGACCTAGAAAACAATGGTTGTGGTAAAATAACCAGACGAGCCATAATTGGACCAAAACCACGTTACATTTTTTACAAGTACTGTATATAAAATATTTTAAAAATTGTACACGTTGTATTGTTACACTACAAGAGTCTCTTTTGGTTCTATAAGACTTAGAAAACCTAAAAGGAGGAACAAAGGAACTCTTCCTTCAGAAACATAAAAACCTGAAACCTTTAAAGTGACTTGTGTCTGACCTTCACTCAAAATATACTCAACAGCAATCAGGTATTTAAATTTTGAAGGCCATTTTAGCAAAAGAGGAATATTGGTTGACACTGAGCGATATCTGACCTGTGTGCACAAACGCAAATCAGTGCAAAAGATGTATTTCTGCTTGAATACTGCTCATTCATCCAGAATAAAACAGATAGGGGAGTTTTCTTTGTCAAATCAAAGTGCATTTTTTATGGTGAATTTGAAACATCAGCAAAAGGATGGGCCATTTTCCAACAGTTGGTCAATTGCATATGCTAAGCACGTTCAAGTCAAGTTTGCATATGTTTGAACTACAGACAAGATGTTGTTAACCAAAAAATTTTGACTGAAGTGTTCCAGAAGTTCACAGGTGAGAAATTTCTCAACACAGCTACTCAGCGAGATTACAACTTTCTTCAGAGCTTTGGGAACCTGAATCCTGCAGTCTGAGCAGGACGAGATGACCATCATTTAGGGTACTGAGAGAGATAGGAGATTTCCAACACGACATCGAATTCGAATTGGAGTGAAACCCAAATCTTGACAATTTTTGACATGACAATTTTTCATTCCCAATATTTACCATATAATGAGGGTTGATTAGCTCAGTTGGCTTGTAGGCTGATTTGCAGTATAAGTGACAGAAACATCACAGGGTCAATTCCCTTAGTTGAAGTGATCAATAAAGGACTCTGCGTCTCAACCACTCCCCTCACCTAAGGTGTGGCAATTCTCTCGTTAACCACCACCAGTCATCTCTCGCTGATTTTTAAGGTTATGGCAACTTCACATTTAACCATATAATACACAACCCTGATCCCCATTTCTCTGATATTGTCAAACTTCCTTCATATTCGCAATTTTCTGAAAATTTTCTCCAAATGTAAAAAAAAAGAAAGCAAACACAACATAGTGACACGGAAACTATTCTATATCGTCACAGCAACATTCTTAAATTGTATAAATACTGTCGTGTTGTTACCTCAACGTTCTACTATAATTTACACCAACTACCTTAATAATATCACCACAGCAGATGGTCAAATTAATGACAAGTTGAAATGAATGACGGATACTTGGTGGAGGGGAGGAACGCTAAAATCCAAAGAAAATAATTCAAAACTTCCAGCACCCCATCACTAAAAATTAGACAAACTAGGAGAGAGAAAAGAGAAGGAATAACTATCCCTGTATGGACCAATTTGTGTGAAGATTACTGAATTGACAATGCCCAGGAACACCACCTCAACTCGTTCAGCTTTCCTTTGCTCTGAACAAGTTAATACGAGGACTATACAGTCAAATAGCATGCTATTTAATCACTATATTTTAACTGAGTTGTAATTGATCAAGACATTTATTTTAGTACCTCATTCTTAAAAGATAGTCACATTAACGTTGGTGTTATAGCATGAATTCTTTCTCTGTAGTTTCATCACTGTGGCTAACCTGGTTTAATCATAGTATTGTTAGATTAGCATAGTGAGTTGCTCATTTTTAAAAATTCTACATGCTAAATTAAAACTCGTCATGCAGTAAGAAATCCTTGACCACTTAACCATAAAGTATAAATTCTCAGAGGCTTTTCATTGCTTTAAAATATAATGGCTAAGGGTGGTTTTTAGCTAATTTTTCCTCAATCATATTCTTATTCCCTTTATTAGGCTGAATCTCCCCCTTTCTTAACAGCATTGCTTGAGAACAAGCAGAACATTACACAGGAACATGGGATGTGATTTCCCAACAGGCAGGGCTAAATGTCTACTGCACTCACAATTTACAAATGATTATTCCTTGAATTAATCACTCTTGAAAAAACACAAACAATAACAGGGCTGAACTGCAAACACTACCCAGAATCAATCCATCATTATTACTGCATGAATACAATACAATCTGAAAACATCATTACTCATTTTTTGCAAACAGTCAAATGAGGTCTTAGACTTGTTAACCATCTGAAGCCTATGACAACAAAATGCACACACTCACAAAAGAATGAATGTAGCAATTCAATTCAGAGAAGGAACAGATGCAGGGAGTATGGACAGATGATCAAACACTTACTTGACGAGAAATTCAAGGTATTGAGTAATGCTGTGTAGGAAGAGAGTTGCAAAGAGTTGAGCAAGGTGGAAGATGGGTCTGACACCAAGGAAGGTAGCAGAGATTGGCCAGAGTCGGGGGATTAAAGAGCATGACAGATAAATGGGCCTGGAGAAGATTATAGAGGTTGAGTGACGTAGCAAATGGCTGCGAAAATGAGATTAAGGATTTGATTTCAAGGCGTTGCAGAACATACAAGGCCAAGAGTAACAAGTGAGCAGAACCTAGTACAAAGGGAAGACCTGGGCAAAAACAGACCTTTGTACAAGTTTAGAATTTTATGTATTGGAAGTAAGAAGTCAAGTCTAATGTTGATTTAGGAATAGTTCAGACTTCCAGCTGCGCTGGGGATGAAATCAACGTGAAGGTGGATGACAATAAAAAGTGAAAGCAAGTGGTCTTTGTGGTGCATAGGTCATTGAATGAGCACCTAATTTTTGAATAGAAATAGGAACCCTTCCATCCCTGGAGCTGCTCCTGCTTTGTCATCGTAACATTACCCGAACTGCAACAGAAAACATTGCTGTGCATTACATGGAAGTTCTGCCACATTTCCTATAAAGATACAGTGACCAAACAGACGTGGATAGCTTTATGGGTATGCATTCGGATGGAAGCTTCAATTTGACTTCATTATGTTGTGGTTTTGTGGGTAACACACCAATGTCCAAAAGAAAGAGTTAGAAAGTAATAGGCTGGACTTGAAGAACAAAAATGTTAGTTCCATTTTCTACAATAACAACTGAGTTCTCTATTAATTGAAGCATCTGCTGGAAATGTAGCATACAGTCCTTCAGATAAAACACCCGCCAACAGCAAGCAACTCTTGATGGCACATTTATGATGAACTGACTTTGCAATTGTTCCAGAAATGTGAGACAGTAATAGTGGCCAGCACTCTGGTAGGTCTTCCAACCAGATGTGTAATTTGTTTCGACAGCTTTTGGCCACTTTTCTTCAGAGATCACATTCTGGAAACAGAACATCATGCTTCATTGGAAGAAGCAGTCTGGACTTTTTGGCTCAAAAAATACTGTAAGGCAGAGTATACATTTGCTATTTGGCTTCAATTTAGTCCCCTGTTGCTTATGTGCTCTTTCCATGGAGTCATTGTGAGTAAAAACGTGATTGATTTGTCATTGTACAGTGGTCCCTTATTTGTTTTTTTAAGTCACTGCACTTTACTTGTTTGACGTATAGCAAAATGGAGAAATGCTGGTGTGGTTAGTACCAAACAAGAGACCTTTTGTCTTATAAATCAAGCGGTTCTGAAAGTACATTTCTCAGCATTATACAAAGCAATGCTCAGAAATGAATTGCCCTGGAAGATGGTCAAAGTGATTGATTGAGAAATTAGTCAGAAAATAGGGAGTTTCTTTGCTGTGTCTAATTAAATCAACATTAAATCACCAGTCTTCAGAAATCAAATGGCATGACTGTACCTACTCATCAGCATTCTATACAATGTGTCTTCAATCCTAGATGAATGACAGTCTGCCTTCAAAAGCTCTTTGGACTAATCAGTAGAGGCAAAATTTTCAATTGTCTCAGTTCTGACGGAAAACTGAACTCTGTGGATTAAATGGAGATTTGGATTGCCCACATATGACTGCAACAACTCAAAGCCTCACCCAAAGATATCTTTGACTTTCAGCGAAAAATTTAATCGCAATCAGATTCTGGAATAAATATGATGTGTGATTGTATGAATGAATGATTTTGAATGAATGCTTCTGAATAATGATTTTGTTGTCACATGTAATTTACAGTAAAAAACTTCCACTGTTGTCATTTTGAATAGGCTAGAATAATTTTTTTTAAAAAGCTTAGAGAGATTCCATAACCCTTCTGCCACCACTTTGCCACTGCCAGTGCCGGACCCAACCAACATAAATGTCGTGTTCCTCAGGTGCCATCTTCCACCACTGGGGCAAACTCATCGAAGGCACCTCTGCCAATTTGGCAGCCAGTAACGGGTTCTGTGTTCACCCCTCTATCAGCCGCCTTCTCAACGCCGTTGCCAGAGTCTCACTCCAGGCTCACCAACCACCTCGTCGCCTTCCACCAGGGTCCCACTCCGGATTCACCAGCCGCTGCCAGGCTGCGGACCAACAAAGCCACCCTTCCTACTGCCATCACCATAACATATTATGTTTCTCTTAAGTACTGTGCCAATTTGATAGCCTGATATTTCATTCAGCTTCTGTACATTAATTAATCAAATCTGACCTTATCATTTTAAGTTACACAAATGATCTAGTGGACTGGTAGTTTCTACCTTTCAGGAGAGAAAAGAGAATGAACTGAGTGCTGTATCATCGCCAGGAAACTGTACATCATAAGGGGAAATTGTTTAAATTGGGACTTGCTATTCCACACGTGATACAGAAAAGAATCAGACTTTGGTTCAAAGGACACTCTACAGTCCAAAATAACAATGCAAAGAGCAGTCAAATCTCAGATTTAAACTATTTTGAATGATTCACAACTGTATGTCCTAACTCAGATAGGCAGACAAAAGGAGTTGTCGTGATAAAGGAAAATGCCATAACAGTAAAAGTTGGAAAAAAAGATGGGCAATTTAGGAGGGGAATTACAGCAGTTGTGGGTTGAGACAAAATCTCAAACAAGTTTTAGAACAGTCTTGAAGATACCTCGGTTACCCAGAAACACCGGAGTTTGAACAAAATTGAACTTTTCTCAGTCTCTGTTTCAAATGGGGGCTTCCAACATCCAGCCCAAGTGGAATTTGAAGGTCAAATTAGGTGAAAATTCAATGAAATTTAATGTAACTGTTTCCACGATTTAGCACACCTCATCTATCCTGCAAACATGTACTTAATGTAGTGTACCATACACTACAAACAGATACACTATCTGCATGAAAACTGTCTTTTCATCATTCATACAAAAGTTAAAACTACAACAAATGACCCAACTCAAAATTGATGAGCAATTTACTGTTTCAGGAAGGTCCTACAAACTGTATTAAGCAAATGGAGAGATATAAAATTAAAATTCCAGTCTCAGAATCACAGCATGAAATAAGTGCTGCAGAAATAACTTATGTTGTCAT
This sequence comes from Ginglymostoma cirratum, assembly GCA_024137785.1. NCBI lineage: Eukaryota > Metazoa > Chordata > Chondrichthyes > Orectolobiformes > Ginglymostomatidae > Ginglymostoma > Ginglymostoma cirratum. The sequence continues at coordinate 3,704,311 of JAHRHZ010000066.1, forward strand.
CATTTAACTGCATCTTTCTGAAAATTCCATTGCAAACCAATTGTTCACACTTCCACAAACGAAACTGTTTAGCGCCCATGATCAGCATGCTTTATAATGAGTTGTATCTGTTTTCTTACTCTCAAGATGAGAAACCCTGTTAAATAATTCCAGAAAGAAGCTTGTGTGAGTTTAAAAATAAAGAAAATTATTTATTCTCACACAATGCAACATTGTGTGTGTGAGATGAAAGGGTACAAAAATTAGATCCAGATGAAGAAATTATATTGTTACAGACTGTAATTATCTCAGTCTTTTTCATTGCACACCAATAGTTTATTTGACTCAAGGTCTTGAGGTCGAAGAAAGGGTCTTGTAAAGAGGAGGATTCTCATCAGTTGGTGAGGTTTCTTATAGCCAAGTTTTTAACTTCATGGGTGATCTTGGAGTTGGAACAGGTTAGAAAAGTTCTTCCTTCAGTTGGAATATTCCATTTACGAGGTATTGTTGTCAGTTACCTTGGTTACTTGAATGACTTGCACCTGGTTTGATGGATTATGATGGAATTTTGCCTGAAGCTTCCAGCGAATTTTAAAGCAGACAAAATATGGTGGCTTCATAATGCAACCTTTAACAAGTTAAAGTCTTTTCTCCAATAAGGAAGGATGCATATTTGTGTTATGAGTTTGACACTTTGATAGTTTCAGACAATGATTCTGCTTTTGAATCACCACTGAAGTTGAGAATTCCCTTTTGGACTTGCATCAGTCTGTAACATTGCTTTAGTTCCTTCTTCAGATAGGGGAGTGCTTTAAACCAACAAAAGAAGTCAAGTGTTTCTTGGGTATATTTCACATGCAGCTTTAAAGGAGTGACAGTTGTCTCCATTAAACAACTTTTTTAAAATTTATCTAGACTGTAATCAATTCTGGAATTCTCTCATTTATTTCTGTAAGTAATCAAAACCATTATAGAAAACAAAATTCTCTCCATGTTTCCACTTCAAATGACAGTCTATCATTTCCATGAAAAGAAAAAGGCACCACTGGAGGTAAAGTAACACTCAGATTAACGTCTAAGGGCATGATCGCTTAAAAAGCAAGAAAAGGAGTTCGCACTGGCAAAAATCAAAACATCAATCTCCTGCTCTGTGAATGTCAACTACTGGAATAAGTAGGATAGATTTGAAAACTTGCCGCATGCAACAAAGCCAAACAAAAGGCTTGATTGAACCAAAGAGAAATTCTCTTGTTCTCCAACGTAGGAAAATTGAAACTAGAGTTCAGTAATTGACAGAGATCTTTTCCTTTACAATAATGCTACAGCTGGGAAAGATTTTACAGGTTTTGTGTGCTTTTAATGTGCTCTTCTCTATTTAATAGCAATACTGTTACACATACATGGCTAGTTTTTCATTTAGATCGTTCATTTCAGTGTTTAATTGCAAGTGGGTTTTTTTTGGGTTTTTTTCCCATACTCATTGGACTATAGTGAGTGAAATGATGCCAAAGTGAACCAAACACATTTCAACAAAGCTGAAGTCACTCGGAATCCAGGAAAGCAGAATGGATGGTGTGCTGTATCCATAATTCCAGAAGGGAGCTACGCTCAGACAGCATGTGTTAAGGGCAAAGCTACAACACTGTGGTTAATGGGCTGTCACTCGTAATGGAAATTACTTGAGATGAAGAATTAACAAAATCACACGGATATGCAGCACAACAATTTGTGTTTTGGCTCAAGTGTTATTTTTGTGTAACTTGATTTTCAAGATGGGGTGGGTGAGAGAATCTCTGCAAAGATTTTTCAAAGGCAGCTTCTTATTCGATTTTGGGGCCATTGGAATAGCCCTGGTTTGAATGGACTGCCTGGTCCTTTTGTGGACATTTGAGCTTTTGTGGTGAATTTATCCTGTCCAATACTGTCCAAAGTACATGAGAAAAATGGAAAAATTATCTTTGTGTACAAAAACTGATATCATATGTTCACAACAAGCAGCAAAACAAATACAATTTAATTAAATGATCCCTTTAAAAAGTGCTAGCCTTTTAAAATGTGTAATGAAAATTCAATTAATTAATTTATTTGGCCCCTGTCAAATCTTTTCCTGAACACGTCCAAGTATCAGTGTTAGTTGATACGGCTTCTATTGAGCTAGCAAACCTCTGATCTAAAAATGTGGTTTGCTGAAACTAACCTATAATGAAACAATTCTTTCTGTCAGACTGTGCTGCAACACCCAAGTATATTCCTGTAACAATGAGTCAGTCTGGGTTTAGGTTAGGTTTAGGGCTGCTTAGGTTAGAATCAGCTCGGTGAATCATGACTAGACCCTTTGTATTGAGCTAATTATCTGGTACCTCAGATATCTGCTTTTACTTGTCCTGAATCCACCTCTGGCATTTAGGTCTGTCGCCATACATCTGCTTATTGTCCACACGGTGACACTTTTGCAAACTAGCTGTCATATTCCAATTGTTTCTGCATCACCAATTAATTTTATCAGTTTCACTGAAGAACAGTTGAGCCAGCAATACTTCCAGAACTGCAAGTTATTTAGGAATAGTGGATTTGTACTGCAAGCTCTTTCCCTTCATCCCACTTCTCGTCAAACAGCCATTGTCATATGATGGCTATTTGTCATATTGCAGCAAATCCAAAATGATGATAACCACAAGCCTACCTTTGTGTTTTCAGCTTAAGTGCATCAGAAGAGTTTAGGGGGTGGACAGTTACTTTGGTAAAAGGGTTAAAAAAGGCACTAAATGGAGGTTGCGTTAAGAAGACACAACTGTTTGACAACTGTGGTTTTAATTTGGGCGTAACATGTGAGTTTAGCACACAAATCTGCTGTTTAGAAGCAATTTTCTTGGAGCAGTACATGTCAGCTGCATTTACCAAGTTCCTCCAAGACTGCCTGAAACAGAGGGGCATGTTTCAGGATGGTGCAGGGACTGGGGGAGACAGTGCACAGGTTCTTAGAGATGGCACTGGAGATCTTAGTGCAGGAGATCTGGGGAGAAGATGGCATGCCCTGTATCCATGGGAAGGATTTTCCCTCATCGTCCTATCCCCCTCAAGTGCAGCCTTAGTGCTGGTCTCATGCTCCCATTTCTCTTGCAAACCAAGAGAACCCCTGTAACAAGATCCCAATAGCCAAATACACCCTTTCTCCTGCTGACTCTCTTATCAAACTTTTGAACAGACTTCTCAACTGTCAAGGCTGATCTCTCTCTCTCTGCACCTTCTCTGTGCCTGTAAAACTGTATTCTGCACTCTGTTCTGCTACACTGATTCACTTTGTGTGGTATGGTTTCTGCATATAGCATGCAAAATAACACTTTTCACTATATCTTGGTACATGCGACAACAATAAACCATAAATCAAATCAAGGTGTGGTGATACAAGATTTATTCCTTTTGCTGAAGTCCTGGAAAAAATGTCTGGAGTAAATGTTGACAGTACTGCTGGAGGCTTAGGAAACTTTTCAGCAAATTGCCACATGCTTCAAAAGTCCTTTTCAAGCTTCCAGCAGCAAAACAGAAAGAAAAGAACGACCAAACAAAATGGGCCTTCACATAGCAAAAGATCAGCTTACACCTATTGTAGGGTAGGAACCAGATTCTTGAGCCCATCTCATCCATAACGACCAGGTTTCCTAAACTGAACTAGTCAAGGACAGTAGTGGGAAGTTGTGCGTGGAGTCCAAAGAGATAGGAGAGGCGCTAAATGAATATTTTTCGTCAGTATTCACACATGAAAAAGACAAGGTTGTCAAGGAGAATGCTGAGATACAGGCTATTAGACTAGATGGGATTGAGGTTCATAAGGAGGAGGAGTTAGCAATTCTGGAAAGTGTGAAAATAGATAAGTCCCCTGGGCAGGATGGGATTTATCCTAGGATTCTCTGGGAAGGTAGGGAGGAGATTGGAGAGCCTTTGGCTTTGATCTTTATGTCGTCATTGTCTACAGGAATAGTGCCAGAAGACTGGAGGATAGCAAATGTTGTCCCCTTGTTCAAGAAGGGGAGTACAGACAACCCTGGTAATTAGAGACCAGTGAGCCTTACTTCGGTTGTGGGTAAAGTGTTGGAAAGGATTATAAGAGATTGGATTTATAATCATCTAGATCATTTGATTAGGGATAGTCAACACGGTTTTGTGAAGGGTAGGCTGTGCCTCACAAACCTTGAGTTCTTTGAGAAGGTGACCAAACAGGTGGATGGGGTAAAGCGGTTGATGTGGTGTATATGGATTTCAGCAAAGCGTTTGATAAGGTTCACCACGGTAGGCTATTGCAGAAAACACGGAGGCATGGGATTGAGGGTGATTGAGCGGCTTGGATCAGAAATTGTCTAGCTGGAAGACGACAGAGGGTGCTGGTTGATGGGAAATGTTCATCCTGGAGTTCAGTTACTGGTGGTGTACCGCAAGGATCTGTTTTGGGGCCACTGCTGTTTGTCATTTTTATAAATGACCTGGATGAGGGCGTAGAAGGATGGGTTGGTAAATTTGCGGATGACGCTAAAGTCGGTGGGGTTGTGGATAGTGCGGAAGGATGTCGCAGGTTACAGAGGGACATAGATTAGCTGCAGAGCTCGGCTGAGAGGTGGCAAATGGAGTTTAATGTGGAAAAGTGTGAGGTGATTCACTTTGGAAGGAGTAACAGGAATACAGAGTACAACGCTAATGGTAAGATTCTTGGTATTGTGGATGAGCAGAGAGATCTCGGTGTCCATGTGCATAGATCCCTGAATGTTGCCACCCAGGTTGATAGGGTTGTTAGGAAGGCGTACGGTGTGTTAGGTTTAATTGGTAGAGAGATTGAGTTTCAGAGCTATGAGGTCATGTTGCAGCTGTACAAAACTCTGGTGCAGCCGCACTTGGAGTATTGCGTGCAGTTTCGGTCGCCGCATTACAGGAAGGATGTGAAGGCATTGGAAAGGGTGCAGAGAAGATTTACCAGGATGTTGCCTGGTATGGAGGGAAGGTCTTATGAGGAAAGGCTGAGGGACTTGAGGCTGTTTTCATTAGAGAGAAGAAGGTTAAGAGGTGACTTAATAGAGACATACAAGATGATCAGAGGATTAGATAGGGTGGACAGTGAGAGCTTTTTTCCTCGGATGGTGACGGCTAGCATGATGGGACATAGCTTTAAATTGAGGGGTATAGGACAGATATCAGAGGTAGGTTCTTTACACAGAGTAGTAAAGGCGTGGAATGCTCTGCCTGCGACAGTAGTAGACTCGCCAACTTTAAGGGCATTTAAATGGATAAACATATGGATGATAAGGGAATAGTTTAGGTTAGAGGGGCTTCAGCTTGGCGCAACATCGTGGGCCAAAGGACCTGTACTGCGCTGTTATGTTCTATGTTCTAACTAGTCCTATTTGCCTGTGTGTGGTCCATATCCGTCTATACCTACCCTTATTCAGCAGGTCGTTGTTCAGAGAAACTGTTAAGTCACATGCCATCCACCAAAATCTTGCTATTAAGTGCTAGTAGACAAATTAAATAGCAATCAGCTCCTTCATGATTCTCTGTGATTCATATCCTCGTGAGGGCTTCAATTCCTTTATCAATAAAGTGTCTGGTTTAACTCCCACTCAGGACTAGCATTTGAGCTCAAGATCACATCTTGGCTACCTCAGAGACACTTTAGTGCCTAAGGAGCCATTGAAAACCATTTGAGTGTGTAAGGATTGTATGGTACACCATCATTACTATACCGTAAATTTGCAATGCTCATTACCGTGCTAGATCCAAATGATTTCACAGTTGTTCAACATACCTGTTAAAAATTTGTCGGAGTAAACTTGCCTATTTGCAGTCAGTTTGCAGGTGGAAAATGTTCAGTAAGTGAAATTGCTAGCCAACAAGGTCACGTTTTATTTAATACAACAGCACAAGGTGGCCACATGTAAAAAAAGCTTTGCCTGCAGATTAAGCAATCACTTGAAACTACTTCTTACATCTTTTTAGCATTGAATATAATGCCAACAGAAATAAAAAGTCTCCACACAGAAATGTGAAAAGAACAATCACATCATCACAGCCCTTTTACAGATATTTTCAGCTGCTCCATCGCCTGTCTTTCCCATACAAGGTAACAATGAAAGACACACAACAAAAACTAAACCCTAGGTGTCTTCACAGGCATTCACTTTTCTTGATTTCTGAAACAATAGAGCCATTAAATCTTTAGCACCAAAAAAAAGACCACTTTAATGTCATTCCTTCTAAGGATAATATTTCATCACAGGAACAGCATCATTGACTATGCTAGATTTAATCGGTACCGTCCATTAATGTCCCTTCCCTTCAATCATTCCTATTATTGCACACTTGCTTTACATTTAACTTATGCTAATTATGCTTTAACTCCTCAGACAATTCTGTGCACATTCTGTTGCTATGACACAAATTTTCCTGTTAAAAATCATCAGTATTCAGGGATCTACAGTACTTGGGCAGAGATTCCTCTCATTGTATCGCTCTAATTATTTAAATAAATTAAAATTATTTGTTTTGTAAGGCTAAACTGTTTCAATAGGCAATGTAAATGTTAAATCTGAAGGAATATGTTATTCCATAATGACAGGAACTGTTTTATAACAACCTATAATATACACTGTTATTATAATCATAGCAAATGGCGAACATTGCGATACTGCAGTCCTTTATAACCAGTCAAAATTGGAGATTTCAAGGAAAACGGTGATTAAATTTAACTGGACCACCTCAGCAAATCTCATGAGGATGTAAAAGTCAAATTCTAAAAAGTTAGTTGAACGAGAAATGCCAATACTAAAGCAAACGGTTGCTGAATAAAAAAGAGACTCTCTTTTGAAAGACGCTATTGGTCATTGATAGGTTCTTGATATATTCCATTGTGATTTATCACTATTTCATGAATGAGATACTGAACCAATCATGCACAAATGTGGTATAATCAGAGTTTTGATGGATATGCTTCAGGCAAGATTTTTATTCAATGTCCTTATCTATGATTAGTGTCACTACTGATACTCTCTGCACACATTCCTTTTCTTCTAATCTGACTAAGAAGTCTGTTTATCTTTTAATGATAAATTAATACGCCGTTCATAAAAAGTTAAGTGCGAACAAGGGCTCAAAATGTCAAATCATCTAAAGTGGCATGAGATTTAACACAATCTGTACGTTCATACATATGAACATTAAATGACAAAGGATAACATGCAGAGCCTAGATTATTGAATACTTAGGAAACTGATGTCCATGAGTGAGCTCTCACTAACAGAGGTCAGAAAATTCTCACTATTATTTCAACACACATTGAATTTTTCATCTCAAGCCTACTCCAAGGTGCTGCTTCCCGAATTAACTTGACATTGACAACAACTGTCAACGGATAACAATAAGGAACTGTGAATTCGGCACTGATCTGGGAAACTAAGACTATTACTGGAACTCTCTGGAATGTCCATTTTAATTCATTTCTTGTTATTTTCTCCTTTATTTGAAACAAAAATTACTGGAACAAGAACAATCCTGAAGGTCCACACCGTTTTCAAAGTTCCTCTGTAACCAGACGGTCAGAAGTATTTAAGAGTATTTGAGGGTACAAAGCTGAACCACACCCAAGTCTTACACTACCTTCAAGTAATCAACTAAGATAGGAAATCCAACTGTATGGAGAATCATAACTGAAAATTGACGAATTGACGAATCTAACAAAACTTGGGAGTCCAATTACATAGATCATTAAAATATCTCAGACAAGTACAGAAAATAATTAAAAAGGCTAATGGAATTCTTCATAACAAGAGGACATGAATACAAGGAGGTGGATATCATGCTACAACTATACAAAGCCCTAGTCAGATCACACCTTGAGTACTGAGAGCTGTCGGTACCTCACCTTGAGAAGAATATATCTGTCTTGGGCAATGTGGCAAAGGGATAAGGTATTGATTTGCCAGAATGATGGACTTCAAGGAATTAATTATGTGGAGACAGGACACAAACTAGTGTTCTACACCTCTGAATTTATAATGTGGAGGCACTGGTGTTGGACTAGGGTGGACAAGGTCGGAAATCACAACACCGGTTATAGTCCAACAGATTTATTTGGAAGCACAAGCTTTTGGAGCCTGAAGGAGGACTGAGGCTCCGGAAGCTTGTGTTTCCAAATAAATCTGTTGGACTACAACCTGGTGTTGTGTGATTCCTGAATTTATAAGGATAAGGAGTGAATTGATCGAAGTTTTCAACATATTAAGACGAAATGATGAGGGCAAATTGGGGAAAACTGATATCACCAATTGGGATTGTAGGAATAGGAGGTATAGTCTAAAATTTCGTGCCAATCCTTTCTGGAGCGAACTGGAAGAATACCCCATTATCTACAAAGTGGAAGTGGTTTGGAATGCTCATCCACAAACTGCAATTGCTAGTAGGTCAACTGGTAACTCGAAATCTGCAACTGTCTAAGAATTACTCTACGACTCTAACAATCCAGCAAAGCACTCAGAAGGTATGGAGCAAGGTATATATGGGTGGTAGATCACAGCTCAGCATGATCTCACTAACTAACGAAAAGGATCAAGTAGCCTATGTACCTAAACTCAGTTCTCCACAAAGCAGGGCCTGAAAGCACTAAAATGCTGTATAACAGTGTGATTAAAAGGGATTACACTGTAAGGACTTGCTTTCTGACAGGTCGAAGTGAATGTCTTGGTAAAATTTACAGTAGAATGGTTGTTTGTAAGATTAGCCTGGAAAATATTTGTGTGGTACAAAAGGACATGAACGTAGAGATTTTATCAAGATAGTTGCAATCCCACCCCTACTGCCCACAGGAAATATCTAAACATGAGCAGAAAAGCAACAACAATATGTTTTTGCATTTTTTAAAAAAAATAGCAGCCTTTTACGGACATCCTTGTCAACTAATGGTCAAACTTAATTTCCAAAGCATTCTAATTGAGAAAGATGAAGGATTTCCGGTGTCAGCTTAAATGAACAGTTTCATTATAGCACATGCAGACTTTATGGAAAGCTGAAGCTTATTCCCTGGTGCAAAGCTGGATACCAGCTAGTCAGTGTTTGCTTTTAGCAAGACTGTAGAACTTGATTTGGCAGCCAGGTCTTGAAGTGAAGGAATGTTGAGTAATCGAATTGAGGGTTTCATCTGACTTCCTTAAATACCTCAGCAAAGTTTAGGAATTTTCATTTTGTCATCTGAATAAGTGAGATGGGGTTACAAGCTTCTCAGTATTTGTACATTTCTTGGAACTTGCTGGGAGCAAAATAAAACAGTCATTGTGTGCCAAAGAGCCATCAGATTTTGTCTCAACCACATTACTTGGCAATGGTCCCAGGATGAGAAACTCACAACAACAGCCTGTGACAATCACAGATTCCACCCTTTGCATTGCACACAACTCCTTCTCCTGCTCAGAATACACAGCTGACAGAACCCAGTCTGTGTGCGCGCTCGGACTAACTCAAACCCTTCATCAGTTTCCATGCATAAATAACAGCAGGGTGCAGTAGCATGGTCAACACTGTCAAAAATCAGTTTCCCTAGTCTGCGTTCCCAAGCACACCAAAAAAGTTATAATAACCATGATTATAACAAGATCACACCAGATACACGCAAACTCAGAGTCACATGTGCCTTCCATTGTGGACAATGCTTGAGCCAGAAGATCCGCTGTATTCCAAGACACTCCTAGCTATTGAACAGGTGGCATGGTTTACTAAGCGACTTGAAGGAGATTAAAAATAACGTAGTGCCGGCCAAATAGAGAGACCATCTTCACCAAGTATGGTCTGAGACACATCATCATAACGACCTGTTTTCCAAACATTGGGCACATAGTTGGCTTCAAATACATACAATTCAATGTACCAATAAATGCTACAGTCACTTTTTGAATCATAAGTGAATTATACTGGGTTGGATGACAGAATGCATTAATTTCCCAGACCACAAACAGGAATGTAATAAGGATTAAGGCAGATTTCTTAGAATATAAAAATCTCACACACGATGGCACTCCAATATTGTTCGTCACACACACACACAGACATAGACACCTGTGATTGTCCGACAAATCCCAATCTCAGTCCTGATAAGAACAACTACAGGGACCAGGGCTGAAAACATTGTCACGTAGTCCTCAGTAGGCTTTAAGCAGTGGAGAGATTTGACATGAGAATGAGATTAAACTAATTACCTGCCTCCTTACCATGGCAAATCCACTGGGCATCAAAGAAGAGAGCTAATCAAAGGAGTGACAGCAGAATGAGAAAACAGTTTTTTTTGGGAAAAAAAACAAATCCAATCAATCATCAGATCATTGTTTCCTGCCCTTGTACACGGAAACCACACCCTCTCCACCACAACTGTTAGGTTCAGTCAGAAGGTGATTGTGTGGCCCTGCAGCAAAACAAGGCCATGTGAAGACTTGAGAACATGACAGCGGCACAGCTTAGCAGTGCAGGAAAGAAGTGATTGCAAAGGCGAGAAACTTAAACCTGATTTATATTGTGACAGCAAGTGATTGATTTAGGGATTGGGAGACTTGGTTAACTGCCAGAATAGGAATTGTCAAGAGCTGTTGCGGACTATACTGAAATGTACAGAACGTGACTGGCTTCCAAAAGATACTGATTTGAGCCAAACAACAAACAGCTTATCATCACAGAACCCCTACAGTGTGGAAACAGGCCCTTTGGCCCAACAAGTCCACACCGATCCTCAAGAGCATTCCACCCAGACCCGTCCCCCTCTAACCCACTAATCTACACATCCCTCAGCACTACGGGCAATTTTCCATAGCCAATCCACCCAGCCTGCACATTTTTGGACCGTGGGAGGAAACCCACGCAGACACGGGGAGAATGTGCAAACTCTACACAGACAGTCACCTGAGGCTGGAATTGAACCCGGGTTCCTGGCGCTGTGAGGCAGCAGTGCTAACCACTGAGCCACCGTGCTGTCCCAACTTATGTTCTGTTCACATGGTACCTTTAATATGACAAAACATTTCAAGTCACTTCACAGAAACAATAGAAAGCTTAATGAGACACCAAGCCACACAAGAGATACTGGGTCAAATGATCAAAATCTTGGTTAAAGAGATAGTCCCTAAAACCTGTCTGAAATGAGAAAAATGAAATAGCAGGGAGAGGTATTGAGAGGGAAAGCCAGAGGTTAAGGCCCTGGCAACTGAACACACAGCCACCAACGATGATGCTCTTGAGGCCAGAATTAGAATGCAGATGGTTCAGTGTCAGGGACCAGAAGAGATTCCAGTCAAAGAAGGTCTAGGTCTCAAAGAGATTTGAAAATAAGGACAGAATATTAAAATAAAAAAGCTGAGCACTGGGGCAACGGATGAATAAGACTTGGTACAAGTAAGGACACAGGTAGCATAGCCTTGGCTGTCCACAAGTTTACACGGGAAGAATATGGGAGAAAAGTGACACTTGAAGAAGGAGCAAGACTCCAAAAGCTTGTGTCTTCAAATAAACCTGTTGGACTAAAACCTGGTGTCGTGTGATTTTTGACGTTGTCCACCCCAGTCCAACACCGGCACCTCCATGCCATGGTTAGAAGCAAGGAAATGGAGTTTGAATTGGGGGCCAAAAACGAAGATTTCAGTCTTGATAGTTTTTAATTTGAGAAAACTTCAGCGAACCCAGGACTAGGATGTACGGTTTGAGGTGGAGTTGTGTATCATTGGGTTGGAAACTAATTCAGTGTACTCAGTGACCTTCTCACAGGCACGTGAGGGAGGCATTGGCTTAGTGGTATTATCGCTGGATTATTAATCTGAAGGCCTTGGTTATGTTTTGGGGATCTGGGTTTGAACCCTGCCACAGCAAGTGATGGAATTTGAATTCAATAACAAATCTGAAATTAAGAGTCTAATTAGGACCAGGAAGCCATCGTCGATTGTCAGAAAAACCCATCTGGTTCACTAGTGTCCTTTAGGGGAAAAAAAACTGCTATCCTTACCTGGTCTGGCCTGCGTGTGACTCCAGACCCACAGCAATGTGACTGACACTTGACTGCCCTTCGGGCAATTAGGGATGGGTAATAAAATGCTGGCCTCTGACCAGTGATGTCCATAACGCATGAATGAATAAGATAAAAAAAACTTTCAAAGTACGTATCAGATGCTGGAACTTTAGAGAGTATCATAGAAAGAATAAACCTTCCGTCAAGCATTCATTCTTGTACTAACTAAATTAAAATGAAGACTTTCCTCATGAAACATAGACGGACATTAAATATTTGAACACTGTACTTTCAAAGTGACGATGGCAATGGGGACAAAAGATTAATCACTATTGAACTTGCCAGACAGAGGGGCGATGCTATTCCCAACTATTGAAGATTTTCAGGATCCATTACTGTTCACCTTTCCCTTTTGTGTCTCACAGTAAAGCGCATCAGCACAGGATTGGAATGGAATAACACATTCTAATGTTCCCTAGTAGAGTAACTTAATTCTGAAACCCATTATGTGAGATACACACAAGGTGAGACCCCAGTGTAAGCGACTGCACCTATACTAATGCATTTCTTAAAGAATTACAAATGGGATCCAAGTCTGTATGTTAACGTTTACATCCACTAATGGGTGGAAAAAGAAAACTGTACAGCAGAATATCTTTGGTTATACTATTTTAAAGAACAGATGTTATGAACTGAAGAAAGCCAGAAAGTAGATCAGGTTTCTAGCAGTAGGAAGATTTTTTTTCACGTCAAGGGAGACAGAATCAATGGTGACACTATAGTTCTTAAAAATGTTCATTTTTGCACATGATATAATATTACAGTCAGCTTTCAGTAACAGCGTCTTCATTGAAGCAAAGAAATCCAATACATTAATCCACTTCCTACTTGCTCCCAGCTTGTCTTGTGCTCAGTCACTGAGTACAGTCAAACTGCCAATTCTTGATCATACAAGAACTCATTTCAGAAATCCTCAGCATTGTATAGATTTAAGTGCCTAAGCTCATGGCATTAGCTTTGAAGCCTCATTCTGCTGATCCTGGTTGATGTTTCACAAAAGAAAATGAGTGATGTATCCAGAAGCAAATTGCTTATTTCACTAAGTGGGGTGCAATAGTCATTTCTGCCGAATTTCTACCATGTTCAAAACTCCACTGGAAAGCAAGGGGGTAAAAACAAAATCAAACCTTCCAATCAAGAACTTCTTACTTTGAACTAACCTCAAACACAGCAGGATCAGTTTCAGAGAGCTGGTAGTGAACCATCTAACTATTCAAAGAATAGGAGAGCAATCAGAAAAACACTGGCCAAATGTTTTCTGTTTGCAGTGTGGCCTTCTTGGGCAAGTTGGCAGAATGGCAGCGCCTTCCTTCATGCCACTTTGTGACGTATCACGTTCTGAGCTCTGCTCAGTTATAAGGAGATTTCACGCTGTCCAGGAAGTTTCCTCTGAAACTGCAGCAAGGGTGATATTACTGCTAGAATTTGATTCGGAATTATCTGTGACAATTCATGCTAACTGTCAAGTTGAACATGTGCAAGGGAATTTCTACGAAGGTATTCAGACCTGCTCCCATTTAAAACAGTTGTTCTTTCGCAGTTATCAACAGCAATCAGAAAATAAACAGCTGAGAAAGTGACTGTCTGCAAGTGCCAACATGTTAGTCAGAAGAGGTTTCTTAAAAGGCTATAATGTAAACTGAACAAAAGGCCTCTATCCCAAATGTTTATTTTAAGATTACTGTTGATAGTACTGCCATGTTCAGTTGTACCTCAGTGTTACTGGTGCTAATCAGCATTCCCAATCAGTTCATAAATGTCTGCCTTGTTAAAATACTGATTTCCTCTTTGGCACTATAACCTTCACAGATGTCCGGGTAGCGGAGAGAATTTTGCTTCAACTTCACAGAAGGCGACACTGAACATTTCTGCATTCTTTGTTTCAAGTACTGTTCAACAAAATTGTCATTTCTGCTCTGAAACACAGCTCTGACTGGGGAAGCAGATCGCTGAGTCACTTCTCTCAAATTGGTTATAAAGTTCCAAAGTGGTTTCAGCAAGTTTAACACAATGCTTAAGGGCCACATGCCTCATCATAAAATAGCTCAGTTACATTTTTTTTGTACTAAATTGAATACCCTTGCTCATACAAGGTCATCAAAAAGTCTACTGGAAGAAATGGGAAAACACACACACATGCTTTGTGTAATGGAGACATTCTGCTCTTACCGAGAACAAGGCCAGGAATTTCAAAGCAGTCGGCCATTTAAGTTTCTACTTTGCGACAGTAAGAACTGCCGATGCTGGAGTCAGAGGTAACACAGTGTACAGCTGGATGAACACAGCAGGCCAGGCAGCATCAGAGGAGCAGGAAAGTTGACGTTTCGGGTCGGGACCCTTCTTCAGAAATAGGGCCCATAGACAAATAGGTAAACAGGAGTTCAGTGTGAGTTGTCTGTGGCTAAGGTTTATGTCAAAGATTTCACTGACAGCTTTCCAAATGGCTGCTGTTATCTGCAGCAAATTAACAAGTAGTCATTTATTTTATCCCAAACGTCCAGAGTCTTGGAAAACACTCAATGGATTGTTCTGTCTCCAGATGTCAAGTGTCATGTCACACAGTTTCTCTGCCAACTGACTTCCGAACACTGAATTGAGAGCTTTCGCTGCTGATAGACAAACAGGGTTGCATTAGCAGCGGCACATTATTACAAGTGTTGGGAGACAAAAGCTCAGGAGGGCTGTTTGGTCCCCTGGACATGTATAAAATCAGTGACCCATATGTGAATACTATACATTCCAGACAATGAAAGCTCTAGCGAAGTCAAACTCAAGTTTTACAATTTAAAACAAAAGGTTAACATCTCCTTTCTCAAAGGATCAAAATCTACCTGGTATGTACATTAAAAGCATATTCACAGAACTTCACTTAATTGAACAGGGAGAAGTGCAGTACAAATTTGCACTGTAATAAAGCCTGAGAGAACTGTGGACGCTGTAAATCAGGAATGAAAACAGAAGTTGCTGGAAAAGCTCAGCCGGTCTGGCAGCATCTGTGAAGAAAAATTCAGAGTTAACATTTCGGGTCCGGTGACCCGCTGCCCCATCTTTGCAAACCACACAGACAGAATTTCACAGTAACTGCATTTTTTTTTTACACTGATACCTTTTATTGAAGCAGCCTAGCAGCTAAAGAAATACACACTTCCCCTGAATCACAGTTCCATTCACTGAACAAAGACAAACACATAAAATATACTGACATCTCTGTTTATCCCCTACTGCAGTCCATTACAGTGTTTAAACCCAGAGAAAATGGATTTACTCTCATTTACGTCATTACACTGCCTCCTCTGCTTCTGACACATTAGAAAGAGTGTTCTCCACTTTGTCCTTTCTTTGACATCTCTGACCATGTAACTTCCTTCTAATGTTCTCATTCTGTTATATCTGTCACGAGCCCCCAAAGGCAACTGTAGTGGGAGGAGTAACTAGCTAGAGAATGAAAATGTCAGCGTTGTTACCAAGATGTAAAGACAGAAATAGCCCCTGTTTAGTGCATTCACAACTACTTAGCAATTTATGTTCAATAAATTACTTTTGAAGTATAGTCACTCTTGTTTTCTAAACAAGGTGGCATTGGCACCTTGTCTTGTGAAGTAACAGAGTACTGCACTGCTGCAATAAATCTGTTTTGCTCTTCTCAGAATCTAACCAACAAGCACTGTTGAAAAGATAGCAGCTTATGCTGCACTTCCAATGCAGAGAGAAATTTCATAGAGTGCTTTACAAGGCAATGGACATCAAGCAATAATGAAAATAAAGGAGTAAAATTGGGAGGTGAGAGAAGGTGTGGTTTAGTTCAAGTTTAATGCTTTAGTTCAAGTTCAACACTGAGTTGACAGGAGTTCAGAGAAGTTTCACTCAACTTATTCTTCAGGTGAATACCATAAGATTATATGATGTAAGAATGGAAATAGACTATTTTATATAAATATATGCGCGACTTTAAGCTTTTCTGGGTCAGATTTAATTATCAAATTGTTGAAGGTAGAGTGGGAGGAGGTGAAGAGAACAGAACGACATTGTCTGGATTCTTTCCCACCTGATGAAACTTATGCTTTTCTCCTGATTCTTTTGCTCCTTTGAGGAGATAACATGAGTAAGAGTGGGCTAGTGGATATGAATGAGAGATAAAAGGTACTGCAGATGCTGGAGAATCCGAGATAACAAGCATGGGGCTGGATGAACACAGCAGGTCAAGCAGCATCATATGAGCAGGAAAACTTGATGTTTCGGGCCTAGACCCTTCATTAGAAATGGGGGAAGGGAAGAGGGTTCTGAAATAAATAGGGAGAGAGAGGGAGGTGGATAAAGGATGGATAGAGGAGAGGATATGAATGTTTATTCATGATGCTCCAGGCATTGTCATTGTTTGGAGCTGCCTTCATAGACCAGTTGGTCTTTCCCTGCTTGTTCATTTCACATGGTCATACCCGTTAAATTGTGAATGGGAGAGCCCAAATGGTGGGGCAGCAAGGGATTGGCGTGAGTAAATACTAAAGGGCAGAATAATTTGGCTTGGGCAAGAAGCAATTGGAGTGGAAGAAGTAATCTATTTGAAATTTCTGCCAAATTAAGTTCCACCATTTAGATGACACTGCTTTATTGTTTTTAAATTTTAATCTCGGTACTTAGTTAGAAATTTTACAAGAAGTTATCTGTTTCACGGTCCTTTTCTTTCGAGACTATGGAGCAAAAAAAAATTTCTAGTCATCCTTCGCAGTTAAACCATTTTGGATCAATCTACTCCCTCCTTTGTGACATCTATGAATTCAGCACATTTTACAGGAATAATCAAACTGGGTGCCAATTTTTAAAGATCTTTGTAGGATTTTGAATGGTGAATTATTTTAATAAGAATAGGAAATATCTCAATGTGGCCTTTCCAGCATTATTCACAGGCATTACAAGAGTTTAATATAATTTAATGTACCATAAATGGCTCATTTTCTGCCACTTTGTAAGTCACATTTTCACACGATCACTAATATGGTTCCATTAAGGTTCTGTGGTATCAATTAAGAACTTTGCACTGCCAAGAGCCAATTTAAATTAATAAATAACAGAAATAATGGTCAGAAAGTAAATAGCTTTATTACATGTAATGTCTGAATTGTGCTACCTTTACCTTTGAAATAACTGGCTGTCTCATTCCTTAATGACCTCTTTATTTAGCTAATAATTCTGGAATATAGCATATTCTCAGAACATGCTATAGACATCAAATATCAAAGCACTGAATTCCCACTCTTTTCCTTAGTACATTAAATCCATCATTTTGAAGTCATTGCGCATCCGCCTGACCAATTTTCCTTCACATTGCAGTTGGAGAGAAAGAAACAGGTGAAGTTTGTAACAAACCACTTCTTTGCTATTGTGCAATTCCAACAAAAATGAATTTCACCAGCTAAATGTCGAGGATTCTACATTGAATAATATCTTGGGAGACATGCCAGAAGGCACAGAGAGAATTACATTCAACAAGGAGTCAGTGGCTTCAGCCAAGGGGAAAAAACCTTCTTTGACGAAGTTGAGGAAAATAAAGTATGCAATTTTTTTTTTAAAGTTAATTCCGTTTCAGAGATGGTTGTCTGTACCCATTTTGGCAAATTTAGGGATGTAGATATCATTTTGGATCATTTCT
The DNA here is from genome assembly GCA_024137785.1 of Ginglymostoma cirratum. NCBI lineage: Eukaryota > Metazoa > Chordata > Chondrichthyes > Orectolobiformes > Ginglymostomatidae > Ginglymostoma > Ginglymostoma cirratum. The sequence goes on from JAHRHZ010000066.1 coordinate 3,722,013, forward strand.
GGCTTCTCTTAAGTTTCCTTCAGTTCACAACTCAATGCCATCCATCCATCTGACTTCTCTTCATTTTCTGTTTTTACTGCCATTTCTCTTTCAATTGTTGCCAGGACAAGGTAGTTAGTTAGGTTTTGATTTCTAGTGTCTGTGTTTATTTTTCCCTTTCTAATTGTACTTAGCAAACCTTAGCAACATGAATAAATTATAAGAAATATCTAGTGAGCATTGTGAGCATTTTATCAAATTTGAACAGTTCTTTTCAATGCAATTTTAATGGAATCATCTTAACTTGAGCTGCAGCTTTAATAACTTCCCATTTCTTCATGTAAGCTAGTTCTCTCTGTGCTCCAATAGGGTTAATCTCTTTGACCACTGTATTAGGACCCTGAGGATTATAATTAAGAACTTGGTCTAGTACAGTTCCAGACTCCAGGCAATTTGAAATTGCCAACCTAGATTTCATTTCCAGCTACGTAATTCATTTGTGTGTTCAGCATAAACAGATATCACTTAATATCAGTGCTTTGGCAGCATGGATGTAAATCCCGCGTTTATCCACTTCCTCAGAGTTCTTACCATAAGACCATAACTTTATACTATATTTCTCAATGTTTACAGATATGGAATTGCAAGTCTAAACCAGCTGTATGACAAATTATTGAAAGGCATCACAGAATGACATCCATGTTCCACCAACATGTCAGAGCACAATAGGTGAAGGGACACTAACTCATGAATCTTTCAAGTAAGGTAATTGCTAATCTACAGCAGGTTTTACCAAATTTATACTTGCATAGCTACATGTGCTGACAATTCTATACTTTCTAAGGGTCAGTTACAAATCCAAACATCCTTACTCGTAGAGATAAACAGTGCTGAATTGCTGAGAAATATTAGTTACTGAGCAGAATTTAACTACAAATACATATATATCAGGGTCAATGTTTCACTAAGAATAAACTAGAGAGGGTAACACCAACCTTATATCTTTCCTTATGAACCCTGATCCACAATACGTGTACACTTTAAATAAAGGTTTAAGTCTGAAATTCTTTCTTACACTGAAAAATGCCAACTTTCATCACAGCAGCAGTACAAGCAATTAGACGTACAAATGAAAAGGCATATAAAAGAGTTCAAAATTAAATACACTAACAAGTAGGCAGCCTATAATAAACAGGAATAGTATACACACACACACACACACACACACTATAGATTACACTTATCCACAGATACAGAGAGATGTCCAAGGTGATAGTAGATAGATAAGAGCGAGGATTAGAGTAAGAGTGTTAGACAAAAAAAAAAGCATTCATATAGCGCCTTTCACAACTTTCAGACAATCCAAGTCACCTTCCATTCAAGGTCATTTTTTCTAAACTTTCGTGACATTAGATACTTCTGTAGGTATCTTTAAAATCCAAACTGAATCACAAGAATAGGCAGCGAATACCTCAATTTAATTGCCTAATAAATGGCAACTTTCACACTGCAGATTGTCACTATTTTGTTGAAATGTCAGGTCACATTAAATACTCCGCTGCTGGTGTGCAGCTTAAATTCACAACCTTCTGATTTGCATAGTGTTCTGAAAAGTAAATCTGTGAATATTTGGCTGTATTCCATCCCACCAGAAAGCCCGTTACCATGGGACAGGGCCCTTTTAAGTAAAATCTACTTCTGTATTATTACTTGAGAATTTCTTGGAAAGCAGTGCTTTTTCTCCCCCTAATCGGTTGGCATAGAACTATTTGTGCATTATGCTTTGAAAGTAACCACTACGTGATGTCACTCAGCTTGAAGTTACAAAATTTGGCTGACAGCACAGGAATGTGGAGCAGTGTTTATTCAGAGTCCCTTCACTGGCTGGTCAGAGAGGAATAACATGCAGTCACTATACTGAGACTGGTAAAAGAAGTTTCTGCTACAGTGTTTGCTTAACTGCAATAGATTGTTTTTAGAGGCAAAGATAGAATTTCCCAGTAAAACACACAAAAACTAATTTTAAGCGATGCATTATGGTATTAATTCACATATTGCAAATCTTTGCAAGAAGAATAAAGCTGTTTTCCAAGTTGATAGTTTTTCCAACTCATTCAATTTTCCCCTCTTCTTCGTAACATATACCATTTCGCAGAAAGCCAGACAATAGTTAGCTACGAGTGGAACACGTTAACATTCCCAATAATTTATCATCCCATTTTTATTGAGTTGTCTAAATACGTCTTTACAATCTTTGAGCACTATAGTGAATGCTGCTTAAACAGAGAATTAAATTTGGTATCTGCAAAATCAGAGATGAACCACGATCCAGTCACTCCACAGGCTCAACACTACAATGCACTAAGTCACCTCCCACAGAGTCCAACATGTTGGGAAAAAGGAAGGAAATGTTGAGACTAACTGCCCACTAAGGTATCTGACAAAACAAACTAGGTATTAAGCAGATGATCTGGGCTTTTCTTCAAAGTCTTTCAAAGAACCTCACGAATCACAACTCCAGCCTTATCCAAAACCCCTCTGGAATTCATGCCATTAAACACTATTTAAACAACTACATTTTATGTCAAAATATTTACAAAACATACAGTGAAGTGTTAGATTCAACATGCCCAATGTCTGCAATAATCCTTCACAAATCATAACAGTAATCATACATCGTTCAGTCCAAACACACCGCTTTCAATAATAAATAAATCATCCAAAACAACTCATTAGAGGGGTATGAGGCCACGGGTCCAACACTGTGTGTGTCTGCCACTACATATTGGTATTGTTCTTACAAATCTTAGGTAACAAAGTGACAACTCTCTAGAATAACACTTGGGAGAACTACAATGTATTAGCACCATGTGAAGAGGGTTTGAATGATTAATTTGAGGCACAAGAGGTAGAAATACCATTTCACTTGAGACTCCAGATTTTAGCCCAGAGCACCTGATCCTTCCACTAGTTTTAGAAAGCTTAGAAGTTGCGGGTGGAATGGGGGATGGAGGAGTGATGTATACTGTTCCCAGTATGCTTACTAATAGCACAAGATTTCATTGCTCATGCTGAGATTGCTACATCCTAGATACTTAGCACATATGGTCCTGTTTCTGGTTCTCATGTTGAGCATGAGTGGGAAGTATCAGGAGAGAGCCCAAAGCAAAACAAGTGCCAAGCACCATTCCCTGACAGACGGTTAGCAGCCAGTGTTTGCCAATGCTGCTTTGTAACAGGTTGCTAGGATTTGTGGAGTAGTGGTGAATACTTACTCATGGCTACGAACCCATATCATACCACCCACCGCATGTTGCATCAACCTGGCGACAAGCTTGCATTAAAATGAATGAATTGAAATGTTAAGAAGTTCCTTAAAAGTACAGCTCGTGCTAAACTGTGTTCAAATCCTCAGAATGCTCAAGTGAGATTTGAATTTGGATCATTATATTGACATTACTGGTCTGAACCACTAGAATGAAACATACATGAAAATGAGGCATCAAGACTGTGAATGAGTGCGAGTATCAGTGTGAATCATTGGAACAATGAGAGTGAGAGTCGGAACAATGAGAGTGAGAGAAGATTAGAGAGTGTGTGTGTTGTAAGTGAACATGGTGGAGTGCGAGTTAGTGCAGTCAGTGAGCAAACAATATTGAGTCTCAATTTAAGAGCCATGTAACTGTCTTCTCATCTACCTCATTTACTATCCAGCCGACATGACTGAGGTAAAGGGAAAAAGAGAAAAACCTGTTCTTGTGTACTGCATACACATTTTACTCGGAGACCAGATAAGGCCGCATTGCTGTGAATCATAGACTCGTATTCCTGTGTACCATCAGCCTTTAAGATTCTTATAATAGTTTCATGTCATTTACTCGTGTTTTAAATAGTTTATCATCTCGTTAGCTTTTTCTGTATTATTTGTTGCAAACATGTTTTCTCAAATTGCTCGCATTATGATGTATTTGACACTATAATAAGTCAATAACATTTAATATTATTTAATACAGGGGCCTCAAGAAGCTTCGCAGAGAGATCCTGAAAATAATTTTCCATCCAGATGAACTAGATTTTCTGCAGACAGTATGCTCAAAAGGGCGATGTTCAGAGCATCAACAGGAATGATTTGGGTCAAGACTATCTGATCAAATAACATGGCAGGAGGAAAGTGGTGCTAATGAGCAATGTCACAGAAAGGGAAATTAATAGCAGGGAGAAAAATTTTTTAAAAATTGCGTTTCCAAATGAAGAGGAGTGAGCTAGGCGAGGATCTCAAAATGAGAGTCAGAGTCACCGATAGTAGAGGCTGAGATTGGAAGTCAGCAATATCTGAAGGGGTGGGCTAGGTGTGGACCTCAAGATGGGCAAAACATCATTACCTAGAGGATCAGGTTAGGAAAAAACCCCATAGACAGAGCGAGATTCATTGGAGCTGACCGAAATGATTTTTGTTAACACAAACAAAAGGAGTTGTTTGGAGAGTCTATGGAAAGTGATTAAGGTCCTTACTGCTCTTAAGTTATAACATTGCAAATAAATTGGTGGTAATTTGTTTCAACTCATTCACGGAACGTGGGTGCTGCTGGCAGGGCCAACATTTTATTGCCCATCCCTAATTGCCCTTGAGAAGGTGGTGTGCTGCTTTCATGACCTGTTGCAGTCCAAATGCTGTACAAATTCTCACAAAGCAATTCGGAAGGGGGTTCCAGAATTTTGACTCAGCAACACTGAAGGAACAGCAACATATTTCCAAGTCAGGATGGCGAGTGGCTTGGAGTGCAACTTGCACATGATGGGGTTCCCATGTATCTGCTGCCCTTGTCATTCTGGGTAAAATTGATCATGGGTTTAGAAGCCATGGTGAAATTTTGCAGGGCATCTTGTGGATAGTAAACACTGCTGCTACTGACCATCAGCGATGGAGGGGGTGAATCCTTATGGACGTGATGCCAATAAAGTCAGGCTGCTTTGTCTTCAATGGTGTCAAACGTCTTGAGTATTGTGAGAGTTTCACCGTTCAGCGAGAGGGGAGTATTCCAACACACGTCTGATTTTTGCCTTGGAGATGGTGGACAGGCTTTGGGGAGTCAAGAGGTCCAAAACTCGATGCAGCATTCCTAGCTTCTGACCTGCTCTTGTCGCCATTGTATTCTTCGGTTAGTCCAGTTCAATTTCTGGTCAGTAATAAACCCCAGAGTATTGATGGCTGGGGTTTCAGTGACAATAACGCCACTGAACAGCACGGGAAGATGGTTAGATTGTCTTTTATTGCGTGACGTGAATGTTGTTTGCTACTTTTTAGCCCGAGCCTGGATATTTTTCAGGTCTTGCTGCATATGGACATGAACTGCTTCAGTATCTGAGGCGTATGAGTGGTGCTGAACATTGAGAAATCATCAACGAATATCCCTATTTCTGACCTTACGATGGAGAGAAGGTCATTGATGCAGTGGCCAAGGATGGTTAGATCGAGGACCTCAGCAACTCCTGCAGAGATGTCCTGGATCTGAAATAATTGACTTCCAACAACCACACCATTTTCCTTTGTGCCAAGTTCCAACTAACAGAGGTTATCCCCCGATTCCTAGTGAATTCAGTTTTGCTATGGCTCCTCAACGCCACACTCAAATTCAACCTTCACGCCAAGGGCTGTCATTCTCACCTCTCAAACTAATTTATTTGTCTATGCTTGAACCATAGCTATTGTGAGATCAGGAGCTGAGTGGCCCTGGTTGAAACCAAAACTAGATGTCTGAACAAATCATTGTTGAGCAGGTGCTGCTTGATAGCACTGTTGATGACACCTTCCATCACTTCACTGATGATCGAGAGTAAACTGACATGGTGGTAATTGGCCGGGTTGGATTTGTCCTGCTTTGTGTGCAGGACATATCTGGGCATTTTTCCACATTGTCGGATAGATACCAGTGTTGTAACTGTGCTGGAGTGGCTTGGCTAGGGGAGCAGCAAGTTCTGAAGTATAAGTCTTCAGTACTATTGACGGAATGTTGTCAGAGCCCACAGCAATTGAAACGTCTGGCACCTCCAGCTATTTCTTGATATTATGTGAAGGGAATCCAATTGGCTGAAGACAAGCACTTGTGATACTGGGGACCACTGGAGGAGGCTGAGATGGGCCATCCATTCAGCGATTCTGGCTTCAGACTGTTGGATATGCCTTAGCCTATTACCATCTGTACCCATGTACTGATCTGCCATTATTGAGGGTGAGGACGTGTGTGGAGCCCTCTCCTCCAGTGAGTTGTTTTATCATCCACCACAGCTCACAACTGGATGTGGGAGGACTGTAGAGCTTACATTAGATGGACTGGAATCACTTAGTTCTGTCTATCACTTGCTGCTTATTCTGTTTGACACACAGTAGTCCTGTTCTTGTCGTTCCTATTGCATTCCCTTGATTCGGGAAAAGTTCCATCAGACTGCAAAGGAGCAAATATGTTCAAGAGAGGGAAGCAGAAAACCAGATACTGTTCAAATACTGTTGTAGGGAAGGTGTTAGAATCCATTATTAACAAGATTATAGCTACATTGAGAAAAACAAGGTAATGTGATGAGTCAGCATGGTTTCATCAAAGAGAAATCATGCTCAACCAATTCATTGGAGGGCTTTTAAGGAGTAATATGCACTATGGGTAGCCACACTGTGCTTGTATTTCCAGAAGGCATTTGGTAAGTTGCCACATCAAATATTAATGAAGGAAATAAAATCCCATGTCATAGGGGGTAATATATTATCATAGGTAGAACACTGGCTGACTGACAGAAACTGTGCGTACATTAATGGGGCTTTGCCTGATTGGCATGTGATAAGAGGTTTCCCTCAGTGGTTTAATGCTGGTGCCTCAACTTTTTACAGTTTACAATTATTTTAGACGAGGTGAGCGAAAGCATTAGAGCTAAATTTGCAGATGACACCAAGTTAGGTAGGAAAGAATGTTGTGAAGAAGCAGCAAGGAGATTGGAGACCAATCTAGATGGGTTAAATGTCCAGTCAAAAATCTGGCAGATGGAATCTCATGTGGGAAAAATTGGTGGGGAATTCATTTGAAGAACAAAGAAGTAGAGTATTACTTAAATGGGGAACAACTGAGGAATTGAGGTACAGAGGGATTTAGATGTTCTCGTGCACAAGTCACTAAAAGTAAGAATGCAGGTGTAGCATGTAATTGAGATGGCGAATGGGATGCTATCATGTAGTACAAAAGGAATTGAACATAAAAATTAAGATGTCATGCTTCAGTTATACATGGCATTAGCGAGACCAAATCTTGAGTATTGTGCACGATTTTGGTCTCCTTATTTAAGGAATTGTGCAAACGCGTTGGAGCCAGTCCAGATGAGGTTTACGAGATTGATACCTGGAATGAGCATGATGGTTGGACAGGCTGTGCTTATTCCTAATGAAGGGTGAGGGTTGATTTGAATGAAGTATACAAGTAGTCATGGAAAGGATGCTTGCTTTTGTGGAAGGAGTCGCAAGGCGCACTGTTTAAAAATTAACGGTGGTCATTTTCAGATTGAAGTGAGGGGAATTATATTTCCTTCAGAGGGTCCTATGACCTTAAAGCACCCTGTCTCAGAAGGCAGTGCAGATGTATCACTAAATATTTTTAGGGCAAAGATGGATAGATTTTTGTTAGGCATGGGAAATCAAATGTTATTGTGGTCAGTGGAAATGTGGAATTCTAATCCAACTAAGCAGCCTCGATCTTACTGAATGCTAGAGCTAGTTGCATGGGCCAAATAGGATATTTTTGATCCCACCTTTTATGAATCAACCCCTCTCTGTGTACAAACATAAGCAAAAATAAAATAGACAAGGCAGTTGTGCCTGAAATAAGTTGCTCTAAAACTTTTAAGCAAATGTGACTCACTCGCCCCCTGGCATTAAGTTCCCCCTTCACTGACTCACACTATATTTCACACTTATTCACCATGAATCACTTGCATTTCGGTATGGTAATGTGATGATCACAAAATCTAGAAGCCAGGATTGTGGGATGAGGAACACTATTTGTCCATTGTGCTTTTCCTTACCCTTTTCAGGACCATGAATCAAGAGGATACCGTTGTATCTTGACATTCAAAAATAATTCACAGTAGGTTCACTTTCTCATGTGAAATGGCTGCTCAGTAGCCCAGGAACACCCTCTCTGCATTACCATTTATCCCAGACAAACATTCATGAAAATGTTTATTTCAGCAACTCTCAAAATAAATCAAACCATTGTAAATCAACAAGATTGAGCTCTGGCTCATCCTCATAGTAATTAGGATAGTCAGTACATCACTGAAGTATTTAAGCTAAAAATAATCAAATATCAGCCTGGAATAAAACCAACATAAATAAAATACTCCAGATGGAAAATTGGATGTCTGACTTTCTCCTAAAATTGAAAGTTGTGAAGCTGCAATGTGTGTCTGTCTGGTGGGCCTGTACTGTTGATGCAGATCACAAGGTTCCTTGAAGTCTGTGACTTAGCTGCACTGATCTTTCTGTAAAGTGATACAAACATTTTACAAATTGGGAACAGCCAGATCTATTGAGGAACAGTAAGAAGCCAGATGTTCCTCACAACAAGACAGTGCAGCAGCACATTCAGATCAAGGGCTACAAGCCAGTCTCTAGACGTGAACCAAAATGATACTAGTGACTTCTTGAATTCACTAGCTATTTTAAAAAAAAAACGCCTGTATTTCTATAGTATCTTTCATAATTCCTGAACATCGTGAGTGTTCTATCGCTAATACGGTCACTATTTGGCTGTAGCAGCCAATTTTCACATGGCAAGCTATGATAATGTGCTAACAATCAGATAATCTGATGAGTGACATTTGTTGAGGGATAAACATTGGTTGGGACACCAGGGAGAATTGTCCTTCTCTTTTACAAAATAATGCAATGGGATATTTGTCTGAGAGGGCAGACAGGCCTTGCTTGAATGTCTCATTTGAAGAACAGTCCTCTGAAAATGTCAGCTGGATCACAAACTCAGGGTCTCTGGAGTGGGGATTCAAACCACAAACCTCTCACTCAGAGACAAAAGTGTCACCACTGAGCTGCAGCTGATACCTAATCAATTCAAGGCAATGCTCTCCTTAACAACAAACTTGTAATGCCAACTCATTAGTTGAACACTAACAAACGAGGGTGAGCTCCACTCAGCATGATCAATTTCTTGCGAGGCGAAGTGTTGGAAAAACTTACTGCAGTCAGAAAATATTGCAAATCTAATGATTATTCTGAACATCGTCACACTGACTTCCACACGCCAGTTTTAACAGCATCCAAGTAATATGTCCCTCAAGGAATTTTGAGAGGAAACAAATCCAGATGTTGGGTGCAAACAAGAGGAATGACACAAAGCTAGCACGCTCGGTAGCAGATTAATGGCACCAGGTTCATGAAATCCAACCTTTATTTTATTGTTTATAGATTAAAAAAGCAACCAAATATATTTTAGAATGAAGCAGTAAAATCTCAGTCAACTCTAACAAATGACAATTTTAAATGAGCAGCATATTAGTAGAAAAGCACAGCACGGAATTACTTATGATTACATGGGAGATGCGCAGAATTGTTGTCTTTCTGGGTATTCAGTTCATGCTAGTGTTTATGCTCAACAAGAGTTCCCATTTTAATTCAACTAAATCCACAATTATAATCTTCTGTTTCCCTTCTCCCTCAAATGCTCGTCTACATTCCATTCAAACGCTTCTATACTACTAATTCCAATCATTCCCTGGCGGAGTTAATTTTACTTTCTCAGTGTTCTTTAAGTAAATGAAGATTTTCAAAATTCTATTGGATTTGTTAATAACTATCTTACATTGACAGATTCTAGTTACAGTCTTCCATATAAGACAAAGCATTCATCCTATCTGCACTTTCCCAAACTATTTCATAATTTTAAAGATCTCTACTTGACCACTCCTCAATCTTTTTTTTTTTGAGAGAGAAGAGGCATAGCCTGTCAGTGCTTCCTGACATGGATACCAATGCTACTTGAGAATCATCCTAATAAATCTTCTCTGTATCCTCCCGAGTTCCTTTACACCCTTCTTTTATAATATGCTGACCTGAACCTCAGTACCCTAAGTGTGGTCCAATGAGCTCTGAACAGGTCTAGCACGCTTTAATAACTCAAGAAGCCTGACGGGAAAGGAACATCATTTATTGTTGAACACCAAAATAGAGTCACTGTTTGTGGTGTACATAGGCTAGTCCCAACCTGGGACAGAGAATTCTGCAGACTCATCCTTGGATCTACTGTATTCTTCTCTTTTTGCTTTACTTGAACCCAGACCTCCCAGTCCACAGGCAGGGAGACTACCGCTATGCCACAAGAGGGCCCCTTTGGGCCTGCTTTCATTTAAAAATTAGTGAACTGTGACCCTTGTAGGGGTTAGCACATAATCTTTTCAATTCTATCCCTCTACAAATAAAGCCTGATGCAATTTTATTTTTACAGCTTTTCTAACCTGCATCATAACTTTTAGAAATTGGTCCATTTGTAGTCCAAGATGCCTGCGTTCCTGTACCCAACACAGAATTGCTCTTTCCAAATCATGAGCAGCTTCTCCAATTTACCTGCTAAAATGTACAGCTTCACAATTATTTGTGTGGTGAGGTCATCTGCTCCATCAACCACATACTGGCTTTTACAAAAAGCAATCCGATTAGTCAATTTACTCGCCAATCTCTCTCCTATCAGACATCTATCCAATGCCTTTCTGGAAAATACAACTGAATCCACTTCTTTTACCCGATGAGGTACGCCCTAATCAATAAGCGATTGCAGGAAAGCTTTTAGCTTCTTATCACCCCAGTTCTTTTACTGATCAATTTAAGCCTGTACCCACTGCTTACAGGGTATTGAGAAAATGGAAACAGTTTCCCAATGCACAATCTAACATACTCTCTTTAAACCAATCACGATTTTAAATATCTCAATCAAAACCCCTTTTAGTGTTCTCTGCCTTCAGGAAAACTACAGAAATGTGAGGTTCTACATTGTGGTAGGGCAAATCAGGGCAAGACTTATACGCTTAATAGTAAGGTCCTAGGGGCTGTTGCCAAACAAAGAGACTGAGCATTTCAGGCTCATAGGTCCTTGAAAGTGGAGTCACAGGTAGATAAGATAGTGAAGAAGGCATTTAGTATGCTTGTCTTTATTGGTCAGTGCTTTGAGTATAGGAGTTGGGAGGTCATGTTGCAGCTGTACAGGATATTGGGTAGGCCACTTTTGGAATACCGTGTTCATTTCTGGTCTCCCTGCTATAAGGAAAGATGTTGTTAAATTTGAAAGTACTCAGTAAAGATTTACAAGGATGTTGCCAGAATTGGACAGTTTGAGCTACAGGGAGAGGCTGAATAAACTGGGGCAATTTTCCCTGGAGCATTAGAGGCTGAGGGGTGACCTTATAGAGGTTTATAAAATCATGAGAGGCATGGACAGGGTAAATAGTCAAGGTCTTTTCCCCAGGGTAAGGGAGTCCAAAACTGGAAGGCATAGCTTTAAGGTGAGAGGAGAAAGATTTAAAAGGGACCTAAGGGGCAACTTTTTCTCACAGAGGGTGGTGCGTGTATGGAATGAGCTGCCAGAGGTGGAGGAGGAGGCTGGTAAATTACAACATTTGAGAGACGTCTGGGTGGGGACATGAATAGGAAGGGTTTAGAGGTAAATGAGCTAAGTGTTACCAAATGGGACTAGATTAATTTAGCATATCTGGTCAGCATGGACAAGTTGGACCGAAGGGTCTGTTTCTGTGCTGCATATCTCTATGACTCTATAAACAGCCCCAGCTATCAGATTATCTTGTGTTAGATATCTACTGCAGTCAGTTATATTCCTGAACAAAATTTCCAGAGAATGGTACATTGTACAGAATTTGGTCCCTGTCCAGTTAACACTATTCATGACTATCCAGCCTTTCTTGCGCCACATATGTTTTTCTACTTGTCACACAAAACCTTTGGGGGACACGAACACTTCCTTTTCACCAGTCAACCATCAACGCTGCATTCACCCTCTGCCAATTCTCCACATTTCAATTAGATCAGATAGAGTCTGGGCAAGTTCCATCATCCTTCCACAAACATCCTGCTCCTTCAGGATTGACAACATCCTCATCGACAAATGTCTACAAGTTCTGCCAACACTCTGTTGTACTCAAGCCACTGATCAACAAACAGCTTTCAGTTCAAAATCAGTCAACCAAACGCATTCTGTTTGTCATTTATTGCTGAAGCATGACGGTCCATTTCTTTGTTATCAAATGCCTTACGCATCTCGCAAAGAGGCATGTTTAATTACCATGCAGACTTCCCTTGAAAGGTTAGGCCTTATTGATCGCCGAGACAGTTTTCAACAGTAGGTCTATCAGCTAAAACTGACACATATGGACACCTCAGTGGTTTAACACAAGCCTAACAACTACTCTCCATTGTCCCAGATGTATCAAATATTACGCAGGATATGCATCATATTCTTCGCTTTCCATCTGCTTTGAAATACGGTAACTAACCCACAGTCAGATGACAACATTCAGGCTAAAATACTGTGATTTAATTACACCAAGGTTCTTGAACAGAAACAGTAAGTTCATTGTCAGTACGGACACTTGGAAGAATATAGCAGAATCACTCCAGGGGGAATTAAACATGGGGAGGCAATGGCCTAGTGGTATTATTGCTGGATTAACAGTCCAGAGACCCAAATAACATTCTGGGGACCCAGGTTCAAATCCTGCCACGGCAGATGGTGGAATTTGAATTCAATAAAATATCTGGAGTTAAGAATCTAATGATGACCATGAATCCATTGTTGATTGTCAGGAAAAACCCATCTGGTTCACTGATGTCCTTGAGGGAAGGAAACTGTCATCCTTACCCGGTCTGGCCTTCGTGTGACTTCAGGCCCACAGGAATGTGGCTGACTCTTAATCCCTCTGGGGCAATTAGGGATGGACAATAAATGCTGCCGAGCCAGTGGCGCCCTCATCCCGTTAATGAATAAAAAAAATCTGATTCAGAAACAACTGCACACATCTGTGAAAAAAGAAAGATTTACATTCATATCAAGTCACAATGTAGCAATTCACTTCAAAGTCCTTCACAGCAATTTTAACAAAGTTCGACACCAAAGCACATAAGGAAATATTAGGTCAGATGAGGTTAACTGTGCCTTGAAGTAGGAGAGAGAAACAGGTTTAGGAAGTGCATCCAGAGCTCAGGGTCCTAGCAGGTGAAGCCACAGTCTTGGTTAAAATTGGAAACTGGTCAAGAGGCCAGAATAGATCTTACAGAGTTAAAGAACGAGAATGTTATAGAACTTGGAGCTTCACGAAGTGATGCAAAGTACAAACAGGAGAATTTTTAAATTGGGGTATTACTGGGCTGAGCACCAAACCTAATTATGAAGCACAATGTAGCCTCATAGTCCAATAATTAGCAGGGCTTCTCAATACACAGCACAGTTAACCAAGTGAACAAAAGACTGAATGAAAAACTGACTGTGAACATTCCAGCCCAAAAGGAATGAAGCGTTGTCAATTAAAACAATTCAAAAATACAATCTGCATAAACTGATTTGATAAATTGTTGTTCATGTCTCACCCTTGTCTCACAGATCCATGGCTGACTAAATACAGTGTGGTCAACACTTGGAATTCAAACTTTCAGCTGAATTTCATCCCAAATAATTTGTCAGCGTATCACAAAGTGCATACATTTATCATCATAAAATGCAGATAAATCAGGGGAATTTCACACACTGTCTTTAGCGCATGGTCAGAAAACACCCTCTTTCTATCAGTCGTCCAAAACCTCTTAATTCTCACTACCTTCTTGTTCTAAATTCATATTGCCCTTTCTTTTTCAGTCCTCTGCCTGAAGTCAGGTCCAGCTCACAGCACTGCAACCTCCAACATGAAAGTGGAAGCAGGCAATCCTGAATCCACTGCAGTTGGAACAGGGATCGAACGCCATGCTGTTAGCACCAACCTGACCCACGACGACCAACTCCAACCCCGCGCCCTTCTGTCACAAGCAGTAGCAACACATGTTTTTACAATCGTGTTGCAACCTGGAGCTTTGGACAAGGACGGTGGAGGGTCCAATATTCTTTTCATCACATGTCTGAGCAGGAATCCCTCCTGCTTGTACCACCTCCCAGTTCCATGTGTTGGAAGGAATTACAAGTTAACACTCCAACAATGTTGAGGATCATGACCATAATTTGCTTGGCCAGCAGGTCAGGGGTGGGGCTTGAGGCTGGATCTTCTGGCTCAGAAATAGAGATGCTATTCACTGTTCCACAAAGAGACCTAGGGGTACAGGTTCATAGCTCCTTAAAAGTCGAGTGACAGGCAGACAGGACGGTGAGAAAGGGTCTTGGCATGCTCGTCTCCATTGGTCACAGCATTGACTATAGAAGTTAGACGTCATGCTGCAGCTGTACAAGACTTTGGTAAGGCCACATTTGGAGTACTGCATGCAGTTCTGGTCACCCCACTGTAGATACAGTATTATTAAACAGAAAGGATTTAGTAGGATGCTACATGGACTGGAAAGTTTGAGTTATAAGGAGAAGCTGATAGGCTGGGACTTTTATCCCTGGAGCGTAGGAGACAGAAGAGTGACTTTATAGAGGTCGATAAAATCATGAGAGGCATAGGTAATGTAGGTAACCAACAGCTTTTCCCCAGGGTAGAGGAGTCTAAAACTAGACGGCATAGGTTTAAGGTGAGAGGGGAAATATTCAAAAGGGTTCAGGGGGATAATGTTTCTCACAGAGGGTGGTGAGTGTCTGGAACAGGCTGCCAGAGGTAGTAGTGGAAGCGTGTACAATTTCATCATTTAAGAAACATTTGGACAGGTTTATGGATGGGATTGGTACGGAGCAATATGGACTAAATGCAGGCAAATGGGACTAGACTAATTGTGAAAACTGGGCGGCATGGACAAGTCGGGCTGAAGGGCCTGTTTCCACGCTGTGAACCTCTACGGTTTTGAGACTTCAAGACTCCATAGACTTACATAAAAATAGACAACTACAAGATACCAGATGTAATGTTAACAAAAAAGTGAAACAAGAGGCTAAAGGTTTTGATGGCACAATCTTTTCTTCCCTAGACAATGTAACTGATATGAACATTTGCTCTCTCTTTAAGTACAGAGTTTTTGTTTTAATTTATAAAATCGACTGATTAATGACAACTGATTCAAAGATACACACCAAACCAGACAGGTGCACAGTCAGAACCATCATCTCATCATTATTGCTTTTCAATGGGATGTTCAGCAAAAAGAATGAGGCAGGGAAATTGGTTAAGTTTCTATATTGCGACGGGCGAGTTAATGGCTGACAGCCAAGTAGCTGCCTCAGCCTGAAGATGTTAAAAATCAGTGATATCAGGTGAAATATAAAATAAATTTAGACTAAAAATTAATCATTACTGTGAACTGTGAACTGTCAGTCTGACAGACTGGTCAAGTAATGCCTTCTCGAGATGCCTTGTGGAAAAATATAAATTAATTTTTTCTTACAATGAAAAAAGTCAGATGGGAAAAGGCTGTATTTGATTTTTGATGATCTATATATGCTCCTGCTTCCTTAGCCTTCCAGGACTAATTGATATTCCCAACTGGTCCTGGGCCCTCATTCCAGAGCAGGATCACAATCAAATCTGCAGCGTTCTGCATTTCCAGTATGAATGTAGGGACTAAGACTTCAAAAGCATAATCAAATCCCACAGCATCCAATATCTGCATATTAAAAATAAAATGCTTATTAGCACTTTAAAGGGCACATCAGGTTGGAAATTGTTGAATATTCCCTATAAAGAAAGTAAGGAAAGATTCTCTGCATATAGTGAGAGCCAGTGAAATGTGCTCACTGGTGTATCAGAGACAGCACATCAGTAATAGTAGGAGCAGGACTGATTGTCACTGCTTGCCTATTCTATTGGTTTTACTACATACAACTTGAATAAATTTTCTTCCATGAGGGAAGCTAGAAACTTCCTACTTTGAGACATGGAGTCAAACAGCATGGAATCAGACCCTTCGGTCCAACTTGTCCACGTCGAACAGACATCCCAATCTGATCTCCCATTTGCCAGCAGTTGGCCCATATCCCTGGAAACTCTTTCTATTTATACTTGTGGTGATATCTTCAAAATAGGTGACTTAAAAAAGCGGCGTGACAATTTAACCTTCGATGAAGCAATGCACAGAAACTTTAATAGTGAAGTTAAAAAAGAATTGATTGTGAATTTTTCTTTCTAATCATTGCACAAAGCTTGTTTTGGGTTGCTTTTGTTATGTCTCTTTGCAAGTGGCTTAAAGCTTTCTAGTCATTAGACACAATGAAGTAGTCTTGCTCCAAAATTAAGAGACGAATAGGGAGTAAATGATTTCTGATTAATTTCTCTGCAAGAGAAGTTAGCCGCAGTTTTTTGGGAGCTGGAAGGTGGCGATGTCTTGCACGTTCTAGCTTTGCACTTGGCTGAGAAAGAACCCAATGTCACAGTTGGGTAGTTGGACTTTCCTTGGGCCCAGAGGATAACCAACCACAGCTTCACCAGCTACTAGTTTCTTGAATTTGCTCAGTAAGAACATTTGATATAAATTTATTTTACAATTAATCAACAACATCAAACCTAGTCATAAATGCATTACCCTTATAATTTGAGATACAGGGTATCCGACGCCTCCTGTCTCTCTTAACAGGCTTCACAATGAAGAAACTAGACTTCATATTTGTTTACTGTTGTTATACAGGCAGTAAACTATAGTGAGCACAGCAGTAAATGACAAAAGACAGAGGTTGTCAGCTAAGACTGGGAGTGCCATCCAGTTTCATGTCCACAGTACTTAGTAAAAAGAGTTTCACATCATTAAGAGCACGGCCCTAACTATAAAAGCTGTTCCTTGTCGCAAACCCTGTAAGAAAGTTTTGGAGCAAATTCAAATTACAGCCCCAACATTGCAACTACTAAACTGAAAAATTTGCATTTGGGTAGATCAATTTACTCCAAGACATGTGTAGGTACCGGTGTTGGACTGGGGTGGCAAGGTCAGAAATCACACGACACCAGGTTATAGTCCAACAGGTTTATTTGAAAACACAAGCTTTCAGAGCCTCACTCCTCCTTCAGGTGTTAGTGAGAGAGGTAGTATCAGACACAGAATTTATAAGTAAAAGATCAAAGGGTCACACCACTGATGAGGATGTACTAAGCAAACCAAAAATGCTGTTAAATCTTTAATCAGTTAGAAGGTTTCAACTGATGAATATGCATATGTAAATCCCCAAATTCCTTTGAAGTTACTGCCGTGAGAGAACTAAAGGTTTTATCAGTGTAAAGAAGAGATGACATTTTAGGTCAGACGATGCACTTCAGGTGTGAGGCCTTGTTTAGAATCTGTTTCTGTTTTAGTTTGGGTGTGTGTGTGTGTGTGTGTTGGGGGGAGAGAGAGAGAGTGTGAGTGAGTCAGTGTTGGGGGGGAAGGAGAGAGAGAGAGAGTGTGCATGTGAGGGAGGGACAGAGGTTGAGTGTTGTGCAGGAGAGTGTGCGCATGGTTGCGTGCACTTGTGGGACTGTGTGCACATACACATACTCCAGTGCACGCACGTGCACAATCTCTCTCTCTCACTCACACACACACACACACACAATCATGCAGACTCTCCCATGCACGCGAGCGGGCACACACACACACACTCATATACGTGTACACACTCTGCGTACGCTTGAGCATATGGGAATCACGCACGCACTCTCCTACCCGCACGTGTAATCACGCACACAGGCTCCCACGCACATGCATAATCACGTACATGCGCATACATGCTCCCACACACGCATTGTCTCTCTCTCCCCCATACACACACTTTCTCTCACACACGCACACTGTCTCTGCCACACACAAACGCACACTCCCCGCCACCACCCGCGCCCACACACACACAAATAAACCCATAGACTCACATGTTTTATTTGCAGATATATTCTATTTTGTTCAAACAGCACAATTTATAGACAGTCAGTCAATGCGGCATTTTATAAATTCCTATGTTAGAAATAAAACCATTTTGACTCCAAACCAAAACACAAACAGATTCTAAACAAGGCCTCAAACCAAACATGCATTGTCTGACTTAAAACGTCACCTCTTCTTTACACTGATAAAACCTTTAGTTCTCTCAGGGTAGTGACCTCCATCGAATTTGGGGATTTACATACATACATTAATCAATTCAAACCTTCTAACTGATTAAAGATTTAACAGCATCTTAGGTTTGTTTAGTACAGCCTCATCAGTGGTGTGACCCCTTTGACCTTTTACTTATAAATTCTGTGTCTGATACTAACTCTCTCACTAACATCTGGAGGAGGAGTGAGGCTCCAAAAACTTGTGCTTTCAAATAAACCGGTTGGACTATAATCTCATGTTGCGTGATTTCTGACCTACTCCAAAAGGTAAGTCGGGTTTGGCAGAATTCATCTACTTGAAAATTTTGAATGCCCTAAGCCTTGTGGGATAAATCACAAATTTGTAGACAATACTGAATACCTTCGGTGGAACTATTTGCCTTTGGAGATGTTGGGAAGTGAGCCAACAGAGCAAGCAAGGGCTTTAGCCTCGCTGGCCTGTGTGCTGGCTCTCCCAGCTCTACCCTGCCCCGATTCTCACCAAAGTGCGATGGTGAGGCTTTCGGGCTATCCAAGACCGGCAGAGTGTAACCAAATTCAAGGCCAGTTGACAGGAACCAACTTGGATCTTCCAGTCACCCTCCAAGAAGCTGGTTTACAGCAGCCATTCTCCAGAAAAGCACTGGGCCTTTCTCTCTCTCTCTCTCTCTGCCTTGGTGCCACATGTACAGACCGCCCTACAGGACAGTCACTTTTTATTTAAACGTTGAAGAAATTGGAAGGAGCTGCCTCCACTTTGAAGAACCCTTTCTGTAACTTCCCCGCCAAAGACACGCTTCTGCTGCTGTTATATGGAAGGTTTCTGATTGGACCTACAGGTCATCCGACATCCTTAAGTCGGACAGATCCTCTCGCCTATAGTTGGCTGCATGTGGGAAAAACAAAAATCACACTTACTATCAGTCACAGTGAGAGCCTCTGACACCCTTCTGACCTTCACCATAGAGTTTTGAAACTCACCAGGAAAATTCGAGCCCTCGAATGATGACAGCAACGGAGATCATTTGGCCCAGAAAGTCCATGGTGTTGTCTGCAAAGGGTGATTTAGCATGCCCTTGCTCTCATCCTTTACCAACAGCCCTGCAAATATTTTCCCTTCAGAATTTTCTTCTGAAAGCCACAACAAAATCTGCCTCCACATTACGCCCAGGTACCGTACTGCATGGATCATACGTACTTGCTGCATTCAAAGTTTTTTCCACGTGTCACTTTTGGCTCTTTTGCCAATCACTGAAACCCGGAGCAAACGAACAGAGAGGACGCTGGAGAAACTCAGCAGGTCTGGCAGCATCTGTGAAGAGAGAGCAGAGTTAACTGTTGGCTCACTTCCCAACATCTCCAAAAGCAAATAGACTTCAAGTCTATCGTGACTCTTCTTCAGACCCGAATATTCAATGACCTCGCCTCCACTACTTTCTGAGGAAAACTATGCCAATGTTGTACAACCCTCAGGAAAACGTTCTCCTCATCTCTCTCTCTCCGAGAAGGGCAACCTCAAATTTGAAAATATTTGTCTCCCAAGTTCTGAACTTGCCCATAAAAGTAAACATCCTTTCCATCTCCACCTTGTCAAGATGTTTAGGACCTCTTAAACTTCAACCAAGTCACCCTTTGAATGTAAATGAAACCAAATCCAACCTGTCCAATCTTTCCTCATAAGCCAATCCATTCATTTCAGGTTATCTATGTAGTAAATCTCTTCTGAAATGCCTCAAATGCAGTTACATCCTTCGTTAAATAAGGAGACCAAAACTGCACATATTATTCAAGGTACGATCTCACTAGTGCCCTGCATAGCTGAAGAATAACATCCTTACTTTTAGGTTCAATTCCTCTCAATTTAGAGGGTAGCACTCCATTAGCCTTCTTATTTCCTTGCGGTACCTGCTTACCAATGTTTGTGACTCGTGATCACGAGCACCTAGATTCCCCTGCACGCTGGAATTCTGTAATTGTCCACTGTTTAAATACTTCTCTGCTTTGGTTTTATTCTTCCTACCCACGTGAACAACTTCATATCTTACATTATATACCAGCTGCAAGATTTTGGCTTATTCATTCAAGCTATCTATATTTGATGTGCACCCTTGTTATGTCATCTTCAAAATATACTATGAAATTCAACGCAGAGAAGTGTGAGTGATATACTGTCTCTTTTTTTATACCAAAGTGTAAAACAAAGAGTACTATTCCAAAAGGATTTTCAGAAGCAGAGTCCTGGGCGTGCATGTGCATAAATGATTAAAAGGTGGCAGGACTTGTAGAGAGCTATTAATAAAGCATGTAGTGTTCTCGACTTAATTAATAGGCACACAGAGTACAACAGTAGAGGTATTATCATGAACTTACAGAAGACGCTGGTTAGAACTCAGCCGGAGGAATGTGTACAGTTCTGGTCACCACACCATAGGAAACATTTGAATGCACTGGAGAGACTGAAGAAGAGGTTTACAAGAATGGTTTCAGGGATAAGATACTTCAGTTATGAGGAAAAATTGGAGAAGTTAGGACAGATTTCCTGGGAGAAAAGAATGCTAAGAAGGGATTTGATAGGTATTTTCAAAGTCATTATGGTTCTAGCCAGTACAGATTGAGAGAAATTTTCAAAATCATGGCAGGCCTGGACAGAGTGAATAGAGAGAGAGAAACTGTTCTCACTCCAAAATGGATTGAAAACCAGAAGGCACAAGAAGCAAACAAGATCAGCCATGATCTCATTGAATAGTGTAGACTCGATGGGCTGAATGGCCTACTTCAGCTGCTTCACCTTTTGGTCAAATGTGAGGTGAAAAGAAGCTTTTTCACACAGTGAGCAGTTAGAGGCTGGAATGTGCTCCCTGAAGCATGGTAGAGACGGGTTCAATTGAGACATGCAAGGGGCATTGGATAACTATTTAAATAGGAAATAATATGCGTGATTATAGGGAAAACACAGGAGATTGGCATCAAGTAAAAATGCTCAGAGAGCTAGTGCAGACACGATGGGCCAATTGGCCTTGTTTCACACGGCATCAATTCTGTGATTCTTTTCATAGCTATCATGTGTCACCTGTAAATTTAACCACCAGGCCTTCGCTCCCATTGTTAAGGATGTTGAGAAATTATTCTAATTCTGCTTGGGTGAAAGTCCAAATATGCCCTGTAGCAACAGAAATACAGAATGTATTCTTACTACAGGACAGCATCACTTAATATACGAGCTAGTGAGAATGAAAAAAATAATCCCTAAAAATCAAAAATTAATGCTCAAGAAAATCTCTGGAGGAGCCCTTAAGAAAGAAAAATTATTTTGACCCCTGACTTGAACACACCACCTTCTGACTCTAAGGCGACCAGCTGAGGCACAGCTGATACGACATTTATATTAGTTCACACAGCACTGACATTAATGATTAACGATGACAATGTTTGTGCTACGTCATGACACAAATACCAGTCATTGCTTCCCTACACACAGCCAAGCCTGCATCGCTTTAAGACCAGAGCTCACTTGAGTGACTTCTATGGGCACATATTCCGCATTTAATGTTGCCCCCATTAGACACTTTAAAGGGAAATGCTGCTAAGTTATAAGGACTGGAAATCTTGATGAATGCCGCAAGATTCACAGCAATGTTGCTTTCTGCAGTTATCTTGCCTGATCCGATTGGTGCCTTCTTCCAGCAACCTTTCCATCTCTCAAGACTCGAGGCTTCTCCCAGCCTTTGATTTGCAGCCTCTCCCTGTACCACAGCTCTGTCTGATGGCTTCATCACCCAAGAGGCCTCAGAATGTTTACTACAAACATCACCCCTGTCACTACCAAGGGACCACAAGACCTGTGTAGACGTGACGGAGGTGTCACTCTCAACAGCGCCCCACCAAGGTGGCAGCTAGAACAGCAGGGCCTCCAAAGCAAACTGTAGCCCACAGCCATTGGGAAAATGAAGGAGAACCACTGAACTCCATCTGGACCACAGCGAGCTGGGCTGATGGCTACAGAAATGCTTCCCCATTTAACGAGAAGTGCTTGAAAATGACAAGTTGAAATTTCAGTTAGTTACAATTCAAATCCAAATCCGTTCCTGCCCTACTGTTATATTCTGAACTGTGGTTGTGGGATACTTCAATTTGAAAGCATTATTTCAGAAAACAAGTTATTTAAGCTTTATAAAGTGGCAGCAAGTTTGAATCATGGCCTAACAATCTAAATTTCATCTGCAGATAAGAGTTACTGATAATGGGCAGAGATAAATGGGCAGAGATTCCCTACCTACGTCCGTGACACCACCCACGCCCTCCACCTCCTCCAGAACTTCCAATTCCCAGGTCCCCAACACCTCATTTTTACTATGGACGTCCAGTCCCTATATACCTGTATTCCCCATGCCGATGGCCTAAAGGCCCTCCGCTTCTTCCTGTCCCGCAGAACGGACCAATCCCCCTCCACCGACACCCTCATCCGCCTAGCCGAACTCGTCCTCACCCTCAACAACTTTTCTCTCAATTCCTCCCACTTCCTACAAACAAAGGGTGTGGCCATGGGTACCCGCATGGGTCCAAGCTATGCCTGCCTCTTTGTAGGTTATGTGGAACAATCCCTCTTCCGTACCTACACTGGCCCTAAACCCCACCTCTTCCTCCGTTACATTGATGACTGCATCGGCGCCGCCTCGTGCTCCCACGAGGAGCTCGAACAGTTCATCCAATTCACCAACACTTTCCACCCCAACCTGAAGTTCACCTGGACCATCTCTAACACTTCTCTCTCCTTCCTGGACCTCTCTGTCTCCATCTCGGGCAACCACCTAGAGACAGATGTCCATTTCAAGCCCACTGACTCCCACAGCTACCTGGAATACACCTCCTCCCACCCACCCTCCTGCAAAAATGCCATCCCCTATTCCCAATTCCTTCGCCTCCGCCGCATCTGCTCCCAGGATGAGACATTCCAATCCCGCACATCTCAAATGTCCTCATTCTTCAAGGACCGCAACTTCCCCCCCACAGTGGTCGAGAACGCCCTCGACCGTGTCTCCCGCATTTCCCGGAACACATCCCTCACGCCCCGTCCCCGCAACAATAATCAAAAAAGAATCCCCCTCGTCCTCACAAACCACCCCACCAACCTCCGGATCCAACGCATCATCCTCCGACACTTCCGCCATCTACAGTCAGACCCCACCACCAAAGACATCTTTCCCTCCCCACCCTTATCTGCCTTCCGGAGGGACCACTCCCTCCGTGACTCCCTTGTCCGCGCCACACTCCCCTCCAGCCCCACCACACCCGGCACTTTTCCTTGTAACCGCAGGAAGTGCTACACCTGCCCCCACACCTCCTCCCTCACCCCAATCCCAGGCCCCAAGAAGACATTCCACATCAGGCAGAGGTTCACCTGCACATCTGCCAATGTGGTATACTGCATCCGCTGTACCCGTTGTGGCTTCCTCTACATCGGGGAAACCAAGCGGAGGCTTGGGGACCGCTTTGCAGAACACCTGCGCTCAGTTCGCAACAAACAACTGCACCTCCCAGTCGCGAACCATTTCAACTCCCCCTCCCATTCCTCAGATGACATGTCCATCCTGGGCCTCCTGCAATGCCACAGTGATGCCACCCGAAGGCTGCAGGAACAGCAAATCATATTCAGCCTGGGAACCCTGCAGCCCAATGGTATCAATGTGGATTTCACAAGTTTCAAAATCTCCCCTCCCCCAACCGCATCCCAAAACCAGCCCAGCTCGTCCCCGCCTCCCTAACCTGTTTTTCCTCTCACCCATCCCCTCCTCCCACCTCAAGCCCCACCCCCATCTCCTATCTACTAACATCATCCCGCCCCCTTGACCTGTCCGTCCTCCCTGGACTGACCTATCTCCTCCCTACCCCCCTACCTACACTCACCTTTACTGGCTCCATCCCCGCCTCTTCGACTTGTCTGCCTCCTCTCCACCTATCCTCTCCTCTATCCATCCTCTATCGGCCTCCCCCTCTCTCCCTATTTATTTCAGAACCCTCTTCCCCTTCCCCATTTCTGATGAAGGGTCTAGGCCCGAAACGTCAAGTTTTCCTGCTCCTATGATGCTGCTTGACCTGCTGTGTTCATCCAGCCCCATGCTTGTTATCTCTGATAATGGGCAGACACAGTTACCATAACACATGTTGATATTGGTCAGTATAAAATCAGAGGCAGATGACTATGGAAACAGCAACAAATATTCAAATCAGCCTGTATGATAGCCCTTCACTACTAAGTGGTATGTGGTGAGCTGCTAGCATGAAATGCATTTTCGAAAGGCAGCTCACCAATAGAAGAAAGATTGTTGTCAGTTCATAACGGCATACTTTAGCTTAAAAGCAGAAGCATTTCTTTTCAAAGCCAAATGAGAGATGGGGGAAAGAGGGAAAAGAGTTCTGTCAGGGATCAGAGGCTTTTGGATACAACCATGGAAGCCATTCTGATGCATGAGCAAGAGAAAGCACCTTCTCTCCTTAGGTAGTCAGGGGGAACCAAGGCAAGGAGAGGCTTAATAGGGTAGGCTGGGACTTCCTTCCCTGGAGGGTAGGAGGCCGAGAGTGACCTTATAGAAGTTCATAAAATCGTGAGGGGCATAGATGAGGTGAATAGCAAGGACTTTTTCCTGCAGTAGGGGAGTCTAGATGGCATAGGTTTAAGGTGAGTGGAGAAAAATTTAAAAGGGACCTGAGGGGCAACCTTTGCCCACACAGGGTATTACACGCATGAAATGAGCTGCCTCAGGAAGTGGCGGAGGAAGGTACAATTACAACATTTAAAAGACATCTGAAAGGGTAAATGAATGGGAAGAGGTTTAGAGGGATATGAGCCAACGATAGGCAAATGGGACTAGTTCAGTTTAGGAAACCTGGTCAGCATGGACAAGTTGGGCCGAAGGGTCTGTTTGCATGCTGTATGACTGTAGAACTCTGAGTCGGTGAACAGGCATCAGTGTAAGAATGAGAGTGGGGGAAAAAATGAACAGACCAAGTTGCAGAGCACCTAAAAGTTTAATGATCTCACCAGAAGTGCCACGATAAGACACGGTCTTCCATCTCAGAACAGAGTGAAAATTAACCACAAAAATGACGGGCTTGGGTTCGAGTGAGTCTTTTCAGCTGGCAATGCGAGAAGCGATGTCCTCTGGAGATCTATGTTTGAAACACTTTTGTTTACAATCACAAACAGAATGTGTGTGTTGCTTACTGCCCATGATCAAAATATGTTTTACACTCTTTCTTACCCTTGCAATGTAGATCTTGTTGCAAAAGGTAATGGTTCTTAAGTGCTTAATGCCCAGGATATATCGGCTCAACCCATTCAACTCCTCTCACAAACTATTTCTGTGCAAACACAAGGACTACTCTTCTAGCTTTCAGAAGGAGCAGCTCCCTCAGGCCCTAGCCATTTTGCCTGACCAAACACAGTCGTACTTTTTTCTATCATGCAATAAACATTCTTGTTATCCAAGAATAGAGCTGGTAGATATTTGTAATGGTGGTATAGCTCCTGCCACTAATCAGTCAATAAGTTCACGACACAGTGGAGACAGAAGGAGCATTTGTGGCTGTGAATTACCTCAAACAAATCTTTGCCAAGACCACATAGTGACAGAGGTGGCAAACATTCCAAAACATCTGGAAAAATACCAGAGATCCCAATTAAATTTGCTTTTGTGATTTAAAAAAAATAAGCTTATTTGTTCTTACACACAACCCCAAATTAAATGTGAAGTCTTGCACATGCACTATCGTACACATACAAAGATTAAATACGGATCAATGTATCTCATCTCTGGTTTACAATCGTCAGTCTCCCTCATAGTTGGGCTGGTTTTTCTTGGATAGTTTGATGCTTTATACTTCAAGCGACAGTCTTGTAAATGGATTCTCATCAGGGTGGGAGATTTATCATTGTCAAATTTCCAGGAGGATGGTGAAGAAGGGGTGAGGCAAGTCCTTCTGTCTTTTCAGATTTCCCATTACGAGAAATGTTCCTGTTAATTACTTTGGTTGCTTGATGCCTTGCAGCTGTTTATAAATTAGTTGTGGTTCTGACCAGGGAACATTTGGTTAAACGGCTTGTTTATGGAACTACCTGAAAACAGCACAGTTGTCACACCATGTGACTTTTCACAAATTCAAAGTATTTTCCAAATAAGGGGTGGTACTCATGTTGATTACACATCCTGTGTTGTGAGCGAACACCTCAGAGGATTTGAGAAATTCAGCGTCTTCATTTTTGAATAATCCATTCAATATGATGTACTTCTAATTGCTTTCAGAGAACTACAATCAATTTACATCAGCTCAGAATGTTCTTTTGTTATTGCTTGAGACAAGAAAGTCATTCCAATCCATAAAGAAGTCAGGTGGCCCTCAGGATAATCTTTTCCACTTTTATCCAAATTTTAAAAATACACAATTAGTGTGAGGATTAGAATAGGATTTGTCAGTAGTGAACAGTAAGTTGAATTTGAGTAGCATCTTTAACATCATAAGTGTGTCTCAAGACATTTTATGGGAGCGTAATGAAAACAAAATATTTACTATGAAACAACTTCAGGCAATAAAGAGGCCAGATGTCCAAGATATCATTGAGATTTTAAGAAGCACTTTAAAAGATGAAAAACATGGCAATACAGGTAATGGTGCAATGAGCTGCACAGTGAGAGCTGGAGTAAGAGGATTTGGCAGTGATGGCTACGGCTGGAGCTCAGGTCCTAGCTCTGGTCAAGCTGAGGAACCAAAACGGAGAGACGTTACAATCAGCTCAATGCCTTGGGACACATTAGCAGATCAAGTATCTGCAGAACAACAGTGATATCCTGCAGTCTGCTTTCTCACAGACTGCTATCAGTGGTGAACTGCAGCCCTAGAAGCAGCAGCAGTTATGCAGGAGCAGTGGGAACTACTTGCAGAAATACTTTACATATCATATTAAATGCACTTTGCACTTGAAAGGCAATGTTTGCTTATTCTTACTGCAAATTGACAACTGTGTAGTGATGCATGCACTTAAAACTGTTTTAATTATTTTCAAATAGCTACATTTCTTACTTGAGCAAAAGGAAATCAAATTAATAGTGACTTTGAATCTTACATCAGCAACAAACCTCAAAATTGGAAGCTGCATCATGCTATTATTTGAGAGCTATCACAATCTTGTTTTAAACACTAACAAAGAACATTCGTAAACATAAGGTTGGGATTGTGTAGACACAGTAATAGAGATCACTTGTTAAGAGTCCAGTGCCCTGGTGATGTATGAATTCAGTGTGAGTTCAATGTGGAAAACATGAGATTATTCACTTTGAATCCAAGGTCTAGTTTCATAGATTTCTGAAAAGGCAAGAATCTGGCATTGAAGATGAGCAGAAAGATCCAGGAATCCGTGTACAAATATTACTAAAAGCTCGTCAAAAGATAAGGAATAATGCAAAATAATTCAAATAATAATCCAATGTTAGCCCATATTCTGAGTGCTGGACGGGGTTGAAGTTATTCTCTAACTGCCCAGAGTTCTGGTTTGATCAATTTACCATGTTTATTACTTAGTACTCAGTTCTGGGCACAGCACTTTAGGAAGCAAGTGTAAAGTGCAGTTTCACCAAACGGTACTGGAGCTGAAAGGGTAGGTTGCATCAATGAGCAAATTCACATCTTTCAATATAGAAGAATAAACGGTGTAAGATGATCAATGAAGTTGATATAATAGGTATAGAGAAACTATTTCTTCTGACAGCGGAGGGGATCCTTCAAATTAGAGCTAGACTGTTTAGAGGTGAAAGCAAAAAGCACTTTCAAACACAGTATGCAGGAAATCTGGAACAGCACCCATTGTAACCCCTCCCACCCTCCTTCAGCCCTGACTTCCCAACACCCAGCCACCATTGCCTGGTTTACTTCCTGACTGGGCTCCAGGAATGCCCGCTATTAAACCAAAGCAAATATCATACCTTGATTGTGGTCAGTGTATTTTAATCTGATGAAGGACTTGCATTGAAAAATAATAGATAGCTGTGGAGAACTATCAGTGACTTCAAATCTTGTTTTTAATCATTGATAACATATGCATCCTTATTTTAGAAAAACGTTGGATCTAATGGGATAACGAAGATGCATCAATCGAACGCTGTTCGACCATGTAGAATATATGAATGTAACCAAAATTATGTCATGAATAAACAGGCTATTGGAGCCAGCACTGCAAACCAGCATCTATAAAAGCACAGACCAATGTGCTGTCACCCAGCTCGGCAAAGGCACAGTGACAAATAAGGCAGACTGTGTCCTATCCTGAAAATGTCATGAAGGATTTAGAACTCCAATTCATTCAAATTCTGTACTTCAAGAAATATCAACCGAAATGATGGGTTTCTAAGTAGAATGAATGACACATTGCCACAAATCATTTGAGTCTAAAAGCAACGCCCAAAACCAAAGAAACCTTTCTGGTTTAAAACAGAAGTCAGATTGAAACTATTGACAAAACATGTGAATGCAGACAGATCACAAGCATTTGGCTTCAGAGTGGAATGCATCAACATGCGGCAAATAGTAGGAGATCAAACAGCCAGTTCGTTCTAGTATCGAGAAGATCTCCACAGGGAGACTCAAAAGATAATGCATAAGATCAGAAGCAGCTGTCAATACATATAATAGTTTTAAAGAAAGACTCACAGCTCTATAGCAGCAAACATGATCTCACGATGCCCCAAATATTTTACAGCCGATGAAGTACTTACTGAAGTGGAGTAACCGCAATAACAGTGAGATATATCTCTAAATCGAATTAACACTTCCTCCAAATCTTTATGTCTTTGTAAAAGTAGACATATTCTTATATTTTGAAGGCGAATAATTTATTTCAGCAGCTGCAGAAAATTACTTGCTATTAATTTTTGTTCTTGCATACAGCCAAATAAAGATAGAATCTACAGGGATTCCATTTTCTTAGATTAAGTAAAAGCAACTGTTTCGCCAAAAGTACTAACCGATCATGGAGTTTAAATGCAGGACAAATTGAATGGTCTGACTAGCTTCTGCTCATCTCCCTGTCACAGGGCAGGGTTTTGATTGTGGCTGCAGTCCTTAAGGCAATGCTTCCCAATTTGCGTTTCCCTTGGTAAACCTATTGCAAGGGTCATAATCAGGCATGCCATTGGGTGTCTGTGCGCGTGTGTATATGGAAGGGGGCCTCAGTGTGATGAAAGGTGGGAGATATATGGAAATTATTTTTTTCCCCAGTTGGTATTTCAAAACTAGTGGCATGTGTACATTCCGTCACTTTTATAAAAAGAGGTTTAAAAATTAATTAGGCCTGTCTTTCCAAGATTTTAAACCAGCTGCAGTACACTAAGCCTCAAGAAGTATTATGAGAGTCTGTTTATATTGTGGGGTTTAACGACAGGAAAAATAAATCATTAAGCCATTAGCTCAGCACAGTTCAGAACGAGAAGGGTGTTTCAAAAATTTAGGTGAAAAGTATCTGGGTACATATTGAAGGAGACCTAACAAAGTTGGATACAAGCAGAGTCTCTCCAAGAAAAGGGGAATCTACAGAGCAGTTAAGGACCATCTTACCTTTATGTAAGGGCCACAGTTCAAGGAAAGTTCCAAACAAGCAGCTTTTGGTTAGAATTTGGCTGATTATTCAAACCTAAAAAAGTTTCAGCTCTCAATCTTAGGGAATTCGATGCATTCAAGGGACAGGACAGTTCACAGGACAGGAACTGAGAAGAAGCAGTCAAGTCAAACCTACAGATTAACAAAAGAGAAACAAAATGCCTCTGGAGATTGATTATTGTAATGTGATTGTGTTGGGGAACTGATGGAATTTTGTTTTGACATGTGTTCTGAGATCTTTCAATTGGTGTTATATGTAAACAGCTTGGCTTGTTTGGAAGATAACAACATTAAATTAAACAAAAAACAAAATATGATCTATCAAGTCAGAATTTGACTTGTCCAGAAGTAGCATCAGCTAAGATTACAAGACCTGATAGACATAGGTGCTAACTGTTATAACTCAGTGCTTCACAACAGACACCGCAACCGGTGCTCCCACTGAAGAAGTGGAGGGTGGGGTTTGGCTCCCACTCTGGGCTTCCTCATAGCACGGGGGGGGGAGGGTGGGGGGGGGAGGTGGAATGTAGTGGGTGCTGTTCCACAACTCAGATCTGATTTGTCAGGTAGTGCTGCCACTTTTCATTTTTACATGATAGCTTTGGCAAATAGGGTTAAGAAGAATCCAAAAGGATTCTACAAATACATTAAAGGACAAAAGGGTAACGAGGGAGAAAATAGGGACCCTTAAAGGTAAGCATGGCCACCTATGTGTGGAACTGCAGGAGATGGGAGAGATACTAAACGAATATTTCGCATCAGTATTTACTCTGGAGAAGGATCTGGAAGACAGAGAACTTCGGGATACAAACAGGGACATCTTGAAAAATTTCCATATTACAGAGGTGGTACTGGACAGCTTAAAATGCATAAAGGTGTATAAATCCCCAGAACCTGATCAGGTGTACCCTAGAACTCTGTTGGAAGGTAGGGAAAAGATTGCTGGGCCCCTTGTTGAGATGTTTGTGTCATCGAATGCCACAGGTAGGGTGCTGGAAGACTGGAGGAGATTGGCTAATGTGGTGCCACTACTTAACAAAACTGGTGAAGAAAAGCCAGGAAGCTACAGACTGGCGAACCTGACATCAAGTAGTTGGAGGGAATTCTGAGGGACAGATCTACATGTATTTGGAAAGGCAAGGTCTGATTAGGGATAGTCAACATGGCTTTGTGTGTGGAAAATCATATCTCAGTGACTTGATTTGAGTTTTTTGAAGAAGTAACAAAGAGCATTGATGAAGGCAGAGTGGTGGATGTGATCTATAAGGACTTCAGTAAGGCATTCGACAAGGTTCCTCATGGTAGATGGGTTAGCAAGGTAAGATCACAGAATACAGGGAGAACTAACTACTTGGATTCAGACCTGGCTCGAAGATAGAAGACAGAAGGTGGTGGAGGAGGGTTGCTTTTCAGACTGGAGGCCTGTGACCAGTGGTGTGCCACAAGGCTCGACGCTGCTTTTTTCGTCACTTAAATAAATGATTTAGAGGTGACATGGGAGGAATCGTGCGTAAGTCTGCAGATGATACCAAAATTGGAAATATAGTGGACAGTGAAGGAGGTTACCTCAGAATACAACAGGATCTTGATCAGATGGGCCAATTGGCCAAGAAGTGGCAGATGGACTTTAATTTAGAAAAATGCGAGGTGCTACATTTTGGAAAGGCAACTCAGGGCGGGACTTATACACTTAATGGTAAGGTCCTGGGGAGTGTTGCTGAACAAAGACCTTGGAGCGCTGGTTCATAGTTCCTTGAAAGTGGAATCACAGGTAGATAGGATAGTGAAGAAGGCATTTGATACGCTTGCCTTTATTGGTCAGTGCATTGAGCATAAGAATTGGGAGGTCATGTTGTGGCTGTACAGGAGATTAGTTAGGCCACTATTGGAATATTGTGTGCAATTCTGTACTCCCTGCTGTAGGAAGGATGTTGTGAAACTCGAAAGGGTTCAGAAAAGATTTACAAGGATATTGCCAGGGTTGGAGGGTTTGAGCTATAGGGAGAGGCTGAATAGACTGGTGCTATTTTCCCTGGAGCGTCAGAGACTGAGGGGTGACCTTGTAGAGGCTTACAAAATCATGAGCGGCATGGATAGGGTAAATAGACAAGGTCTTTTCCCTGGGTTGGGGTCAGTCCAAAAGTAGAGTGCATAGATTTAAGGTGAGAGGGAAAAGATTTAAGAAGGGACCTAAGGGGCAACTTTTTCACGCAGAGGGTGGAGTGTGGATGGAATGAGCTGCCAGAGGAAGTGGTGGAGGCTGGTACAATTCCTACATTTTAAAAGGTGTCTGAATGGGTATTTGAATAGAAAGAGTTTAGAAATTCTGACTGTCATAAATCAGAGCTGTTATGTGGCTAACTTGGCAACATCCTGGACTAAAGTATCAAATGCTATTCCCTGTAACTGGCATGTTGGCCACAATCGAAAATCTTTAACACTCTCTCTAAGAGCATGTTTCAAATGTATGGCTGACTTCCAACTGAAAAGCTCAAAAATTGCCCAATTCTGAAAGTCTGGTAACAATTTTAAAAAGCAGACCTGCTTTGGATTGCTTGCCCTGAAGGGCACATGTGCACTTCTCACATTCTGTTCCAGCCTTATTATTGCCTTTCAGTACAACATGCACAACCATTTAAAATACTCCAACTTCCAGGACAATCACATAATGTTACGTATTTCATTCTGAAGATGATATCAATCTGAAATGTCATGCAGAAACAGAGGTTCCCATTAGACCAGCAAGTTTTCATTAAGCACTAAGCAAAAGCACTCTGCAGTTTTTAAAGCATTCCTAATGCATTATTAAACTCTATGAAATGTACAATGGTGAAAAAAGCTTATAACTGAAGTAACAAATTGACTAACCCTTAGACAAAAAGGCATAGATACAGGTGAAGGCCTAACTAAAAAGGTTTCTGAATGGCACATTGGAAAGAGTACAACATGAATGCAATGGTACTGAGTGAAAGAAGAAATGCCAGGGTTCCATAGCCTGCTACATTTAAGCTACATCATATGATGAAAACTGGCTCCTACGTGTAACACATGGAGCAATTTCTGGCCGTTTATGGGAAAAGGCTTATTCAGAGAACCTTTCCCATCTTAGAAGCTGTCTGTGCAAACAAACCGAGGTCCTTTTCTCAACACTGTTTGCTTCATAAAGTGAGAAATATCTTGTATTAACAATCCCCAGGGGTTCTTTCTTCGCCCAGATGGTTCTGAAATTGTTAGCAGAATTTCCCACCTCATATAAAGCAACCCTTGCTTAGTTGCTGTTGTACCCCTTAAACATTCTTTCCGCCTGGAAAATTTTTTAAAATGCTGATAACTCATTAAAGATTAGCTGCTTTGTGCCCAATATAATGATACCTGGCACATTTATTACATAGATTATAAAAAAAAGCTTTTCCATGTCTTTAGTCCAATTTTTCTGACATTACATTTCTTAGGCAGAACCACTGGCATCGATCAGCTATGGTTACAATGATCAAGGCATATCCCTGGCAGACAGTCTACTGATACTACAAATCAGTTAACAATTAGTCAACAATTAGAGGCCTTTTAGTTAGAACCTTTAAAAAAAAAACTTGCAACTGGACTCATCAAAAATAGTCTATTTTACAGCAAACAAAATTTACTTACACAGTAAACAGTATCTACTTAAATACCATCCAACAGCAAATATTCTACACAGTCCACAGCTCAGTTGGCTGGATAGTTGGTTTGTGATGCAGAGTGAGCCAATGTGGGTTCAAGTCCTGCACTGGCAGAGGTTCCCACGAAGGATGCTCCTTCTCAACCTCTACCCTCGCCTCAGGAATGGTGAGCCTCAGGTCGAGCCACCTCCATCATTTCTCTCTCATGAGCGAGCAGCCCTATGGTCCAGTCAGACTATGGCAACTTTACTTTGTTGGTAGAACAGACTTCATGAACAAAGCCCTGGCAACGTCACCCAATATTAGTAACTGGCTTCTCCAGTAAAATGAAGAAAGGACATTTACAAAGCGTGCGCTTGAAATAAATGGCAGTAATTTGCAGCAGGGGTGTCTCTGGGTGTGTCTGAGATGGAAATACCCAACCATCTCCACTCTGACAAGAAATAGTGATGTCAATACATTTAGCCACCTCTTAGAATTTAAAAAAGGAGGTACTGTTCACTGATCGTTTACATTGGGAAGAAAGGACCTTGGCGGAAGTTGAAAAACAATTCTTGTTGGAGTCCATTGGGAAATCCTCCTTGCATGTGTAAATTTTAGTTGTGGCTCTCTCAGGCTAATACAATGCAAGTGAGCATGACAACATGACTTCCAATGGTGCACTGTGCAAAAACAAGCCTGCACTGTATTCCTTCAAGCAATAAAACCTAGCCGTGATATATCTTCTTTTGTCCTTTCTCTCAATCGTTTACTTTTTGCCTGAGGTGGAGGGTTGCAATTCTGAAGCACAAAGACACAGAGGCAACAACATGCAATTATACTGCACCTTTAAATGCAGGCAAGAAAGACATTTCACAGAGGTGTAATCAAGAAGAGACTGACACCAGGTCAAAGAGAGACAAGGCATGTAACTCAACATTTAATCAAAGAGGTGGGTTTTAAGCAGAGTCTGAAGACCATAAGACAGAGCAGCAAAACCAGGCCTTTTTGCCCATCGAGTTTGCTCCGACATCCAATGAGATCACGCCTGATACTCTTCAGCCTACTTTTGCTACCTTTCCCTCATTGCCTTAATGATTAAAAATCCATCAAAGGTAATCTCAAACTCAAATATACCTAATAACCCAGCTCTGACAGCCCTTTGCGAAGAAAAATTCTGTCCTCATCTCTGTTTTAAAAGGGCAGCCCCTTATTTTGAGATTATGCCCTCTGGTTCTCAACTCTCCACGAGGGGAAACAACCTTTCCACATCTACCCAGTCAAGTCCCCTTGTACGGTTCAATAAGTCACCACTCATTCTTCTGAGCTCCAATTAGAACATTCTTCTTTAATTTACGAGGGCAGGTTGAGTAGAGAGAGATTGACAGGCAAAGAGATTTGTCTCAGATATTCTAGAGATTAGAATGTTGTAGGTATGACTGGTAGGATAAATACAATGATGCAATTGGGGTTGCTGAAGAAGAGCCTGATGATCGCAAAGATGTCAGATAGTGTATGGCTGAAGGAGATCACAGAGACAGAACAGGCAACATCACAGAAGGATTTCAAAACAAAGTTAGGATTTCTAAATGGGGAGCGTGACTAGGAACTAATATCCATTGGCAAACACAAGCATGGGTAAAATGGAACTTGGTGCAAGTTAGGATGAGGATAGAAGGATTTTGGATAAGCTCACGTTTACAAAGGGTTGGAGATGGAGATTGTTTAGGAGAAAAATGAGAACTAGTTACCATCTGAATCTGGGAAAATTGATAGACATTTATTTGTTTCAAAATACAACTTTAAAAAAGTGTATGTAAAACAGCATATGTATAAATTGATAGATGTTAATATGTCAATTAGACAAATACTGGCCAAAGCATTATGTAGACTGCTGGCTTTGAACGTGAACTATTTATTCAGATGCACGACTAGATTAATAAGGCAGAATGATAGAGGTCTTCTGAGAACTGGCCTCAGCCAAGATGACCCCATTGTCAATGTAGTATTAGGTCAAAGCATTCATTGGTTTAAAAAGAAGACATCCAACACTTAGCACATTATCATTTAACCACATCGAGGACAATGATCTGTGTTATCGGACAAAAAAAATTACTGAATGTTGACGACTATTATCTCTAAGAATTTTTTAATTAGAAGCCTTTGGCTAATGTTGCTTTGTGCTAAGAGTCTTGTTAAATTAGGCTGGTAGTACAAAAGTGGTAACAGTTTTTTACGAATCTCTAAGGTTCTGAGATTGATCTTGGCCCCAACAATGGTGTTTTCCTGCCTCAGCACTTCATTAATTTATTCATGCTAAATTATAAAGAGCTTTTGAAACATATCCAATGTCTTACACATTATAGCGTGCAAGCCATGTCCGCAGTTAGTTCAAATTACTTAAAACCTGGTCTTTCATACTCATTGGACTCGTAAAAATTATACCAAATGGCATAAAAATATATTCATTATAGGTTAAAAATACAAGCTGTCACTGCAAAACTGCTTTTGGGCCATACATATTCAGTATATGTTAACACCCAAAAAAAATTTTCTGCCATCACATATGCAATTTTTAACATTACCATCCAAATTTCCTGAAGGCACTGAGGGAGGTCGTGTTTCCAGGCACGTTATCCAACATGAATCTTCATGTGAAACATGATTGAGTAAACTGAACAACAGGAAACGTGTGTAGTGGTCATTTTAAAATAGAATCTTCTAAGAATCAATTCTCTGAATGGCATGAGGGTCAGGAGTCCTACAGTGTGAGCAACAGCATGAATCAATGACATAAAGCAGACTGGGAGTTAGTGGCATGGTTTCTGCTGCAGGTACAATAAAAATTGAAGTACCAAATTTCAAATTGAAGAACCACAGACTGAGGAGTATAAAAGGGTCATAAAACCTGTGGATCAAAGCTTGCCCAGTTTTACGTCTGCTCAAACAAGAATTATGTTACCACCTCAAAACACAGGCAGGAATGTTTAGAAATCATGGGACCAAAACCATTCTCAGCAGAGAATGTACTATAAACAGTGAACCACAGATGAAATTAGTTTCTCTGGAAAGTTTCCAGCAACTCTTGGCTTCTCAATTGCTGCTCTCCCCAAAATCACTTCCACTACTGCACACACATTTCCCAACATTCCACACTATTCCCACATGATCCCAATGCATTACAAAGCCAGAACCCCTTTCAAAAGGGCTTCTCTCAATTATCGAATGCAACATTAAAGCGCATCCACTTCCTTGTAAAGCATCTCCTCCTGTGAGTGTCATGAGGGTAACTATGTAAAAGCCTTATATCTAAAAGTGTGTTTGTCACATCTAAACAACATACATTATGTAAGATTGTTTGAATCCAATACAAAATACCCATCCAACCTTCTCCTGAATGAAATTTACAAACCATTTACAAGTTAAAATCTCTAATTGACCTACATAATTTACAACACAGAAAAATGTCCTAGATCCCCACTGGGAGAATGAGAGCAATGGCCTTAAAAGAAAATCATGCAAGAAGCTGAACCTCACAGTATGCTTGAGATCTCAGAGTGAATAATGGGAAATCTGCTAGTCTGTGTCACTTGCCCCAACAACAATGTAGATTTGGTGACATACATTATCCAAGAACCAATTAAGAAAAAAAATCTATTTCTGTCGTTAGCATGCTATCTCAAAACACATTTTGTGAAACACTTTCCAAATCAGCTGCAATCTTTCCTTACTGATTACTGGTTAAAGGCTACATACAGTTTGTAACGAAAGAAAATCATGTGAAAACTGAATAAATTAGTGACTGACCACACTTCTCCAGTCCACATGACCAACACCTGTGTGCAATGAACCATGCTGCAAACACCTCCCAAGGTTATAAATACAATCTACTCCTAATTTGCCATTTCCAATTCATCACCTTACTTCACATGTTCTGAAACTGAATAGTGAGGAATAACAAATGCTGGAGATCAGAGGGCCACACAGCATCCATGGAGAGAGAACAAGCCAACGTTGAGTCTAGATGACTCTTCAGAACCAGCTCTGATGAACAGTTATCTAGACTCAATGTTAGCTTGCTCCCTCTCCACGGATGGTGTCTGACCCACTGTGAATGCTAGCATTTGTTTGGGGGAGGGGTGTAGTCGCAGGGGGAGCCCACAGAACATGAACATAGCATTCCTTCAGAACCATTACCTTGCACAACATGACGCTTCAATTCTTTTCTTGAGCATCCCAAAAAATTTTAACATCCACACTGGATGTTGTGCCTTCAGTGGTTTGGCTCAATCTTCTCAAAATCCCCTCCTGAACCCTTCTACTTTCCTACTGCCATTAAGACTTTTTCAAAACTTACCTCTTGATCAAAGTTTTAGTCATCTTCACTCAGAGTCATCGAGATGTACAGCATTGAAACACACCCGTCGGTCCAACTCGTCCGCACTAATCAGATATCTTGAAGAAGTCTTGTCCCATTTGCCGGCATTTGGCCCATTTCCTCCTGAACCCTTCCTATTCATATACCCATCCAGACGCCTTTTAAATGTTGCAATTGTATCAGCCTCCACCACTTTCTCTGGCAGCTCATTCCATACACGCACCACCCTCTGTGTGAAAAAGTTGCCCCTCAGGTCCCTTTTAAATCTTTCCCCTGTCGCCTTAAAATTATGCCCTCTAGTTTTGGACTCCCCCACCTTTGGAGAAAGACCTTGTTTATTTACCTATTTATGTCCCTCATGATTATATAAACCCCTATGGTCACCCCTCACTCAGTGGCAACATGCAGTTTTACAATGTGTTTATTGTTGCAGCATGGCAGAGATTCCAGACCACGCAGGCCTGTGTCTTTTTTACATGACATCACAACATGTGATTTTACTGCTGTAATGGTACTTGCTTTGCCTTCAGTCACTCTTTCTGTATTGTGTGTTGTATAGTAACATTGGTAAGCACACAGCCCAAACTGCATGTGTAAATTTGTGATACTGTAGCCATGTAAATGGTGTTGCAAATGAACTTCAAAATATCTGATTCAACAGAACCCAACAAAATCTGTGTTATAAATACCTAGGATGGTATGTATAGAAAAATACAAGTGGCCACATATTGTAATGGGGAACTATGAATAGGGATGATAGAGGCTCCCACTTTCTTTCTATCACATGGATAACAAAGAAACTCTCCCACACACCCCGCCTGCCAACGACATGTTGGAAGAACCCATGTGTTTATCCATCTTAGGAACTCATCTTCCTGAGCGTATACATCCTGGGGGTAGGAACTCAAAATGACTCAGAGACACGATGCTATCCCAAACCATGACAGATCATCTCTTTATGAGGCTTGGTGCCAAATCACTGAGGCACATCATTAAGTTTTATTACAGTAAAGGCTATACTAATAAACACAAGTTGTTGCTTCATTTCTTTTTTTAAATATTCACTTAGACACTCTCCTCTTCATTTTGTTGGTTTTCGCATTCTGACTGGTGTTTCTTCTCTGTTTGGCTTTATCCAGCTCAGTCTCCAGACCCCTCTCCTTTTCAAATGAACAGAATCATTGAAACAAACGTGAAACACTTTACTCCAGATCAAACTTGCTCTTGAGCAGAATGTGTTCTCCAGAGAAGCAACTTGTACCTTGCGCAGATGAAACAGATATTTACATTTAATCTTCATTCAGTTCAGACAGAATTACACAGGTGTATCGCTGATGACTGGCAAGTGCTGTTTTTGAAATACAATGCCTGTAGGTCATCATAGCATAATGACCAAAGTGGTCTAATTGCCTTCAACATGATGTGTTTTGTCATTTAGCTTCCATATTCAAACAGTTATTTGTTGCTCGCTGACAGAAATGCTGACATCCCCCAGTGATGGGACATGTAATAAGCAGCCTGCCACAAATTAAGTCACTGCATGGTGACCTCTGTCTTCACTGAACTACTCTGCCAGGTTTGGTGTCGACACAAAAAACTGAGTTGCTTAATTGGACAGTCTCCACATGGGCACAAGTGGTGGTGAAAACAGCTGGAATCTCTCCCCAACCCAAACGCCTACCAACACTACCATATCCCAATGTGCTGTCTCACGCAGCAAACAGTTTGCAAAGGGGTTTTTCCATGTTTAGTTTTAATTTTGTCCTGTACGAGGCCAACCATATTTTCCGATGCCAGAATCTTTTTGAAACTCTCCAAATCAAATCTGATGTTGAATCGAGACAATTTCGCTCCATCAGCTACATAGTCCAAAGTGGTGTCTATCAGAGAAGGCGCTAAACCGAGGATTCTCAGGTGGTCGGAAAGGATCCTGTGGCACTATTCTGAAGCACAGGAGAGTTACCTGTGGTACCCTGTACAATATTTAACCCTCAAAGAACATCACAAAAGCAGATTAACTGGTCATTATCATACTCCATTTGTGGAAACTT
The DNA here is from genome assembly GCA_024137785.1 of Ginglymostoma cirratum. NCBI lineage: Eukaryota > Metazoa > Chordata > Chondrichthyes > Orectolobiformes > Ginglymostomatidae > Ginglymostoma > Ginglymostoma cirratum. The sequence continues at coordinate 3,761,927 of JAHRHZ010000066.1, forward strand.
GCTGTACATTAGGGAACCATCATATATTCCTAAATTAGACAAGTGACTACACTCCAGCCAATAAATGTGCTTTAGGACATCCCAAGGTCATGAAAGGCTCTATATAAATGCAAGTCTTTGCTCTTTTTCCTGAAAGCTCCCTACCTCTCACAGAAAGCTTCTATTCTCTCTACCATCTCCATGTTGTACAATACTGCAGCGACTTTTGTGTTACACAGTACTTACACAGAACAGGAACAAACCATTTGGTTTAACAGGTCTACGTAAGCATTTACACTTCACCTAAGTCTCTTCCACCCTACACTTCAGCTAACCCTTTAAACATATCGCTGTGCTCCTTTCTCCCATATGTGGCTAATTTCAAACAGCTATGCAGAATTAATTGCTTTAATGCAAAAGAAACAAATAAAACCCAGTAAACTGTAAACAGCCAACATCTATGATCACTGCATATTTCAAACTGACAAACTGCGAGGTATCCGTAAACACAGGACATCAACACAATGGTAAAAATGGTCATGTGGTGAAAATACCATTAAAAAACACTAGATGATTATCACGAGAATCAAACAATATGTCATTAAGTAAATGATGCTGTGTAATAAGAAGAACAGTTTTCACTTTTTAATTCAGAAAATATTGCAAGTTAAAAAAAAACTTGTAAATGTTGCTGGCTCCTCCATGTAATAATTAATAATGGAAGGAGGAACATACAAGATGGGTGCCTGTTCGTTGGAGTCATAGTTCCCTATACTGAGCTTGTACATAGCAATACCTCATGGATGGGTTTTGTTATTTCTCAGTTGGGTGGTTCATAATGTAGGACTATTCTTTCTCAAGAACAAACAGCTAAAGAAATGCCTCATGGAACTCTGGTATGAGCAGTAGCAGTGGCAAGTCTTTGAAGACTAGGTGCCAGTTTATGTTAATGTGTCTACAGTCTTCTTTCCGAGTGAGAAGGCTGTGGATTCTAAATCCTACCTCAATCCTACAAAACTCAGAGTGGGTGACTTTACCTCTAAGCCTTTGGAATCACAACAATTTGGTCTGATGTCCATGTTCGTATTGTTGAAGCAAGTGACTAGATCTTCAGAATTTTTCCTTTGTAGATGTACATCGATATCTGTGCTTACTTCCAGGCTCTAAACCACTGTCCTTAGGAAGATATGAAAAGCAACAGTAAAATACATTAAAGGTGCTATATAAATATAATAAAACATCCTGAGTTCCTTCAGAGCAGCATTATAAAACAAACTGTTATACCAAGTCACATGACAGATCATCGGTTAGATAGGCCAAAGAGGTCGGTCTAAAAAAAATGTCTTTACTGGGGAAAGCATAGTAGAGAGATTTTACATGGTGGATATTTCAGAACAAGACAGCTGTGAAGACACAGCTACTGATGGTGATACAATTAAAATTGAAAACGCTCGTAGGCCATATTTAGAAGAGCATAGGTTTCTCAGAGGTTTGGTCCAGCTATAGGAAATTAGAGAGGTACGAGACCATGGAGGGCTTCAGAAACAAGCATGAGAATTTAAAAAAACAAAGCTCCGCCTGATCAGGGGTCAGTATCAGTCAGCAAATACAGAGGTCATAGGAGAATGAGGCAAACTTGCACAGTAGTTCTCCATGTTCTCAATAGTTCACTGTTTTTACAACAAATGAATTACTTTTGAATTACACTGCTGCACTGCAGGCCTCAATTGGCAACCACCTTTTTCACACAGCAAGTTCAAAAACTAGTAAATGAGGAAGGGACCGGATGGATTTTGTCTTTGTTGATGTTGGCTGAGGAAGAAACTTTGACTAGAATGTGGGGATCTTAAACCTTGGCATAACATCTCCTCCGAAAGATGGCACCTCCAATGACCAAGCACTGTCTCAAACATCAGATTTCATCGTGCGCCGCATGATACCTCTCTTACATCATACCTCTCTAATTTCCTATAGCTGGACCAAACCTCTGAGAAACCTATGCTCTTCTAAATATGGCCTACGAGCGTTTTCAATTTTAATTGTATCACCATCAGTAGCTGTGTCTTCACAGCTGCCTTGTTCTGAAATATCCACCATGTAAAATCTCTCTACTGCGCTTTCCCCTGTAAAGACATTTTTTTTTAGACCTCCCTCTTTGGCCTATCTAACCGATGATCTGTCATGTGACTTGGTATAACAGTTTGTTTTATAATGCTGCTCTGAAGGAACTCAGGATGTTTTATTATATTTATATAGCACCTTTAATGTATTTTACTATTGCTTTTCATATCTTCCTAAGGACAGCGGTTTAGAGCCTGGAAGTAAGCACAGATATCGATGTACATCTACAAAGGAAAAGTTCTGAAGATCTAGTCACTTGCTTCAACAATGTGAACATGGACATCAGATTCCAAAGACATCCAGATTCCATTGTTGTGATTCCAAAGGCTTAGAAGTAAAGTCAACTACTCTGAGTTTTGTAGCCCAGGAGGGAGAGAATCTTCACTTTGCTGGCCTATACGGTGAGGACAGAGGATGCACCACTGTTTGGCAAGACCAGACTCTGGTTCTGAAAGGCAAAACCATTAAGGTTCCCCATTTTAGATCAACATGCAACTAATAAAGGAAAGTATCATGGACACTGGAGATCTAAAATAGAGGCAAAGTGCTGGAGAAACTCAGCAGGTTTGGTGGTATTGATGGAGAAAGAAAGAAAGAGTTAACGTTTCAAGTCCAGATCTGCTTGAGTTTCTCCAGTACTTTGTTTTTATTTCAGTAGGCAGCTGCCACCGCTGAAGTGCATATTTCATGAGGGACAGGGTCTACTCTCGTTAACTGCCATTGGCAGTTTCTAACTGTGGGAGAAAACCAATCAGGTCCACTAGTGACTCAGTTTGTTGCTCTAGATCCACTTGAGGATTCAGAGAAAATGCTCTGCCTAGAAACTGGTTGGAATGTGGAATTCAAGAAACAAAGGAATAAAAGATTATTTTGACAGGGTTAGATAAAGAAAGATGGAAGAGGGCTACATGGAACACAAACACCAACATGGTCACGTTGGACTGAATGGCCTGTTTCTGGCTGCACATTTCACTTAAACATCGAGCTTTCCGCACGAATAAAATAATCAAGGAGGCTAATAGAGTGCTCGTCTTCATATCTAAAGAGCTGGAATATGGGGATGCAGACGCTATGCTGCAGTTATACCAAACCCTAGTGACACGCCACTTAGAATATTGTGAGCAGACCTGGGCACCACACCTGAAGGGGGATGTTTTGGCCCTGGAGGGAGTTCAACACAGGTTTAGGAGGACGACACCTGGACTTCAAGGGTTTAGTTATGAGGCAAAATTAGACAAATTAGGCCATTTTTTTAATCAGAATTTAGAAGGTTAAGGGGTGATCCAATCGAGTTCTTCGGGATATTAACAGAGAAAGACAGGATAGATAAAGATAAACTGTTTCCACTGGTTGAAGATTCTAGAACCAGGTGACAGATTCTAAGATATAGGGCCAGGCCATTCAGGAGAGATGTTAGAAAGCAGTTGTTCATGCAAAAAGTGTAGGTGGTTTGGGACTCTCTCCCTCAAAACAGGGGTCAATGCTAATCCATTTGTTAAATTTAAATCTAAGATGGGCGAAACTTTTTTTACTAAGCAAGGGATCAAAGGACATGGGTCTAAGGCAGGCATTTGGAGTTGGGCTACAGATCAACCATGATCTGAACGAGTGGCGGAGCAGGCTCGAGGGGCTGAATGGCCTGGTCCTATGTTACCAAGAACAGCCTATTGAGCAAAATTGCAGTAGAGAATTACAAATACAGAATGAGACCAAGCAAGTGAGAGAACATAAAGCAAATAAATACTAGAATCAGTCATCACACTTGTAGATCAGTACGTCGCATTTAGAAGTGAGGCTGTTAGGTTAAACCGTTGCAGACAATAATATATTCCAGGGCTTAAAGTGGCAAGTGTAGGAAGTGTTTATTCAACAAAGACACAAATGGTTATAAACTGCAGTTCTCAGCACTACTATACTATACATATACATCTACACACATATAGAGAGGGGAATATGAATGTATATTCACTGCACTGGGAGTCGATTTTCGTACAATTTAGGAGTACTTGAACATTATCATAATACAAACATTTCACTTAAACCCGCATAGACTTTACCAATTTACCGCGGCGTAATCTTGACTGATGCACATTCAAGTGCACCTGTAGTGCTCATTATAAATGAAGCGTCCCCTGCAGCCTTAAAGGACCCCTGTCGTCAAGGTAACAGACTCTTGCCAGGTAGAGAAATATGATGATATGACAAAGCTGATCACACTATACTGCCTATTCATTTTGTTCACCACATTAAAAAAAAGGACTTCTTTAATAAAAAGTTTACAGCACAGCAGATTGATAATGTTTAAACTGACCTTCCAAGGTTTCAGCAGGGCCTTGTAAGACAACATTGTTTCACGTTAGTGTGCAATGACTGTTATATCACAAGTTGAATCAGAAAATGTGTGTTTTTCTTCGCACTGTCTAGAATGAAAACTAGAAAAAGCAGAATAATTCTCAAATGGTGGGAGACTGGTATTCATAGGGATCTGAGTGTCACATGAATCACAGAGAATTAACACATAGGGAAAGTAAGCGATTAGGAAATTAAGTGGCACGTTCGTACTTGTTAGAAAGAATTGGACTAGAAGAGTGAAATTAAGACCTTGGTGAGACCACACCGGAAGTATCTACACTGTTTTGATCTCTTACACAAGGATTTATTTACTTGTGTGGGAGGCAGCATGATGAAGGGTTACTGGGCTGCTTCCTGGGATTAGGAAACAGTCCATTGTGGATAAATAGAGTGGACCAGGCATTTATTCCCTAGAATCTAGAACTGACTGAAGGAGCCGCTTAACTGGCCAATGAATGCCAACCTTGCCATCCTGCCCATGATAGAGGATTAAGGTCGGTCAGACAGAGTCCAGGCATATACTTTTCTCGTGAGTTTCATTCCTACTAGCACATCATTAAATTCCAACAGCGCTGTTCACCCCATGTATGTTTACACTCCATTATCACCTAATTATCCCTCAATTAACATATAACCATCCTCCTTCCCTAGTCCCATTTGGTCTCAGGCAGCCCTGCCAGACAAAACGAGACAGTGACAACCCACACCTCATGGACTAATGTTTTCTAAAAATACATCCAGTCCTCATCAGCTGTGCTTACAAGAACAAGGATACATTAAAAACAGAGTATTAACCACAAGCCCACTTCTCCTGACATCATAGAAAAGGATAAATCGAAAGGCAACTATAAATTATGTCGTCCTTTGGGGCTACCTATAACAGTCAGATGTTTAAGTTGCACAATTCTGAAAGTTTACACAGAACAAATTACACAGCAGCCTGCAGCATTTCACAGTTTTCTGGATGTTGAGTCAGCATAATAGGTCACAACAAGCTGTACATTGAGTATAATAATATTGGCCGAGTAAGTAATCCTCAGGTAGAGTGTTAGAACAGGATGTCACTGCACAAGCAGGGCAGACCAAACTGAATCTCAGCAGAAAGTACTACTTTTGATCTTTGAAGTCCCTGCACATGCTGCAAAGTGTGAAAGTCTAACCCCTGTCGTCAAGGTAACAGACTCTTGCCAGGAATGTATCGGTTGCAAAGGCCTACAAAGTAGAGATTAAATTAGTAACAGTGACGAATGCAGATAACTTCTGAAAATTCTGCTTCTTTGAAGGCAGACTGGCTCATTTTTTGTTGGGTCGCTACCTACATTAAATTGGATGAAAAGAACCAAGTAAAACTTTTATGCAAGTATTATAGCCAGCCTTACACCTTAATCTTTCATTACAATAACAACATGATTACATTCTTGTAATGAGGCTGGGTATGTTCAATATCACTCTGCAATGTTGACTTGATAACGGTGCTTGTTTACCTTCAGGAGATTACTGAAAAACTACTGGATGAATATTTTACAAACATGCACCCACATCCCTTAACTATCATTTTTTACTTGGAATGTCCTTGGAAAAGCAGAAGCATTGTTCAAGATCCACTGTACAGTTACAACCTACAGACAACCACTACCTATTGTGTCGAATTCAACGTTTTGCAGCTTAACAGTCAACAATGTCTGACTGCTCAGATATTTACATTTCAAATGCCCTAACGTGCAGATAAAAATGCTTGAAGAGTACAATTCTTCCGTATATGTCTCACAGTTAAAAAAAAATTTTATCAATCTAGATTTGCATAGGTTCATGCCTAGCATTAAAATCAGCAGATGTTGGAATGCCAAAAGATTAGGCAGGCTGATTCTTCCCACCCCCACCTGACCTCATCAGTGTCAGCCCCAGACGCAGAACATGACCTTGGATGACCTTAGTAGAGTGCTGCCCTTCTCATGGCTCTCGGGCTATTTTACATTCTCAATGCACACAAAAGGGAGCTGAAGAAAAGCTCAAAGCGAAAAATGACAAATGCCACAGAGGTTATATTGTTGATTGCTGCCAGGACAGAGAGAAAACGTAAAGCATATGCACATCTAGAAATCTTTGAACTCCATAAATAGGGAAGATAAATTTGTGGGCATTCCTCCACAGATAATAAAGTTTACACTACCATTGAGTGCACACAGTGGCTTAAAGGATTAGCCTTGTAACACTTAGCTAAATGATTAGAAAAAGTGATAACGCGTGCTCGCCTTAATTAAGGCACTGGTCAGACAATAGCACAACACTATTTCCTTGATGCATACTGATGTCAAACTCAGTATTGGTGGACATCCAGAATCACAGGAGTTAATGTACCTCTGATTATCCAGCCTGGGTTCTTAGCATCATCCAAATGTGAGTTTAATTAGAATTAGAATTAGATTTTCTTGTCATGTGTGCTCAAGTACAGGAATACTGGCGTGCAATGCAAATTGTACAAAGTTGCCATTTTCTGTCACCAATGCCTCGCTAAAGCAAAAGAATTTAAAGAAAAGGGGAAGAAAAAAGAAAATGCTAAAGCAAAAAGAAAGAAACAAAGAAAAAAAAAGCAGATGGAAGCCAACAAGCTCGGGAGCTCAAACGCAGTGCTGCTACTCCACCGATGTCTTAGTATATAATTGGAATGTGTTTGGTGGAAATTAAACAACAATATCAATTGTCAATGGTTTCATAGTTGCGCAGTCCCACAGTGGGAAAGGCTGAACTACCTTGGCCTCAATAATTCTTGTGAATGCATCTAAAATCAGACTCTAAAGGTTTTCAGTAAATTTCTTGGGCCAAAATTTCCTTCATTCTTTAGGTATAAATGGAAGCCCCATGCATTATTGTCATAACACTACCATTGGGAATTAAAGGAATTGTGATGAGCACTGACAAGAAGTCTGACTACGTAAAATACTTTCTTTGACACAACACTGAGGGAAGCAGCATGTAAGAATTTTTGTCGCGTCATGTCTCATTGCCAAAGCCCCGCAGCTACTTAGAGGATCTCCGAGTGTCTGCACAGCAGCAGGAAAACCTGTAGGGAATGTTCCTTACAGCCAGCATGCATACTTTTAAGGGGCATGTTCACAATGCCGACATCGTATAAGAGCATATGACCTAATGGTATAAAAACCTCAGTCTCCATCTAACTTAGACCACTTGTAGCATGACATACCTAGGGGAAGCATGCTGCAGTTTATAAATCACAGCGTTCAGCCTTAGCCCAGAAACATACATGCCTGTGACTATAATACATGTACATATCAGGAGCTACAAGAAAACACTACCAAATTCTTCACCCGCATATTGTTCTTAAGTTGTGGGTGCTAACACAAGTATCATTTCATAAGGTTCAAGTACCCTGGAGGTTAAAAAGCATATCAAGGCATCTCTTGGAGCTTGCAAAAGGGGCACAAAGATCTGGGTTAACAGCAGTGGCCATTTGTAAAGAAGTGAATCCAAGATACCATGTATCGCGTCAATCTTATGTCTCTCACTGAACTCATGATCATGAATTATAAAGTACTCACAAAAACATGAATGGTATGAATCAAGAAATCTTTCAAGAGCTTTAGGGAGATGATGTATCTGTTTGTATTTAAAGTCCACAGATATAACCATTTCCACAATAAAAGGCAGTGGCATTAATCCCAAAGCTAACAATCAGAAGGGCACCAACAATAATTTAATCAACTCATACAGAATAAAACCCAATATCCAGATACATTGCATTTACACATATCAAAAGTTGAAGAACTATAAAGAGACACAATTGCCTATATCTATAAAACTCATCAAGGAATGGAATAGTACCTGATGACTCTACCCTACACTTAAAAGGGAACTGAATCAAGTCCAAAGAACTATAGTTTAACAATCGTGGCAGTACAGACAAAATATATCAAAGATGTAACAGAAAGCCAAAAACAGGATGAAGAAGTCACTATGGTTTTTGAGGTTACATTTCCCCATTCTTATCGATTTCTTCGAAGAAATTACCAAGAGATTTTACAAGGGTTATACTACGGGTGCAATATCTTTGAATTTTCATGAGAACTTCAAATAAGATACCACTGTAGACTCATAATTAATGTCATGTGGAGTCAGGGGATAAGTAACAAAAATGGACATCATGCCGGCTACTAAATGGTAAAAAATCAGTAAGAGATCCACAGGTATCTGAACCACAATCGTTCACAGAAAAGATCTGGACTCAAGAATTAGATATTGAATTCCAAAGTTTGTAGATGACACCAATTTGGGAAAGACAGATGTGGTATAATTGAGGAAGAACATGACAAAATATAACGCAGCAATAAAATTGTAGAATAGATTTCCAAGGAGCAAACATACACAAATCACTAAACATAGCAACTGAAAGCCATTAAAAAAGCAAACCAAACAGTGGATTTCTTTTCTAGAGAAAGCAACTACAAAAGCAGGAAAGTTATGCTAAGTTTGTACAAGCATTAATCTGACCACAATCGAGTATTATGTTGAGTTCAGGACTCCATTCTATAACCTGGACGTAAAAACACTGGAGAAGGTGCACAGAATACTCCCAATGATGAAAGCTAAGTGGATATACTTATCGAAAAAGGGCGAACAGGTTGAGACTTTCCTGCAGAAAAATGCTATGGGGTGCCTCATACAGGTCTATAAGACCGTGGGAGGGTTTAGCACATTAGGCATTACCACATGTGAAAAAGTCCAAACCAAAGATCAGAAATACAAGATAATTACTAATACAGCAAATCAGGGATTCAGGAGAAACTTCTTTACCCAAAGAATGATAAGAATGTGGCCATATTAACATATATAGATGCATTTCAGGGGGTGCCATCTAAGGATGAGGGAGAAAGGAATAGAATGATACGCTAACAGGATTAGAGCAGGGCCAGACAGGCATAAATACGTACTTACAAGCTGATCTATCCTTGAATCTTCAGTATCTCTCCACCATCATCCAGTTTGGTGGGATTGTACTTGCCCAGTCCCATTCTTACATATCTAATCAAAGCTAGACAATCACCACCTATTGTTTTCTTCCCATTCCTGCACAGTTACTTTTAGCATTCTGTGCTTGACTCCCCTCCTAATTCTTACATAATGTTGCCTAAACTCTTCTGCTGCTGAAATCCTCATGCATACTCTAGTTGCTCACATACTTCACAGTCCTAAAGTAAGACTCTCTCATTCTACTGTCTGAAATTGATGTTATCCAAAACTCTACTGACTGCGTTCTAACTCATAGTGAGCTCCATTCAATGAGCACCCCTGAACTCGCATGTGCTACATACATTGGCTCCTCAATTAAGCAGCACTTCAAAATTTAAATGCAAGTTGTTGTTGATTGGCCTGTTTCATTGGAACAGATTCTACATAACCCCATTAACTTGAATTAAAATGGTAAACCGAATAGAATTTACTGGTGATAAAAATCTAGATAGGATTTATCGATTCTCAATTCCTGGATTCCAGAAAGCATTAACCCGTTTTCGAATTGTAGTGCAGATGTGTTGCTCATTCCAGAAAGTACAGAAAACTGAAAAACAATCACACAGTGCAGGTCTTGCGAACACATTGCTCCCCTTGTAACCCACATTTCAGCAGGTGTCCTCGAGTCTCCTTCCCTAAAATTTACATGGCCGGAGGATAATGGGCATAGCACAAAGACATCAATGCTGAAAAGGTTAAACATTAACAAACAGTATATTAATTCCCCTTCAGCCACTGTAACACCCAACGGTATTATGATCAAAAAGAAAATATTGCAGACACTGGGTGCCTGAAATAAAAACAGAAAATACTAGCAAATACTCCACTGGACCAGCAGTATCCGTGGAACTTTGCACCATTCACACCCATTGTCATTTAATATCTCCTCCCCCTCGACTTTATCACAGTCATTTCCTTTGTTCTAAATTCTACCTGTCTTCCCTTTTGTTTTGAAACCCTCGTTTAAAAAACTACTGAAAAGCTGTTACAGTACATTTTCCAGTTCTGCCAAAAGGTTACAGTCTTGAAATATTAACCCCGACTTCCCCTTTACACAGAGCTGCTGAGTATTTCCAGCATTTCTTGAACAACCACAGCTGTTACAGCAGGACATGAAATATATCCCAACGGGAAATGCGAGATGAACATAGGATAGGACGTAAAACAAGATTTGGTGACTGATGAAAAAACATAAGCAATGCAACACAGGAAAATCAATGATGCCATCAATAATCTGCTGGTGGCTCGTGTCTTCTGGAAGCCACTGTGGAATGGGCATGGATTTGCACATCCTGAGGTGTGAGTACAGGTTTTCTCAATGTGCCTTTCCAAAACCCCATTAAAAACGGGCACAATAATTGTGTGAATTTCAAAACTGATTCCACTCAAGAACAAGGCAAATAATTTTCAAATTGTCATGTCAGTCTAAATAAATATTGCTTCAACAATATTTATAATGATAGCTTTTTAAAATAAAACTGCAGCCTTGGTGGGAAAATAAAAGGAGGTGAGATAAGAGACTGAACTGTCGATCCCAATCATATATCCCTTTTCCGTTACAGCTAATCCTGGGAGAACTGATTTCCCAGAAATTCCTGCTGACAAGTATAATTATACGAGCAAAGGCACTCCAGGCCAGTTCTTATCAAAAACAAAATACACAGGGGGTTACAGAATTTATCTGTGATAAATTTTTAGTGATGACATAATTATTAGTCTTGTCAACACCACTCGCATCAATACCGATTCACAGCTTTCACTTCTGTGTAAGACTGTTCAAAAATAGATAACATCCGGCTGAATCAGTGACCATCAAACTCACAAGCACTCAGGAAAGATTCTTCAGGGCCACAGCTCAAACCCTTGGCTGAGATCAAGAGTCCTTTAGTGTCGGCGTGAATACCAGGCTTCAGATAGCCCTGAGATCATGGGGTGAGCTTCAAGACCACCACCACAACCTAATCACTGCTCCCTGCAGAAATCAGGGAGGGAAGGTCATTAAAATGGTGCAATCAGCTTAGCTCCTTTTCTGTGTCCTGTCCCAATCTGGCATAGCCGGAGGTATCACTGGGACCTGCCTTACCATTTTAACATGAGGTCTGCGCAGGTGAACATGACAAAACTTGGGGTGAACAATAACCAGAAAGGGCTCTGTAAGGCGAGTTTGTTTTAAAGGGTCTCTCGAGCACACCTTCCATGCCTGTAGGAGGAGCAATGTTCCTCCAGGTCCCACAAGATCCGTTGGGACTCTTGTTCCCTGCCAGGGAAATCCACTCCCTGAGCACTTATGTGGCTCCCTCGAGTGTTTCCCACAGCTGTCTGAACTGTTGTCTACGAACACAATTTACTTTTTGCCAAAACAGTTGTACATTTACAAGATCCCATCTACTGACCATGAGCAAGTACATACGCCAAGTTGCTCCTTTGTCGATGACTGAGCTCATTAATTGTCTCCTGGACATGCTGATGCTCAGGCTTTTTTTTAAAATCAATAGGATGCATTTTAATTAGCCACCCAGTCTTCTGTACATGTGATCAAACAAGGATTATCAATTTGTCCTTTCTAAAGGACAGCTAGCTCAGAACACACCACAAAGCTTCACAGCCAATCACTTGTTTTTGAAGTGTAGTTGGAACATAAGGAAACATGACAGCCAGTTTTGGACACAACAAAGTTGTGCAAACAGTACTGAGATAAATAACCAATTGTACAGATTTAATGGAAAGTTGGGGAATGCTAGTAATACTCAGCAGGTCAGGCAGCATCCACGAAAGATCAGCCTGAAAGATTAACTCTGTTTCCTCTCCATATTTACTGAATTGTGCAGACCATAATCACGGACTTCAAGGACGTCTGTTGGAACATGGATATTGACCAGGAAACCTCAGACGGCATTAGAAAAGGATATACCTAGGTGTCAAGCATGGGGCTGGATGAACACAGCAGGTCAAGCAGCATCATAGGACCAGGAAAACTTGACATTTCGGGCCTAGATTTCTGATGAAGGGTCTCTGCCCGAAACGTCAAGTTTTCCTGCTCCTATGATGCTGCTTGACCTGCTGTGTTCATCCAGCCCCATGCTTGTTATCTCGGATTCTCCAGCATCTGCAGTACCTTTTATCTCTGATACCTAGGTGTCATATGGGCAGAAATTGTCAGCTGAGGCAATACTAAAGGCTCTAGGCTGTTGGGAGTGCCACCTTTCAAGTAAGTTATTAAACTGAAACCCTATCTATTCCGTCAAAGATCCCATGGACAAGTTTCAAAGGATTACCCCAGTGTCCTGGTCAAAATGAATCCCTCAAAGGATATGATAATAATCACTGTTGTTTGTTCACACTTGCTACTGCATTGGCAGCTGCATTCCCTACATTACAATAGCAAGTGACTATGTTTGTAAGATACTTCATTAGCTGTAAAGTGCTTTGGAGATCCAGTGAATGTGAAAACTGCTGTATAAAGAAGGCACTGTTGACTGTTTTCTGGGAGCAACACACGACATACTTTTGGCAAAGAAACTTCAATTCAAGATGCCCAAATCTGATCCAAGTGAAACTCGAGTGCAAAATGTGAACCAGTAGCTCAAGACCGATGTCAAGGAAAATGCTGAATACAGTATATTTTCCTTACCTGAGTACAAAAAATTAAATGCAATGAATCGTCATTCATGCGTATCAGACACATTTGTTTAAGAACCTGCAATTGGCAAAGCCTAATGTAACTTAAACTAATGACAAAAACGCATTAAAATGAAACAGAAAGCAATGGTGCTAGTCACAATGAGAGCTAAAACATCAGGAAAATTAATGTTTCCTGCTCCACCTGAATCGGAATCTAATTTGAAGGGTGCCTCAGAACAAATACAATTGCAGGAAAGCCATCTATCAGTCTTTCTGACTTGAGATCAGGGTGCAGGAGCAGTTTATGTGCAAGGGGGAGTTTGATCTTTATTTTTTAAAATCAATCCCTCTTCCCAAAGTGGTTTAGGTGCTTCGTAGCTACATAATTCCTGGATTATGCATCTCTATGTGAAAATGTACGCAAAATTCAAGGGCCATGGTTGTGAAGACATATTGCACTTGGATTTCTAGGTCAGGGATTTGGACCCTTGTTTTGCATAGGGCTGGGGTTGCCAGGGATACAAATGTCCCTAAGCTAAAAAGAACGTATTTATCAGATGATCACCTGACACAGGCTGACAACCACTTTGCCTGCAGGTATTATTCCTCCTTTCATGACTTGAAGGCACTGTCACATGTTGTAGCATGGATAGTTGCACACCTCATTTAAATGCCCAGGCTTCACACATTAATTTTTGATGTCAAACAATGAGCACACTATTTAACCAGGGAAGCTTCACAAATAATTAGCAAAAACAGTTAAACACAGCTAAATAGGAGGTAGTATGTTTTGGTAGAAAGAGTAGGCAGATCACTCGCCACTCAGAAAAGATTCATGTCTAGTTGCTGGGGTAGTTAAACACAGGGTACTTTTACAATCGTCTCTAAAAGTCATGCTAAATGTCAGCAAGGTTTACCCAGCTTTATTTCTAGAGAGGTTGAATTGAAAAGTATGGAAGTTATGTTAGACCTATGTCAAAGCTTGATTAGATCTGGTCACAATATTAGATATAAAAAAAAATTGAAGAGCATGTTATAAGAAATACGAAGATGTTAATCAGACATGCACACGTATCCATATCAGGAAAGCACGGACAGGATGCGGCCTTTTTTATCTCAAAAGACAAAAAAAAATTAAGAGGTAACCTAATATAGGTATGTAAAATCACGAAAAAGATTTGACAAAAGTTGATGCAAAGACAATGTTTCCTCTTGTTGGTAACAGCCAAACTAGTGACCATTAAGATAATACAATCACCAAGAAATCTAGCTGATAATTCAGAACAATTTTTTTTTATTCAACGAGTGTTGACAAGGCAGAATCCGTTACCACAGGGAATGGTTGAAGAGAATAGGATGGATGCAGTGAGAAGGGAGGTAGACAAGCATTTGAGGAAGAAAGGAAACCAAGGATTGCAATGTTAGATTTAGGTGAGGAATCATGCAAGGATGCTCACATGGAGCATAAATACTGGTTGGGCCAAATGCTCTGGTCCTGCAGTGTATGTGCTGTGTAATTCTATGCAACCAAATCGGAGCCTGTTCCCACATGACCACATCCATCCCAACACATCATAGTCAGTTGCAGGAAATCGATTTTGTTGTTTTTTTCCATACGTTAATGGAAAGTTTGCACCACACCAATACTCCCAGAGTAGTGAGCTCATGAGCTAGTAAAACCTGAAATTGGAGCTGGTCTTTATGAGACATCTGGAATGTATGTAGCCATTAAGCCATTGGAATGTATGTGCTTTTGATGTGGAAAGACATTCTCTCCCCAAAACCACGCTACTGGTATAGCAGAGAGGCACAAAGCAGCGAGTAAGAAGAAGGAATTTCAGCCATTTGTCCTAGGCTCTTATCAGTCCTTAGTCTTAAATATATTTTGTTAATTCCTGGGACCAAAATACATGGCTTGAAATTACTTCATTTGTTGTTCTTTGGCATCTACATAGACAACCCAAGCCTATGATTTGGCCTTGACACCGAGATAATGTTGATTGTCACAAGCACAATCAAATAAAACACTGACAGAAAATGAAATAGCTAACTCCAGCTGGCCAGCAATGAGAAGAATACAGTCCCACACAAATGTTGGATTCAGTCCTTGAAGAAACTACCATCTTGAAAGAAAATTAATGCAGAATATACAGTTTTCATATTTCAACATTGCAGCTACAACTAACATTGCAACTACAATTAACATTGCTTGAAATGGTCAATCAGAATAAACTGGTGCAAGGGACTTGGACCATTTTAAACTTGCCATGAGGCACAAAAGTGAATAGTTTAATAATGATGGATAGTTTCTAAAATCAGCAGTTATTTTTGACGTTGGCAGTCACACAACGCATCGTATGCATATTCAATGCTGCCAATCTTCTAAAGTGTCTTCCCTCATATCACTTCCCATTATTTCCAATTACTTAATCTTTGCTATACATTGCTAGACTGCACATTCCATTTCAAGAGTGCTATTCTAACTAAAAATGCAATTTTTTTTCCCCAACATTTTCTGCGTCATTTATTTAGGGCGTCACGGTGACGCTGTGGTTAGCACTGCTGCCTTACAGTGTCAGGGACCCAGGTTCGATTCCCATGGGAGACTGTGGTATTTGTACATTCTCTACATGTCTGCACGGATTTCTTCCAGGCACTCCGGTTTCCTCCCGCAGTCCAAAGATGTGCAGTTCAGGTGGATTGGCCATGGGAATTGCAGGGTTACAGATACAGGGTAGGGGGAGTGGATCTGGGTGGGATGTTCTTCAGAGGGTTTGTGTGGACTTGATGGGCTGAATGGCCTGCTTCCACATTGTAGGAATTCTATCAAGACGACGCAGCCATTGATGCAAAATGGAAACAAAGGCAACCCATCACAGCAGATTTCATAATCATGATCGAAGCTATCTGGCTTTGCTTTATTTGAAGGCAGTGCTATTGAAAAAATAGCTCACTAAACAGGATTTGGCCCTGTTCTTTGGGATTCTTCTCCACTCATCCCCAGATAACCTTAAATATTAATTTCCTAATGGGTAACAAGAAGTGTACCAAGGCTCAGTGATGGTAGGTTGCAGAGCACTGGCCAGCTACATATCGAGGGGTTCCTCAGCCATGACTTTTCCATACAGTGCCTCTAGCTCTCTAAATCTGGGGAGGGGAAGAACTCTGGGAGGAAAGTGTCCATTCTTATTTGGGAAACAAAAAGGGTCAATTGGTATATTGTCAACATCAATGTGTTTGGGACTATGCACCACTCCCACTTTCTTTCTTTTGCAACTGCCCATGCAACTACACTTTTAAAAATGCTAAGAGATGGCAGTGTGCGTACGAAACACTTTCAATCAAGTGGCAGATGAAACTTTCAGTTGGTGGAACATGGAGGGTCTATATCATGGCTGCAAGTATTCTGCCCAACTATGTTGCCATTAGCATAACACTTCAGAGCAGAGAGGTGGCATAGGCCTTTCTCAAAACTAAATTACATTTGTAATTATTGTACTTCACATTGGTCTCCCTTTATTCACATATCCATTATTTACTGAATCTAGCTTCACCAGAAAGCTAAAATAAGCTGGCACACCACATGATTAGCACACTTTGATGGGTTAGGGACACTGTGAGGGAAACAATAACGGGTGCTTTTGTATTCACTGTTCATTGAATACCAAACCAGCACACTGGGTCCTTCCCACTTCATCCTCCACGCCTTTGCCCGCCCAATCTAAAATTCCTTCCATACTGACTCAGTCTTACCACTTTAGAGACTCCATGCAAGAATCCATTCTCAGACATGCAATGGCACAGATCCAAAAGGTGCAGAACATCTTTAAATGATCTGAAGCAAGTGGCATGAGGACCCCAAGTGCCTAGTTCACTACCTCGAAGGCAGGATACAATTTTAAAAAGTTTTACGTCAGTAAATATTCATGGCATTCAAATACATTTCAAGTAAAAACCCATCCCAGCCTGCTATAATACTTGATGTTCCACTAGCACACAACTGAATTTATCTTTCTCAATCCTTTGAGAATTGGAAATTACTAATTACCCCTCAATCAAGTCTCCCCATTCATAAGGTTTCCTGTTCAAGAGTTCCATAAAATCCCATGCCATAATTATGTTGAATTCTTATTGGTGAAGTTCTTTAAGTACATTGGTTAGGCCACTTTTGGAATACTGCATTCAATTCCAGTCTCCCTGCTTTAGGAAAAATGTTGTTAAACTTGAAAAGGGTGCAGAAAAGATTCACAAGGGTGTTGTCGGGCTGGAAGGTTTGAGCTATAGGGAGAGGCTGAATTGGCTGGGGCTATTCTCCCTGGAGCATTGGAGGCTGAGGGATGACCTTAAACACATTTATAAAATCAAGAGGGGCATGGATAGGGCGAATAGCCAAGGTCTTTTCCCCAGAGGAGGGGAGTCCAAAATTAAAGGGCATAGGTTGAAAGTGAGGGGGGTAAGATTTAAAAGGGACCTGAGGTGCAGTTTTTTAATGCTACAGGTATGGAATGAGCTGCCAGAGGAAGTGGTGAAGGTCGGTACAATTACAAGATTTAAGAGGCATCTGGATGGCTACATGAATAGGAAGGGTTTAGAGGGACATGGGCCAAATGCTGGGAAGTGAGACTAGATTAGTTTAGGATATCTGGTCAGCATGGATGAGTTGGACCGAAGTGTGTGTTTCTGTGCTGTACAAATAGAATCACAGAATCATAGAATCCCTACAGTGTGGAAACAAGCCCACACTGAACCGTCCACCTAAAACCCACCTAATCTACACATCCCTGAACACTATGGGCCATTTAGCATACTCTACGACAGCAACAGGTTTCTATATGCACCACACATACAGTTGACCAAAATGCGAGCCCACTATGACCCGTGCATTACGAATCACCCACTACAATCTACACCCCACATTGCAAATCCCCAGCATGAACTCACCAATACGTCATCACCACCTTGATAGCAAACACCAGAGTACACAGAACACAAATAAACATTTCTCTGCCAAGGCAATCCCACACAGATTAAAGCAATGATGTCACCTCAGTTTCTAAGTCAAAACATAAGCCTATAAAATCAATGTGTGGCATAAACAAAAACACAACAGCAGCCTTTGATGGCTTCTGATAAAAGAGTAAACCAGCAATCAGACAGTCCCACATAACTCATTTACCATTCCGATTTGTGTCCAGCAACTGCCACGACTTGGCAGCTCGCTTCTCACTAAATCACTGGTTCCAGACACATATCCATCATATAATGCGTGTTTGGTCTGTTCAATCCATCATTTGAACTGATAGGTTGTCCAATTCCAGAAAAAAAAAATCTGTTCACCCACTTTCTTATAAATATTGAATCCCCATTTCTTTAATTCGCCGAAGATGAGATTTTTCCATTGAAATGGGTCATGTGTGTCCCACCTCATTCACTAGTGAATATTCATCCTGCCCAACCACACTGATACAGCTAGCAGCTTACTTCACATCAGCCTTCAACAGTCATTTCTGAAGGGGGAAAAGGAAATATTTCACGATCACTGAGCTGAATTCACTAGACATTCCAGCTCCTTTATTTGAGCTGCACTGCCTACACCTTTCTTGAACGAATGGTCATAAATTATTCCAAAGCGTTGCAATACCTGGAGAGAGTAAGGGGATAAAGATATGTATTAGGAAAAGTAATCTTTTAGAAAGCAACACAATTGCATCAGGTTGTTCTTTCTAATCACAATTGAACAAGTTTTTGTTTTAAACTGGCCAGTTATTTCCAGAATTTATTTCTATTTGACTTGAGCAGGATGTATATCCGGGTTGAAGAACTGCTTGCTAACTTAGCTAGAGTCACTGGAAGTAAACGAGTACAGGCCAGTGGGACATGATGCGTGACCAAATCCAATCTTTGCTGGCCATCACTTCAATCTTTTTCAAAATGACGATTCCACATGGTCAAACAGAGGTCAAACCTCTAGCCACTCTTGCCAAGAGAACACCACAAATTGTTTTTAAACTGCAATCTGTATTTTATGCCATATGGAAAAAAATTGGCTCCTGGCATCAGCTCAATAATAATTTGCAGCAGTATCTTGTAAATGGAGTTATCATCTGGATTCCACAGAACTTTTTTTTTGCAAAGCCCTCAAGAACTTGAAACACCACAGTAAATGATTTGTAATATTCTAGTGTTTCAAGTCACAGTTGTGAAATTTACATAGTCCCACTTAATGGAACTTTTCAAATTATGACAAAGTCAACAATACTAGTGAATACAAACAGGAAGATTACACTCTGTTAAAGCTAGGCATTGCTACACATAAAAGACATGAAGGGTTGCGATCTCAATGAAGCATAAAGAAATATCCCAGATGTCTTTCTCACACCAGTATAAGAAGAATAATGGTCAACTGACAGACTTCAGTTTTGACTGTCAGCTGCACGTCAGTGCAGGCCAGATAGGCCCCAGTGTCAGGGAAGCACTTAGCTTGTCAGGTAGGATACAGTTACATCAGAGACAGCCACTGCAATGGCTTGCTCTCAGCTAACACTGCAAATCCCAACAATACTAGAAGTTGCTAGGACCCCAGATGCTCCACTGGATACTTTGAAAAGATAGATTCACAACGGGCTTAAGTTATTTCGTTTTCTTTTGCGATATTTTATTGTTTATTAAAGGGGATGACCGGGAGGTATTGTCACTGGACTGTTAAACTAGAGACCCAGTGACATTCTGGGGACCTGGGTTCGAATCTCGCCACAGTAGATGTTGGAATTTGAATTCAATAAAATTCTGGAATTAAGAATCTAATGATGACCGTGAAACCATTGCTGATTATCGGAAAACCCATCAGGGAAAGAAATCCGTCATCCTCACCTGGTCTGGCCTACATGTGACTCTAAACCCATAGCAATGTGAATGACTCTTAAATGTCCACTGGACAATGAGGGATGAGCAATAAATGCTGGCCTAGCCAGTGATGCCCTCATCCTATGAATAAATTAAAAATTGTTCTTTATTTCTTCTCTACTGATGATGCTATTTCCTTCACCTACAGGTTTACCAGCAGCAGCCACTCTCCAGTGCTCATAAGTCAAATGTAAGCCAACAGTGGGAAGAGATCAGAACGAGAAGCAATTCTGTACTCAGTCAGCATTTGTGGTGTGACGTTCCAGTTGGGGTCATTGTGTGCTGTTCAAGAATGGGAACCTGGCTCAATTTTACTTTCTCTGGTTCTGGCTCAACTGCTGGACCAAGACCCTCACTCCACCCCCAAACTGCTTCCCTGTGTGAAACCGGCTAATTCAAGAAGGGATCAAACCTGGAACTTTGCTGCCTGTTTAACTCCAAAGTGAGCACTTGGAGCTATACTCACACTGCGAAGTCAAGTGATGAGAGACCATCGACATAAGACTACCAGCTCAGCAAGTGCTCAGCTCACTGCCTTGGTTGAAAATGAGCGTTTGAATTAAAGTGTCGGTAAGTGGAGTGCAGCACATGCCAATTAGGTGAGCAGGTGTTATAGTAACCAGCTGGAAACTTCCTTCACTCAGAGACAAGGCTGAGAGAGAAGCAAAACACTGGCAATTTAAAACATGCGGCTGATTAAAATTAAAATGATGAGCAGATTAATCGTCAGGGAAAGTTGAACAGTACGGTGAAAATTATGGGGTTTCTTATGAGTTGTTGAGTCACAACAAATCACTTATCCTATTTATGATACATACATGAGTATTGGACCAGGATAATGCGTAGCATTAAGGTAAATACACACATGCTAACACAGTGTACTGTATATCTAAAATGTCTGATCCTATCCAGTTAACAATCACATAAATAGATATACATTGTGTTCTTACATATCTACGTCTGTTATACATGATCACAATGTATTAATTATCATTACTAAAGAGATTATAGAATCTTGACAATTGTTCTGGCTAGAATTATGTATCGGTATGTGGCAAATGGCTCCTTTTGTTGAACATGTGGGACTGCAGCTGATTAGCAATAAAATCACTATCCATTCACTAATGGCCTCAATCAATGTTTCAATGTGTGTTATGCTGTACTGGCAAAAAGAGAATCTTGATGATTAAGGTACAGGCTACAATCACTCTCCTCCACATCAGAGAGTTCCTTGGAACATTTTTTTTTACAAGTGAACTGAGATTTCTCTTTCTCTCTCCCCATCCTTTCTATCTGCTGGAACCACTCCAGCTTTGATATAATGTCACAATCTTGTAAAATGAAATCTCTTTTCTGCTATGTGATGTGAAGCCACATGGAAACACTTGGCAGAACATAATGCTGGCAGTCAGCAGAGATAAGATACTGTAAAGAATGCTGGCAGTGAGATATGAAATGCAGGAGTAAAACAAACTGGAAAACTCCAGAGAAACAAAGGTGCGACACATTATTTAAAGATACACTTTTTACAAATCACAAAACATCTGGTGAGCACAGAGGCAGTACATGCTGCAATATTAACAAAATAATAATATCAAATGCCACAAATCAGCCAAGGATGACAATCCCTGTAGGTCCCCAATATGAGTCATTTCCAGCAGGAAGACACTGAGTTGAGAATGGGTCTTCCAGAAATGGGGGTACATGGGTCATGGCGGAAGGGGGAGGTGGTCAGTGGTTTGGGGGGGTGGGGGGGGGGAAGAGAAGTGTGTGTGCAAAGAGAGAGAGAAAGTCTGTATTAACAGTTCACTTCAGTCATTTCTGGCAGAGTGTTACAAAAGTCAATGTTGATGGGACAGCACATTTTGTATACACTCATCTTGTCTCAAGAAATCATAACAGTCAGATGAAAAGCAGAACTTCAACATCACCTAAATAAACTAGATAGGGAAATGTAGAAATTTGAACATCTGATGATTCAAGACTAAACCCACTTTTGAATTACAAGAATCCACAGAAACAATGAAACTAGTGTTTGTTTTCCAACACTAATCAGAACTATGATTACATTTCAAACCTGTATTCAGAGTCTAAATCAGCTGTTGAGTTTGATTTAATATTTAAAATACAAAAACAGGCTAAGCAAATTAGCACAGTGAATCTTTTCAGAAAGAAGAGTATAACCCACAAAGTGTCCACAGCCTGGTCAAAATCCTAGAACTCCCTACCTAACAGTACCATGGGTGTCATTACACCACAAGAATGCAGAGGTTCAAGAAGACACCTCACTACCACCTTCTCAAGTGCAAATCAGGTTGGACAACAAATGCTGGCCTAGTCATCTACGGCCATTGTCCATGACCAATGTTTAAAACAATTACAAAAAGTCATAGTTATAAAGCATGAAAAAGACCCTTCGGTCCAATTCATCTGTACCAACCAGACATCCTAATCCTAACCCAAAACATCAACTTTCCTGCTCTTCTGATGCTGCCTGGCCTGCTGTGTTCCTCCAGCTCCACACTGTGTTGTCTCTGACTCCGGCATCTGCAGTTCTTGCTATCTCTAAATTGATCTACTCTGATTTATCAGCTTTTGGCCCATACCTCCCTAATCCCCTTCCTATTCACATACCTATCCAAATGCCTTTTAAATGCTGTCATTGTACCAGCCTCCACCACATCCTCTGGCAGCTCGTTCCATACATGCAGCACCCTCTGCACGAAGAGGTCGTACCTCATGTCCCTTTTAAATCTTTCCCCTCTCACCTTAAACTTGTGCCTTTTGGATTTCCCTAAAAGACCTTGGTTATTCACCCCATCCATTCCCTTCATGATTTATGTACTGGAGACATTCAACCAGCACAGACTTTTCATAAATGTGGAAATTAAGTCCAAGACTGACAGTATGCGAAGGCTGCACAACAACACTTTGTCACTTCCATTACAGAGTATAAAATTCATCATCAAGGCATATTGTTTAAATGCATACAACTGAATCAAGCATCAAATTGCCTCCTGTTATTTGTGTTGTCAGTGCTCGCCACATTAACTATCGTCAGGGTGTTACTTGATTTTTCTTGGCAGTATGATAAACCTAATATCTGTATATTAACCGCAAAATAAAATTATTCTCCCTCTCTACTGGGCAACAAGCAATAGCCTAGACTTTGATTCAAAGCGAGAATTGATGTTGATTATCTTGGATTGGGAAGAGTAAAACAAATTAAATTAGCCAAGACTCAGAATCATGACCACTAACCAGTCAGTTCAACAACAGAATGCATATGTAGGAGTAAAAAGAGATTCAGCCGATCCTTCATATACAAACATTTAAAAAGCAGACAGGGAAAGGTCCCATATTTAATTTTAAGAAGCATTTCAATTCACAGAAGCAGTGTGTTAAGCATAAATCAGAATTTTTTTCCCTTTGAAATAAAAAGATCAGTAATATTTACCTGTGATAAACATTCAGGATGGGACATCGCAACATAAATGTGTCGGCACACTCCTGTACAAATTAATTAGCTTATTCTAGAAAAAAAAGTCAACATAAAGTCTGGACATCCTAAAGCCACTGAGGTACTTTTCAAGTGTGGTCACCATTGGAATTCATTTCAAATTGAATCTACCTTTATATAAGCATCTTAAACATAAAAATAAATCTTTCACCATCATGACGTATAATACTTTGTGACTGTGAGGTATGATGAAATTTGTTTCTCTTTCGGATAGTGACCCACTGTGCTAATCCAGCAATTTTTGACTCCTTACTCCGGGTGTAATACAAACCAACATCTGTTGTTACCAGAGACTGTGACTAATCCCTGATCAACACATCAACCTGAGCTGCTCAGCTATTGTTTAAGGATTTGTAAACAATGAGATGACCATATATTTGAGGCATGTGAAACATTCAGATTTAGTAATTCCTTCAGGTAAGATATAATATTAAGGCAAAAAAAAAGCATAGATTGAGAGCAGCAGTTCTAAAATTCCATCTCTGCTGAAAAAGATAGAGATGTTGATATACACAGTTCGAATTAAAGATCATCTTGCACAGATTAAGATAATGTTGACCTGAAGTCTGTCATTATTTCAATTTTTCTGAGCTATTAACCAAAGACACTTAGGGTGTCACCTTTCCTTGATCTATCTGCATCAAAGTACATAACAATATTTGGAATATTTACTTACTAACTGGCTGGGATTGCTGCTTAGCGGGAAAGTCGGCCGGATGCAAAGGCATCTTTCTTTGTGCAACACTACTCGGCTGCAAGAAAGACTAAAATAAACCACGGAATCCTTTCATTAAGATCTGAGTTCAAGTCATCTGACCTTTCTTCTGCTTTGAATGTAACCAATTCATTTCTGCTATCTATTACACTGATTGAAATGGAAAATGTAGTCTTTTTTAAAATAAGTGCACATTTTCAAGGGTGCTTTTGCATTGAAAACCGTAAACAGCAAGCAATAGTGTCAGAAGAGATTCTGCAATCCTTCACCACAAAAGCTTCATATTTGAACGATTAGGAACATGCAGCAAATACAATTATGGATCTAATCCTAACCTTGAGTTTGTGTCTGGAGAATGCATCTTCAGTAGTATACAGTTAATGTCCGTCATTGGCAATTATGGTGTCGGGGACATTTGGAGTTCGAGAAATTATTAATTTCACACAAGCAGTGTATTATGCCTCCAAAGCACCATTATTGTTATTCATACAGTAGGGAAAACAATAACATTTCAATATGGTTTTTCCTACAATTTATTGGTATCAATAGACTAATTATGCCTAAGATAACTCAGGGTCCAGGGCATTTCCCATAGCAATGTGTGATGTAACAATTATTTTTAGAAAGGTGACATCTTGTGATTTCCAGGATTTTAAGACTTAAAAATATTCACAACTTTAGATGTAACACAGATGGACCACATTTGTCTTGGTCTAAAAAAGTCTTGGCTCTTCACTGTCAGTGGTAGAATCTTTGTTAAATGGAGAATGTCCTCAGCATCACTCTTTACGATCTAAACCCTGCAGTAGCACCAGCTTTGTCCATTGTATTGCTACCAGTGCCAAAAGCAAAAAATTACAATGCGATTCAACATGTCATACATTTGTAACAAAATGTTTTTTTGTGATGCTGATCTCACATTGTTACCACCATCATCTGCAACCACAGTCACACGGTCAATAATATGAAAGAAATCCCACTTGTGTAGTGTCTCACTATGTCCATCAGGATGTCCCATTTTATGAATTATGCTTCCAAAGTGCACACACTATTGTTAACTGGGCAAATGCAGCAGTCAATGTGCATCAACTCAAACAATTGTTTGGTGTTGGCCACGGTTGGGATGTTTGTGAGAACTCCTAGAGAACTCTCTGCCTTGCATTGAGCCTTCACCTTGGTCTTCGCATCACCACTGAAAATTCACATCTCCTGCTCTTCTGTAGAGTCTTCAAATTTTGAGTACAGTACCATACCTTGCAATTGGAATACTGGGCTATTGTTGTGTGCTCTTTCCTGTAACAGCACTTTTCTGTTGCAATTTGAAGACGTAATTCTTCACATTTACATGCTCCATCATGGTTTCTTCAGTGCCATCTGCTTCTACTGTGTTCAGATATTCTCATCTGTTGAAGTCATGAATTTGTGTGAATCTTTGTTTCAGTTGGAACTCAGGGCAGCATCAAGCTCTCCATACACTAGATCTTTCGAAAGGCTCCCCTCAGCCTAGTCCTCATCATTAGCAAGCATTTGTCCATCGGAGTAGCGCTTTGTAAGTTCTAAGTCCACTGTTCTTGAGTTCTTCAGTCACAAAGACAGAGCTCGGAACTGCATTTGACATCTAATGCTGACAATATAACGCTGGAATGCTGGTATATATAATGTGCTCAAGTTCTGGAGGCTTGAATTTACTGCCTCTGGGACTCAAGAAACGACTAAATGAACCAAATTGATACTTGCCTCACTCATATGTTTTACAGCACTCAATGCTTTCTCTGGAAACAGCTCAAATTTACAAGTGTATCGTCTGACATTTCATGGTTCATGTTATCCACACAGATTAGACTTCTATCATTCTGCTTGAATTAAATCCCAATGAACAATTATTTCACAGTTTTGCAAACCTATTTGTTACAACATGGACAAAGTCCCTGCTTTTTAAAACACACTCCTTTGAGGGATTAACCAATCCTGTAGAAAACTGATCAGCAAACAATTAATTAAATTTACTTCTGTGTATATTAACAAAGCTAATTTCTAGCTGACAAGTCTACAATTAAGTCTGCAACATGTAGCACATATATATACTGCCATTAGCTTTCTTGATGTTAAAAGAAAAATCAGCACTCAAAGAATTTTTCCATCTTTTTAAATTGATTTGAAGTTGTGCAGAGTTCTGCCAAGTAGGCAAAATAGGCTAGGCCATTCATTAACATGCCTATCTACAACCACCATCAAAATGAACACAGTTCCTTCTGACAGGAGGAGTTTAAGAATGGAATAATAACATGGCGCCAAAATTTCAGCCGATTATGTTCTGTTGAAGCCTAGACCAACATTGCAGTCAGTCATTTTCAAACAGTCTTTTCTCAAATACTATGGTGAAACCTTTGAGCAATCAACTCCATTGTGTCTTAAGGTATACGACATTTGAAGGGAGAAACTATTTACTCAATGAATGCAGATCTCATCAACCAAATGCAGGAATTAA
The DNA here is from genome assembly GCA_024137785.1 of Ginglymostoma cirratum. NCBI lineage: Eukaryota > Metazoa > Chordata > Chondrichthyes > Orectolobiformes > Ginglymostomatidae > Ginglymostoma > Ginglymostoma cirratum. The sequence continues at coordinate 3,788,651 of JAHRHZ010000066.1, forward strand.
GTGAGTTTTAGCCCAAATGTCTTTTTTTCATAGCGCAGGTAAAAAAATGTGGACCCGTGAACAAGAATAAAATGCACTTTAAATGACTCTCATAAAAAGCACAACACCACATAAACTTCTTAATTGCGATGATATGAGGAAACCATTATGAGGCCCAACAAGTGACATTAAAAAAAATTGTTGAAGTCACTTCCTGAATCCAAATAACTGATCCTGATAAATATAACTGGGAGTAGAGTATACCACTGTAAATCAACAAGGGCTGAGAAGATACTGCAAAATGTAACTGTGAAGCTGAAACATTATGAGAAGTTATTTGGACAGCAGTTTACCTCACATTGATTTGTGTATTTTTTTTACACAGTACGGCAAGGTGTTTCTTAAGCGGATTCCAGAGCTGGTAACAAAACTGATTAATCAACAGTCAAAAAGGAAAATAGCATTTCCTAAACTGAATGACTATGAACGGTTTGATATGGGTATTTGCATACATTGAATATACCATGCTGTCAGTCAAAGTTTCTTCACATTCCCTATTAACCATTGTTAATAGAGCTGTTAACATCTTCTTCACAGAGATTTATGTAGACTGCAAAAATCATGAGAATTCACAATCACTCCTCAAACCCATCACAGGTCATAGTGCTCAGCAAAAAAAAAATTACTTCGTTTAGCTGAGGCAAATAAAGTACAACACAAATAATTGAATTTATATCAACGTCTTGACTATGTTCAGTACATTATTGACTGGCCAGCAAAACTGCTCATAACAATGTGCTACACAAAATTACTGGATTTGTTCTCAGCAGTTGATCAATGCCTCAATTATGAAGCCTCATACTTTTTGTTGCATTTTCAGCCAAACAAGTAAATTCTCAATTTTTCATGCATTGGTGAAGTAAGCAGTGTGGCATGATTAGCATACTATCGTGTGACCACCAACCATAAATCATGTTAAAGTGGAGCAATCAATTATTGCCAAAATAACACCATTCCTGAAATACAGAAATTAATCCATTTTGTTTTATCTCTCTCAGGTGAGGTCCTTTTATCGTGCACTCGATCATTGCTGATCATCTTTCAGGGAGGTAATTTTTAGATGTGACAGCATGCAGTAGTTCTGTTTGCTTCTCTACACTTATCCAAAACTATAACGTTTGGTCAAAAAAAAACCATTTTCCCCTTTATTTTGGCCAAAATGAATTCCCAACAAGGAAACTTTCTATTTGCTGATCAATACAAAAATTCTCTGATAAGCAAAAACTCAGCCTATAATTATCTGTACATGGTTTCTGACAGAAAAATTAATCAAACGTGACAGATTTGGATCAAAAGTTTACCACCAAGAATTGCAAGGCGAATTTTCTCGGCATGCGCCTCTCTGCTGCTTAAGAGCAAAATATGAATGAATTTCTTTCACTAATACAACATTGTTGAGTGCTAACAACTTCAGAACTGGCACAGCTGGCATTTTTTTTTAAAACAATACACAACACTTAGAAATGAAACAGGATGCAATGCTCGAAATGGACAAGGAAACCATCCACAGCCACTTTTACAGGTTTGTTGGTGTCTAATTAGCAAGACTCTAAAAGTTTGGATATTTTGCAAACATAATATCCAGGAAAGATGTACTGAGTGCATTTAATTTTATTACCACTTTAGGAGAAAATATTTAGATATTTCCACACAGTTAAAAACTAAGTTTCTAACCACTTAGCATCATAAAATTAAATATTCTGATATAGTACATGAAACCATAATTGTGCACCTTATCAATACTACACCACCATGCATTAATGAAGAAACTGTTATTGAGATGTACCTGCTCATGTAGAGTGCAGTTTTTAACCAGTTCATAAGGAGCATCTCTGCTGAACTATGCAATTTATTTCACTGATTACTTCCCTTCATACGTGAAGTACACTATACTTTTACATTGCTAGATCTCGAAAGTGTTAAAATAAAACATTTTATTTCAATAATTTAAGTGGTACATTATAAGGCCGAGTTACCATTTCTCAGTTTTACTTCAAAGGTATGGGGCCCAACCACACCAAACATGGATTAAAAAGTCACCTACTTTTACAAAAGATGGTTGTCCATCCACTCATATAAAAGTATAATGGATTCTGCGATTTCAGTAATTGTTACTCAGCTTCTGGACAGTTGGACTCCCTGAGCTACACATACATAACTGTGCTATGGAAACTAACAGACCTCATTGTCAATTGATTTAATTAATTATATTCCCACCTTTTATTTTCTAATATAGATCAATACTGATCAACTTAATTTAATGTGGCTCTGAAGGATTTAGCAGGGTTTCACTGTAGGTGTGATATGTCAACAACAATTCTGCCAGTGAAAATCAGAAAACTACAACAGCAAAATCAGTCCAGCCCAGTAGCTGTGATATTTCAAGACTCAATATAACCTCAAGTTCACAACAGTGGGAAGGGGAAGCGCAGAATTTGCTTTATAGGGGGCAACATCAAAATCTATGGAATATCTTTGGTATTGAAGGCTAGACATTGTCCAAGAATGTCAACGTCAAACACGTGGAATTCACTACCAATCTGAAAAGGGAAGGCACCATCTAGAGTAGCACATCCTGTATGTTTCAACAATACTGTTGAAGTAACTTTCCAGGCAATACCATGTATCAAATAGAACAGTAATCTATTGTTGCACTTCCCTCTCCTTAAGAGGACTCTAAAACAATCAACATCACAGTAACTGAAGCAGTTCATTACAAAATAATTTTCCAAGATTGTATCAGCTCACCATTTACGTCAGTTAAACAGAAGAAACACAGTAGATTCATTTTGCACTTCAAAAAGGACACACATGAATATGATCAATAGCCCAAATTTATAAATTCAAGACATTTTCCTAATCCAATTTTTTAAAATCGTTAATCTGACATTTAAAATAAAATCTAACTCTTAAGATGTTGCTCCGAGCAAATAACTATTTCTTCCTATAGATGTCACTGAGAAGATCTGATAGTTAAAAAGACACTCTTCATTGTCAACTGTAGAAATACTCATTTCTGACAGTGTAAATACAATGCATGAGAAACAGCAAACATGCAAACCTATTGCTTGCAATAACATTCCAATATGCAGGGTCTGCGATTACAACAGTACCGGTTGATAGGCATTCAACTTATCATAAGCTTATAAATAAAAGCTGGTAGAAAACTAGCAGAAAAGCTCCACAGGGAAAATCTCATCTCCAGCACAATTAAATTCATATTCCAGTGAAAGGAAAAATTAAAACAATATTCCTCCTTAATAACAAAATAATTATTAATATTTCCATTTTAGGAGCTGACTTTAAAAAGAACTTCCAAATAAATAATGTAAAACAAAATCAATACTGGTACTTTTAGACACTTTAAGTTAAGTAATAATTTAAGGCATAATTCATTCACTATAGCAGTTTAAGATAAACAAACATGGACTGAGGCTATTTACTATTGTTTCTCAATAGGTGGAGGGGAAGCCAGCTGCTCTTATCTCTGTAGAGCTGGTCCTTTGAAACGGGGCTCATCCCAATCAGTTCAATGGTCTACTATCGAGTTCGAACTATTGTTAAAGGTGTCCGTTATTTAACACTGACATGAAAACCTTTGTGCAAATCTTATGACTACTTTGTTGACATTAAGAGGCAGAAATGGTTTTGTGCAACCAAACAATATTTCATTGTCAAGAGGTGAGCCAGAACATGTAAACACCAAAGCTTAACTTGATTAGGGAGAACATTCACTAACATATTCAGGAATTCTGCCAACACTCCTGATTTTTCCATGCATGCAAAAATAGGATCACATTTACACTGTAACTTTTCAAAGCATGCTGAACTTTATGTGGCATTTCCAGAACACTTCTCAATAAATAGTTTTACCATTTCAAGTAATTACCATTCAATGCAAACTTCTTTTACTCCAATCCAAACCAATCCAATCCAATCCTTGGACTCTTCTTGTCTCTTTGTATATCGTCCAAAGTACCAGTTAAATTGACTTCCAAATCATTCAAACACAATAGCTGGTGGCTTTTAAATGTTCCCAGTCACAACTCATTTTGGCCAAATTCAGTTTCCATATTTACAGACTTCTTAACTCTCCATAGGGAAGTGCCAAATATAATCAAATTCATTAAAAGAAATCACAATGCTCAGGCCTAATGTTTCAGCAATGCATGAGTTACACAAGGTGCACAAATCTCAACTGGCTCAAATTAATGCTCTCCTTTCACAAAACATTGACAGATTTCAGACTTCCAACAAAATTCCCATTTGGTTTCAACTTTTAATGGCTGAGGTGAAGGGTGAAAGAAAAATATCAAAGAACTACACAGTCAACAATAAAAGTCGGAGCTATGATCTGTGTAAATGAGTTCAACTCTAAGCTATGATAACAGAATAGTTTAATCAAACAACATGAAGTGCAGTTTAATCAGATACTCTAGACTGGGATATTGCAGTGCAATCTTAAAGCTGAATCACGTTTGAAGCTAGAAGTCTGAAGGAGGCAAGAATTTGCATTATCCAACCGGTTCCTTACCTCGAGAGCTTCCAAGGTGACAAAACTGGCTATTCCAAATCCATCAATGAGATCTTCCTCTCCTGAAGTGGAGTCTTTCCTCCGACGTCGCGGGGGTCTGGGACGGGATGAGGCGGGATTTTTGTGACTGCCCTCTCGCTCAGACCCTGATGAGGACAGAGCGCTGTTCGCCCTCGAAGTGCCTCCTCCTCCCTTTGCTTTCCTGTCTCGGTTTCTCTGAGCTCGAGATCGCCTACTCCGGCGAAGCCCACTACACCGAGGGCGATCCATTGCACACACAAGACTTCCCCACGCACACACACACAAAAAAGGTGACTGGTTGTGTATGTATATATTTGTTTAAACTCAATAAAATTAACAATAGCAATTCCACAAAGCCCAGGCAAAGCACACTTTGCAGGAGGCGATGGCTGGATACACGTCGTCTGTGTATTAATCACCGAGGAAAAAAAAATCCGCAAGAGAAGAATCCTTTTATAACTTAGATGGAGAAATTATCCCAGTATTCCCATAATGATTCCAAGCGAGCCGACGATCCAGGCGGAAATTGACTAGATTCCAAGTAAAATTGACAGGAAAATCCCCAGGTGAAATTGACCAGGTCTCCACAGTGCAGACTGACGTTGATTCTATAATAACACACTTTTAGAATTTTTTTCCCCCAGAAGAGATACGAGTGTTTTTTTAAAAATATTTCCCCCAATAGTTTCAGCAGCAGTAATCGCCCGGAATCCACAATAACCACGACCACAATTTGGTCCTTCCTAAAAATTAAAAATAAAATCACACACTTGCAAAATGCTCTTTCCTTCCACTTGTAGCGAGAGGATAATAACTCGAAATTCTGGCTGATTTTAATGTCCCTTCCATTATCTCCGCATTTGAACCAGTTACTAAAAAGGTGCTGAGCGACAAAACGATGTTTGATCCACACCTTCCCTCTCCACACTCACTATCTCTCATCCTCTCTCTCAATCTCTCTCTCCCGCACACACGCACACCCTGTCTCTTTCCCTCTCTCTCTCTCTTTCTTTCTGTGTCTGTCTGCCTGTCTGTGCTCCCCCTCCTCTCTCCACACCACCACCCCTTTCTCCCTCCCTCTCTCTCTCTGACTTCTTTGTCTGAAATAAAATTCACGCACCGCACATCCCACCACAGTAGATTCCAGCTCTAGCCATCAGACTGAAGACTTTCGGACCTGACGGGGATTTTTTTTTTGTTCTCCTTCAGATTGGCGACCAAATGCAAAAAGAAAGAGGGGGGGGAAGGGGTTGGTGCTGGGGGGGGGGGGGAGAAGGGGGGGGGGGGCCCAAACCGAGGAGGAGGGGGGGAAAAGACAAGGGAGGAAGAGGTGGAGAAGAATGGAGAGAGAGAGAGAGAAAGAAAAAAATCCTTTGGAAGGAATGGAGCTTTCCCCAGTCTGTAGAACACCAGATCCACAGCCCCTTTAGCGGAGGGATAACAACTTACGCCAGTTCCGCTCATGTCTACCTCCTCACCAGGAAATAGTCCAAGCAGTTTTCCTCGGGTTTAATCCCAGACTTTGAAAGGAATGCACTTGCCTGGGCTTCACAGCCCGGTCGGGGCGAGCCGCTCTCACCAGCCCCGAGCCGAGAGGGTAGAGAGCTGGGGGGTCAGCCGCAATGTTTACCAACAACCGGCGTCTTTAATGACACCATTCTTCATCACGTTTGCACTCTGCATCTCTGCTCGTGTTTCTCAAGTTCTGCTGAAGTGAGACAACAAACATGTTAAGGGGGAGAGAGAGAGAAAACACGCGCACACAGTGGCATCTGTCTCCTACAGGATTCGGCAGGACCGAGTGCCCCCCTCTCTGCATGCCGTGCGTGGCTAATTAGCGCTGTTTTATTCACATCAGACTTATTATTGGAGAGAAATAGACGAGGCTGCAAAGGCGAAGTTGGAGCGGGGCACTCTCTGTCCTGGCTGTCAGTCTGCACCGGCGGCTGGGTCGACCCCCCCGAGGTTTGCGCTGGGGGAGAACGACAGGACTTTACTGCCTATCCCTCGGACCGGATCTCCTGCGGCAGCCTTCTCAGGGATCCCGGTCAACTTCACTGCCTCCCGAGGCGAAGTTTCCGAAGCGATCGATAGTCGGTGACCAAGGTTATCCCACTGGAAAGAGTCGAACACAATCCATCCTAACTTCACCCACCAAGCGCCTCTAGCAACAAAACCTCCCTCAAAAAAAATAACATGGACAAACCCCAAACTTAGCCAGCGTTTGATTTTCAGTGGAGCTGGATTCAGCATTGAGAGCAGAACACGATATAAATCATGAACGGCGTCATGGATATGTTTAACAAAATAGGGCAGGCTGCCTGGATTTCCCTTCATTTGAAATTAACAAATGTTTATTTCTCCCCTCTGATATCCGCAGCCTCCAACCACATTCTAATCAAGCTCATCACTTTGGCTCCCCATGAAACAAAAAAAATTGAAAATTGTGGTTGAGGGCTTCAACTTTCCCGATCTTGTTTTAGTTGTGACATTGACTGACTTTGTTGTGGAGTTTCTTGTATCAGAATGGATAATATTTGCAATAAAATGCATTTTTTTTCTCCAAGCTATTGATTTCTCGGGTTATAGTGATCGAATTAAACGAGACATAACTAATTGTCACCCCCCCCCGCACACACACACACACACACCAATCCGTCGACTCTTTAAACTTAGTGCCACCCTATGTATAAACAATCAAGTTATACCTGCACCAGGTGCCTCCGTAATTAATGATGAGAAAGTTTTGGTGGAAATAAGAGAGATAGAGTCCAGCATTCAAAGGGTAAACTGTCGCCGATATGATATGACCAATATATGATCTGCCCGCAACTTCTATCCTCCAGCGATAGGACTGGCAAGTTCCAGCATTAGCTACATCTCACACCGAGTACCAATTTCATTTAACCACCTTGAACTTAAATTCTACCCTTTTAGACTTCAATTCGGCAACTTAAAAGAGTCTCGGGTTAAAAGGTGTAGCAGCAGTTGAGAATGTTTTAACTTTTGCTTTTACTTCAAAAACGTTTTGGGTGGAAATGGTCCCATGTGATCTAACTGGTTCAAAACCCACGCAGAAAACACACATCAGGTTATTTAGGACCACTTCACAAATACAACGGACCTTTGGGAGGATCTCATCATACAATATCCCAACTTGGGCCCACTTCCTCTTTTAGATGCTAGCTGTGCAAATTATTGTTAAATCCAGCAGCTTGATCAGATTTCCAGAATGCTTGATTATTTATGATTTCAGAAGAAAGATGGATAGTTTAAAGAATCAGCACTTCTGTAGGAATTTCGAACAGATTTGACTCTGGCAAAAAGTCACCATGTTGGAAGTTGGGTAAATTTAATGCATCTGATGCAATGCCAATGATACATTGTTTACACATCACAGTTTGGACAAAAAAAATCAACTTGAGGGTGTTAACTTTGAGATATGGAACTTATTTCTAATTTGGGCAACCAGGACGACACAACCACGCACATACGGGTGGCTCCTTGGTTATATTCCCACTTGTTCTCCCACAGTGTTCTTCAGACTCAAAAGGTCATGACTAAAGAAATGATTTGTATTTGTACGGTGCTTTCACAGTGTCTTAAAGCACTTTACAGCTAAATAGCTGCTTGTGAATTGAGTTTTGCAGAAAATAAGAGCCGATGGTGCTGGGATATTATAAAGAGCATGGTTTCCGGACTGGCTAACAAAGAAGATAGATAGATAGATAGAAAGATAGAAGACAGAAACTTGGGATACATGGGGCATTCCAGGACATAACTAATGGAGTGCCAAAGTGATCAGCCCTGGGGTCGCCATTATTTACAAGATATATTAATGATTCCGATGAGGGATAGGAATGTACTATTTCCAAGTTTGTGGATGACATTACATTGGAGAGTAGATAAGTGATGTCAATGGCACAGAGATTACAGGGGAATTATAGACTGGTTAAGTTAGTCGGCAAAAAAACTTGGCAGAAGGAACATAATGTGTGAAAATGTGAGGTTATGCACTTTGGCATCTAGAATGGAAGAGGTAGTTATTATCTAAATGGAGAAAGACAGCAGAAAAAGCTGCAGCACATAGGGATTTAGGGGACTTTGTGAATAAATCAGCAAAAGCCAGCATCCAAATTCAGAAGGCAAATTGAATGTCGGCCCTTATTTCGAAGGAAATGAAGAATACAAATAGAGTCGTCTTGTTAAAACTATGCAAGGCACGAATTAGATCACACCTATAATATTATGAACAGTTTTGGTCCCCTTATTTAAGGAAAGATACACTGGCATTGGAGGCAGCCCAGAGAGAGTTCATTAAATTGATCTTGGGTATGGACAGATTTTCTTGTAAGCGTAAATTGGACTTGTATTCATTGGAGTTTAAAGAATGAGAAGACCTTGTTGAAACATATAAGATTCCCAAGGGGCTTTACAAGGTAGGTGTTGAGATTCTTTTTCCCATCGTTGCACAGTCTAGGACGAGAGGGCATAATCTCATGTTAAGGGGTCACCAATTTAAAACAGAGATGAGGAAGAATTTCTTCTCTCAGAGGGTAGTGAACTTTGGAATTCTTTACCACAGAGAAGGCTGCATAAGTTGGGTCATTATGTATACTCAAGACTGACATAGACAGATTTTTAATCAGTAAGGGAATGAAGGACTTTGGGAATAAAGCATGGTAGTGGATTTGAGGGCTATTAGATCAGCCATGATGTTATTGAATGGCAAAGCAGATGTGATGGGCTGAATGGCCTAATTCTGCTCTTACATATTCCAGTCTTATAAAATGTGATGGCCAATTTGTGTAAAGCAAGATCCCATAAACATTTCTTCTATTTCTACTATCTCTCCCATAAACAACAATTCGTTCATGACAAATTCATTTAAATCATGATAAAGAAAAGCAATGCAGTTTGAAGCATAAACACTGGCTTTGAAATTTGACAGAATTCCCCTGAATTATTTTGAACAGCATCGTGGAATGTTCTGCATCCACTAAAAAGGGCAAATGGAGACTTGGCTCAATCAAAAGACAGCACCTCCAACTATGCAGCACTTCCTCAATACAGCAGTGAAGTGCCAAGACTCAGGATTAGGACTTGAGCCCACAACCCTCTGACTCACAGGCAAAATAGCTAGCAACTGAGCCCAAGCAGAGCCAACCACTGCATTAGAGACAGTCTTTTGCCTTTCCCATATGAATTACCCAATCACTCTCGAGTGATATTAATCCGTTGAGTGCAATGGAGCAAAATATTCATTACTTCTGTATTCATTAGTGAATTGGATGGGACTACCCAGTCTCATCTCTAACGGAATCCTTTGTGTCAACAAAGAGATTTGACTGGATGTGAATACATTTCCCAAGTTGAAAGTCCAATATGTTCAAGTTGAAAGAATTCCCAATCAAATGATACAGCTTTTTCAAAAGCTGTAGTTGTTGTCCCAACAGCAAACCATTAATCGCATCATATATCAGGTTCAAATTTTATGAGCCACAGTGCAAATGACCTTGTAACAAATGAATAACTTATAAAGTCTTGAAGAGGTTATTTCATCAGGATTACCGCTTTAGCAAAATACACTGAGAGAAATTTTGTGCAGATACATGGCAGCTATATTCAAATGAAGCATCTAAAAATTTCTTGAATTGTTAATAGTCTATATTAAAAGCTGCTAAGTACAATTGCCCATTAGAGCCCCTAGAAAAGCCAAATGATGGTGTTTATTCTTGTGACACTTTTGTTCTTAAAAAAAAAGGCTAAGAAATCATTAAGGAAGTAAAGATTTCCCCATCGAAATGGGGAATTGTTTTATCATCAACTCACACTTAGTCTTGTTAACTTTTCATTCCTTGTGCTTACTGACCTGTTTAACAATGTGTCAATTTTAAAATTTATGATACTTATTTTAAAATCCTTCCATATTCTTTTCCCTCATGATCTATGTGATCTTGTCTAGCCCAAACCTCTCTGCAATTTCTGTGCTTCGGACAACTTCAGGACTCATGAGTATCCACAATTAGCAGCAATATATTTAGCTGTCTAGGCACAAATCCCTGAAATTCTCTTGCTAAACGTCTGAGTTTGCACTCTTCCCTCCTATGATCAAGTTTGCAATTACCTATCCTTATACCTCCTTAGATGGTCAATGTCTTTTTCAATAAAGATGGTCCTGTGAAATGTCTTAAGATATTGTACTACTCTGAAGGTAAATGAAAATAAATCAAGATGTTGTTAAATAATGTTATTAGACCCTATGTCACTTCATTTCACATTATACTTCTGTATTTATTCTCGGACCTGAATTTTGATAACTAACTGGAATTGAAAACCTGTCTATGGAACTCTTTTCCCTCACAATGCATGGAAGCAGAGTCTAATTATTTTTAAGATGCTGTTACATAGATTGTTGAGAAGCAAGTGACAGGTTGTGAGGAGGTAGGAATGTGGAATAATCAGCTCAGCCATGCTCTTCTATCCTTATGTAATAGGAGCAGAAATAATCCATTTGGCCCCTCAAAACTGCTCTGCCATTCAATAAAATCATGGGTGATATGTTTGTGTTTCAAATTCCACGTTCCCATCTATCCCCAGTAACCACAGATTCCCCTGCCTAGTAAGTATCTATCTACAACAACAAACTAGTTGGAAAAGCTCAGCAGGTCTGGCAGCATCTGTGAAGGAAAAAACAGAGTTAATGTTTTGGGTCTGATGACCTTTCCTCTGAGGAAGGGTCACCGGACCAGAAACATTAATTCTGTTTATTCCTTAGCGGATGCTGCCAGTCCTGCTGAGCTTTTCCAGCAAGTTTGTTTTTGTTTCTGATTTACAGCATCCGCAGTTCTTTCAGCTTTTATTTAGAATCCATCTACCTTTGTCTAAAAAGATTCAGTCATTCTGCCTCTACTGCCTTCTGAGGCAAAGAGTTCTGAATTCAGAAAGAAAACATTTCCCATTTCTGTTCGTAAAAAGGCGATCCCTAACTTTAAAACAGTGCCTCCCAGCTTTGGACTGACTCGCAAGAGGAAACATCTATTTTATATCTCTCTAATCAAAACCACTCAGGATTTTATACATTTGAATCAAGTCACTCCTCACTCTTCCAGTGGAAACAAGCCCAGCCTGTGCAACCCTTCCTCATAAGACAACCTGCTCATTCCAGGTATCTATCCAGTAAACCTCCTCTGAACCATTTCTGATGCATTTACATCCTTTCTTAAGTAAGGAGGCCAATACTGCACACTGTATTCAAGATGTGGTCTCACCAATATCCTGTATGAATGAAACATAACATTCTGACCTTTATGGTCAACTCCTTTTCTAATAAATAATAGCATCTTATTAACCTTCCTAACTGCATGTCATACCTGCATACTGATGTTTTGCGACTCATGTACCAGACCACTTAAATTCCTCTGCACTTCAGAATTCTGCCACTCATCTTTTGCGAAGTTATATGCTTTTATCTTACATCTGATGCTTTCCCTAACTTCCTTAGTTAACCAGAGATGGTGGGTCCTCCTTTTAGAATTTTTCTTTATAGTTGGGAATATAGCTATTCTGAGTACTCTAAAATATCGCCTGAAATGCCTGCCACTGTGTCGCTATCTATCTCCTTGCTGGAGTGCCAGTTCACTTCAGCTAACTCAGCTTCCTTGCCCACATAGTTGTCCTTACTTAGGTTTGAAAGACAGTCTTAGACCCAATCTTGGCCTTTTTGTGAACTGGATGTAAATATTCCATCATTTTGTTATTACTGCTACCTAGATGTGTCTTAAGTCTGGGTCATTAATTAGTCTTGTCCCATTGCACAATTCCAAGGCTAATATAATCTGCTGTCTGGTTGGCTCCAAAACATATTACTCTAAAGGAACTCTCAAAAGCACTGTATGAACTCCTCATCTGATTGAATAGCAAAGCAAACTCAAGGAGCCGAGTGGCCTGCTCCTTGTTTGTATGTTTGAAATCAATTTTGCAGAATCCAGTTGCTTTTAAAAATATTACCTGGGATGGGAGCATTTTTATTTTCCAAAGTGATTGCAAGAAGAACCAATGTCACTCACCAAGTTCACCTGGAGAGTTGATATCATTTATTAATTTCACTAATGGAGGAAATTACACAGTAAATTCATATGGAGCCACAATTCCACTCATTAATTTTGATGCAGAAGCAAATGTATTGAATTTTTAATCGTGCAATGTATGTTCATAACCAAGTAAATGACTCAGCAAATTCACACAAACAATCATACTAAATTTACACAGTCACAGTCAACCTCAGCAATTCCACAAATGCAGTCTAACACCTAAAGCAGGTTCAGGAATAGAGGCACAGATGCTCAGCAAATTCACACATCATCTCACTCTCCAAGCATATATCAGGAGGCAGTTACCATCAGCAATTTTCAAAAACGGAGACAAACTTACTCAGCAAATTTACCTGAACAGACAACCATACTTGGCAAGTTTGCAGAGGCAATTTACTAAAGAAAATTCAGAAACAGAGGTAACAGCACTCAAGCTGTTCAGACACAGACTCAATCAAATCTGGGAAAAGCTGCAAACACATAGCAGCTACAGAGACAACAGTGAGTTAACCCTTCTGATGTGAACCTTTTGCCAAAATTGTGCTCTGATCATTTAACAATGGAGACTATTTTAACCCAACCTTGCCTGGGAGGAAAATGGTATCAACTATCCAATTAACACTTACCTGATTTTATGTTGCAATTATGTCATATAAAAAATTGACATTTATATTGCACCTTGCCTGATCTAGAATCTCAGAATGGGCACAGCACAAAAGGAAGCCATTTGGCCCATCATGTCAGTGCTCTCTGAAAAAGCAGCCCAGCTAGTCTTGCTCCTCATCAAGACATAGCATTTCATCTGGTTATGTACCTTGTGACTGTTGTAGTAAATCAAAAATGTGGATGCCAAATTGAGCACTGAAGGCTTCCACAAAGTGTGTTATGAAAGGACGAGATGATCTGTTTTGTGGTGGTGTGAACAGAGGAATAATTGTTCACTAGGAATGTGAAGTTGGGCCAAGTGTTGAACAAAAAGTGACAGTTCAGATCTCAGTAGTTTCCCGTCAGGAGAAAATTAACTTTTAACTTTTGCTCTGTCTGACCCATGTTTTTGCAGCATTTTCCATTTGTGCTTCAAATTTCTAGCATCTGCACATGTTGCTTTTTGTTCACAGTCAGTGCCAGCAAGTTCACAAGCAGAGGCAGTGATACTCAGCAAATTCGCATAAAAAGACAAAACCACAACAGCAGATTCACACACAGATAGACAATCATAGAAAACAAGTTCACGTGGAGAGGCAATCAGATGCAGCAAGTTCACAGAGGACATCACACTCTGCAAGATTACACACAAATACACCCAGCAAGTTCACACACACATGTAGGTAGTGATTCCCAGCAAGTTCAAACACACTCATCAATATGAGATGGAGAGGCAATCACACTCAGCAGGTTCAGCTGGAGAAGTAATGGTATTCAATAATGTCACCAAGAAGCAATTGCAGGAATTTCAGATGGAAGAGCAATCAGACTCATCAAGTTCATACTCAGAGCTATTACTCTTGGCAATATCTCATACAGCGGCAATCACACTCAGTAACTCACTGGATTTTATACAAGATGCAGTGGCTTAAACAATGACCACAACTGGCAAGTTCAAAGGCAGGCACAGAGCTCAGCCAGTGGTAATCCTACTCGTCAAATATACACATATAAGACATACTCAGGAAATTTACACACTGAGATAATCATGTTCAGCAAGTTCACACACACACACACACACACACACACACACACACACACACACACACACAAGCAGTCAAATGCCACCACTGAACAGATTTATAGAAGGGGTTGGCTCGGTGGCTCAGTGGTTAGCATTGCTGCCTCACATCACCAGGGACCCAGTTTTGATTCCACCCTTGGGCAACTGCCTGTGTAGAGTTTGCACATTCTCCCCTTGTCTGCATGGGTTTCCTCCAGGTGTTCCCATTTGCTCCCACAGTCCAAAGGTTAGGCAGATTGGACATGCTAAATTGCCCATAGTGTTCAGGGATGTGTAGATTTGGTGGGTTATAGGGGAATGGTTCTGGGACAGTGTGGACTTGTTGGGCCAAAGGGCCCGTTTCCACACTGTAGGGATTCTATGATGAAGAGACAATGATTTTAAAGATTAAAATGGGCAAAGTCTTACACAAATAAAATAAGACTCAGTGAGTTCACATAGATCAGCAATCATGTTCCTCAAGTTCATGTCATGATAACCTTATGGAATGAAATACCCTGAAATGTTCTATTTTTGACTGTGATCTAATCTGGAAATGTCTCCTTTCATTAGTTCATGGTAGTTAGGTGTTAAACAGCCTTTTATTCAACGTAAGCTTATATTTACATTGCTGCATTTGTAAAAACTCCAAAATGTTTCATGGAAACGTTGCCAAAAATAATTGATACCAAGCCACATTAGGGAATTGTAGGAGAAGGGTGGATTTTCAGAAGCATCCTAAAGGAGGAAAGAAGGCTTGATGGGTTTCAAGGCAAGGTGTTTAAGGCACTTAGATCCAGGCATCTCGAGACACAGCAAAACAGTGAAACCATTAAGATTGGGTTGAGAAACAAGGTCAGAAAAGATATGGGGCTGGAAGAAGTTATAGAGATAGAAAGAGAAGAGATTATTGAAGGATTTAAAACAAGGATGATAAATTTAAAACTAAGGCATATCTGGATTTAGAGCCAATATAGAGCAGTGAGTACAGATGTGATGGGTGAGAGGGGTTCAATGTGATTTTGGAATCGGGCAGCAGAAGTTTGGATTTGCTCAAGTTTATGTAGGGAAGAGAATTGAAGGAGACAAATCTAGAGCGAACAAAGGCTTGAATGAAAGCTTCATTTAACACATAACCTGATGCTCGGGGCAAAGTCTGAAGATGTTATTGAGATTGATATCAGTGATTTTGGTCAATGAACAGATGTATGATTGGCAGCTCAGCTTGGGGTTAAATATGACAATAAGTCAATACATTGTTTGGGGTTCAGCCTTAATCTGTTGTTGGGGAGAAGAATGAAGTTGGTGACTAAGGAATGGAGTTTCTGGCTGGAATGAACACTATATCTTTGGTTTTCCAAATATTTATTTGGAGGAAATAGACGCTCATCAAATAATGGGTGATAATGAAGAAACAGTGATGGGGTCAAGACAGTTGACAGTGAAATAGCGCTGATGACTTCAGTGTACATGTGAAACCAGCTATGTTACAGCTGAGATGTTAAACTGAAGCCATCTCTGTCCTCTTTACTGCGCGTAAAAGAATACCCGCACTATTTAGAAACACTACAGAAAAAGTAGGCCTGCTCCATCATTCATGCTGATCCTCAACCTCAATGCACTACCCCCACATCCCTTGATGTTATAAATATCTAGAAATCTATCAATCTCTAGTTTAAACATGCTCAATGATTGGGAATCTACAATCCTCTAGGGTAGAGAATTCCAAAGATTCACTAATCTCCGAGTGAAAACCATTCATCTTAGGCCTGAATGATATGCCACTTAGTCTGAGATTATGTTCCCTGGTGCCAGATCGCTTAGCCAGGAGAAGCACTCTTTCTGCATCTGTCTGTCTAGCTCCTTAAGAATTTTGTGTGTTTCAATAGAATGACCTCTCATTCTTCCAAACGCCAGTGAATGTAAGCCCAATCTCTTGGAAATGGAGGAAAGGTAAGGAATTTCCCTCTATATCTTGCTTAGCATTTATTCTTCAACTAGTACCTAAAACACATCATCCTGTCAGTTAATAAATTGCTGTTTGTGCAGTCTTGTTGCGTGCAATTTGGCTGCCATATTTCCAACATTACAACAATGACCACACTTCATTACTATATTGGCTGCAAAGGTCATTGAGATCTCTTGCGGTAATAAAACAGAACTATAAAAATGCAAGCCCTCCCTTTTTTTTCTGTCCACTGTCCATCAGAGACCTTCACGAACTGTCTGGAATCTCTGAAGATTATGAGTTTAAAACATTTAGCTCCATAAATGGTGAGGAAAAATAAATTGATCCACTATATTCCAAAATACTGCAATTCTTGTTTATCATAGGAGTGAAGTAAAGATTATTTATGATCAAGCGAGGAGCTAGCCAAGTTGACCTACTGTAAAAAATTATGCTGTGTTACCTCTACAATTCATTCGTTCACAATTAAAGTCTAAGATGAAATCCAGTATCCTCACACCTACTGAAAACAAGGAGGATCCCAAAGTCAGGTAATTTGATTGCCTGAAATGGACTCACTTTCTAAGCTGGACATTGGGAATTTTTGCCCATTATCACTTTTTGGGGCATAGAAAATAAGTGCCAACCTCACAACAAGAATCCTAAAGCACAGGCATTCAAACTTCCCCTGTTTGAGAGAAGGAATGAAAAGAAACTCAAATATACCACATGGTAATCACTCACAGCAAGTTTACACACTGTACAATCACATTTGTTAACTCACTGGATTTACCACCAGGGAGTGTTTTCGAAGCTCGCTAAACTTGCCGAGACGCTGCTATTGTTAGAGGATGCTGCAACTTTTCAGGTATTCGTAATGATTAAAATATTATATCCTTCTCAAAATAACAGTTCCATCCAATGAAGTACCCTCCTCTAATAATGACAACGTGTATGTATATAGGCCTTTAGTGTAATAAAATCTCCCAAGACATATCATAGGAACATAACCAAGTTTGACGCAGAACCACAAAGAATATTAGGACAAGTGACTAAAAGTGTGATTGGCAAGATACATTCCAAGAAACATCTTGAAAAAGAAGTGGAGAGATTTCAGGAGGATATGAAAAAGCCAAGGGCTCAGGCAGCTGAAGGCACAGCCGTCAACATTGGAGTGATTAGAATTAGGAATATGCAAGAATTGGAGGAGTACAGAGATCTTGGATGGTGAACAACCTGGAAAAGATTATATATTTAGGAAAGGATGAGGCTATGGAGGAATTTGAAAACAAGAATGTGAATTTTAACATGCGCTGTGCTTAGCCAGGATCTTGATCTTGATCCCTTTACCTTTTCCTTCTGGTTATACTTGGACTTCCTCAGGTTAACAGCATGATTACACAAACCATCTTACTTCCATGATGAAGATTTAAATCTGTATAAAAGGAACATGTTTGTCTAATTATCTGATGTTTGTTGGCAAACCTTTGTGAGGTTCGTGGGCAAATCTCAACCAACCCTAATGGGATTATAACTTGAACAAGTTGCACTTCATAGATAAGTTGATATCTAGGCATTATTTCCGGTAGGATCTTCTTTGGGCACATTTGCTGTTATGAATCCTTCTAATACTCACCTACAGGATTTATATATATAAAGTGGTGAAGGATTAACAACTAATAAGTCATCAGCAGAACAGGAACGTACTTGAGAAACAAGACATATATTAACAAATAATGGTAAAACAGCAGATTATGTTAGCTTAAGACTGGTTAATTACATGAACAAAAAATGAAAAATATTGCAATCCCCTGTGAGGTAGTAACTGAGTTGATGCTACATGGCAATAGACTGTAGAACAGAACAACGAATAATGTGCGGCAGGATCAACCAAGAATTGACTTGAACTGTTTAGTTGCTGACAGACACAGTTATTTATATGTCAAATGGACAAGCAATTCCAAACCTTCTGAGTTAACCATTTGAGGCAAATTGGCTTATACAACACTCCACAATGATATTATAATTCAGCCATGCTTTGATAAAACTTAGCCTTCCTTCTCAAGAAAGAATACTACAAATTTACACCATATATTCCCAAACTTATTTGAAATTTTATTTTTTTCTGATTGTATTTGAATTATGCAAGCTGGTCTCTGAGACACTGGGGGGGTTGATCTTAGTTTTTGCTGCTTTTGTGTCAATTGTATCACGTTCTCACAGCGAGGCCTGATGAGTTTTCTTACCGAATCTTACCAAGCTTGCTTCATTAACTTACATCAGATTCTATCCCCATCTTACCATGTGCTGCTCCTGGGAGAACTTGCCACTGATCAGATATCCCAAAATTGACTGGTATCTCCCGTGTAGCACCATCCTTAAAAGCCCATTGTGTACCCAGACAAGCACTGTCACCTGGAGTTGCTCTTCATGGTTCATGACAATTGCCCTGGACGTGGGGAAATTGACTCCCCATTTTGGGGTTAGGTACCTGGAGGCCCTTCTGGGCAGACTGGTACACAGGCAGAATTTCCACTTCTGCAGGACCAGCAGTGTAGGCCATGATACTACACCTTAGCCTGAAGTTGCCTCCCAGGTCATTTCGGTCTCAGCTATTTAGAGGAATGCACAGTAATGTGGGAAGAAGGTCAATTACCTCCTCCATTTCACCCACCTAAGTGCCACCATCTTCTCTCAAATACCTCACATTTTCTTTATTTCTGCTACTGTAGCTATCTCCCAAGATCTATCACGCTCACTATTGCCTGCAACGTCTTCCAACATTCATTGCCATCCACACTAACCCTGACACCACTAATCCTGCGTGCCCTCTGGCCTGACTACTCAAACACTTGAGACATCTCCTGACATGCACCAAAAATAACAGCTGTCTCACCCATTTTCATCTTCCTTAATACCTACCTATCCCATTCCAAGACAAAAACGACCCATGACAGTGGAGAAGGTTCTGGATTGGTGATAGGTTGTCCAGCATTTGGCTCTTGACCCCTTACAAGTATTTCTGCTGTAATGCGTGCTTTGTAACATGAATTGGCTGCAATGTGATTGATGAATTGTGCACGCTGTTTGGATAACGCAAACTTTCTGCTGCATAGGTATATGATTTTTGTCTAGCGATTTCCCGATAACAAGAAATTCTATAGCGTGAGGTCTCACAAGAATGCAACCATCACACTATAGGAGAACTACCTGTACGTGAATAGCATCCTAACTCTGATGACCCCAAACTGACTGACTGTGTGCAAACCTCTAGACTGTACTGGAGTTTAGCCTTGATTTACTGTGTCAGGAGACCCTGAGTTAAGTCTACCTCCTTCAACTTGACTGACAACCATGACATGCTTCCTGGATTTGTGTCTGTGCGTACTGGAAAGGCCATTGCAGCAGTGCTGTGAGCCTGGTGTCTCAGCCTGAGGGAGTTATAGGGCAAAAAGACAAGGCAAGACAATGCAAGGCAGGGATGCTGTGAGCATCTAGCTAGCGTTACAAAACGAAGACCGACAGCCGATGCAAATCAACCTTTCTACCTCTGTGTTTGCAACACAGTGAAATTAAACTGTTGAAGACCACCAATAATTATTCCAATGGTTCCTAACCAGACTTTTGAATCAGCAATCCCAGACTTTATGAATAAAACCTTGGAGAGCAGGTTCATAGTTCCTCCAAAGTAGAGGTTAGCCATTTCTGATGAAGGGTTTAGGCCCGAAACGTCAAGTTTTCCTGCTCCTATGATGCTGCTTGACCTGCTGTGTTCATCCAGCCCCATGCTTGTTATCTCGGATTCTCCAGCATCTGCAGTACCTTTTATCCCAGGTTAGTGAAGAAGGCTTTTTGTATGCTTGTCTTTATTGGTCAGTGCATTGAGTATAGGAGTTGGGAGGTTATGTTTGGTTGTACAGGAGATTGGTAATATCACTTTTGGAATATTGCATTCAATTCTAGTCTCCCTGCTATAGGGAGGATGTTGTGAAACTTGAAAGGGTTCAGAAAAGATTTACATCTTTTGTTGCTAGGGTTGGAGAGTTTGAGTTATATGGAGAGGCTGAATAGGCTCGGACTATTTTCCCTGGAGCGTCAGAGGCTGAGGAGTGACCTTATAGAGGTTTACAACTTCATGAGGGTATGGATAAGGTCTTTTCACTCGGGTGGGTGAGTCCAAAACTAGATGGCATAGGTTTAAGGTGAGAGGAAAAAGATTTAGAAGGTGATGTGTGTATGGAATGAGCTGCCAGAGGAAGTGGTGGAAGCTGGTGCGATTACAACATATACAAGGCATTTGAATGGGTATATGAATAGGAAGGGTTTAGAGGGATATGGGCCAAACGCTGGCAAACGGGACTAAATTAATATAGGATATCTGGTCGGCATGAACAAGTTGGGCTGAAGGGTCTGTTTCCATACTATACAGTTTTATGACTATGACTCTAATTAATTCCAGACACCGGTTTTGAACCTCAAACAGAAGGCAAAACCATTTACTAAATAACACAATAACTTTAGCAAAGGAACAATTAAGAAAAATGGAAAACTGAGGTCTATGCTTTAAACCCAAAACGTTTCATTTCAGCACCCAATCACATGAAAGGCAATTAGACAAACAACACAGTTAAAGGATAAATAAAAGAAAACAACGTAACTTGCCAGATAAATATATATTTATAAATATACATAAATATGGATTCCTTTATTCCTTTTCTGAAACATTGATCAGGATCACCTTCTCAATTTACTCAGGCAAAGGCAGCAATAATTCTAATGAGGCTTTCTATTTTTTGGGCTTCCAGAGCTGAAGTAGCATATTAGGCAGGGAGCTGTCAAATCCTCATGCTGTCACAGTAGTAACCCAGAACCACCTCTCAGAAAACATAGTTCAAAAAATAGCTTCAGTCCTAACAGACTGATTGACTCTTCCCCAGGTCTCCATTACCATTCAATACCTGGCATCTACTTTAATATAGGATCTCTTCTAGACTTTCCAGAACCAATTCCCAGGTACTGGCCTCATTAGTAGCCAACTTCAGCTGTCTGCTAAAAACACAATGCTCTTCCCGGAATTGCTGGGTCTGTTGGAACCTTTTAAGTGAAGAATTAGTTTACAGTTTTCCTCTAGGCCTGGCCTAAGCAACAAACAAACTTGCTTGGTCTGTTCTTTTCCTGTTACCATGAGCTGTCCCAAAGTTCAGAAGTCAGTTCCAGCTCAAAATTCGAAATTTATAAAAGAATAAAACTTTAAAAAATTTGAAATCAGTGAGGGCTATAACACTTGGTTTAGAGTAAGTGGATGCTTTGAACAACTGGAGGTGGAACCTGGTCCAATCCATGAGTTGGATGCATGACCCACAAAGTGGTGTGTCCTTCCAGTAACACTACAGTGATAGGTGCAGCAGTGACGTGTAGAAGTGATTCAGAGATATGCCATGAGGGTTCTTAAAGGCTGGTGCATAATAAATGTCAATTGGATGCTGATGTCTGTGGATGTGGGGTGCATGCGGTCAGTGTCCTTGGAGTGTGCCCTGAGATGTTGGTGCCTAGTGTCCAACAATGAGCTCCTATGGAGCAAGTGGTGAGTAAAATTCACCAGGGACACCTTCTGACTTCCATTTTGAGTATTCTTAATGTCTAGTTTGTTTGGCATATTCGGGAAATTAGGAATCTGAATATTAATGATACTTTTAACAAGCCCTTTAATAATTCCCCTTATTTGGCATCTCCCTGCTGCCTAGTGATATACTTGCCTCTCAACTTGGTGGATGCTTAAGAGATGCAGTGAGTTGCTTCCAATTTTGAGATAATCCTCTCTACACTTCTCATATGATTATGCCACAAATCTCATCATAGCTGAAGCTGCTCAGGCCCCTATAAGATTCCACCCAATATCTATTTAGTTGGTAGAGGAAGGTGCCATATTGTTGACAGAAAGTGATGTCATAACAGAGAAAGGAAAAACAAAGGTGCATGGGCAAGAGGTTGACTGAAAGCAACAGAATACAAGTGGAACCAATGCTGAAAGCGAAAAAACACAAAGATTCTGGATGACTTGATTGATAATACTCACCATAATTATAAGCTATGTAAATTGGAGTTATATGAATACATTGGGGCAACTAATTATACAAGAAAAGTGCCACCTTCAACATATTCGGCAAATGGTAAAGTGAAATTGTCACTCTTAAGTGGGTCAGCTGATTGACTGAGTGATCTTCTTTTGGGAACAGCAACAAAACCAGAATACTTCTTTAAAAGAAATCAGATAATACATTAGCCAAGTAAGATTTCTAATCAATGTCTTTATTTTGGCTTAGGAAGAAAGGATCTCTAACATGGTCTGTCATAGAACACTTATGCTTTAACAGAAACTGAAAATGCAGAGAGTAACACAAAAATGTCAATGTACATGTAGATGCTGCTTTTGATGCTGATGATGTGTTTAGCTTATCAACAAACAAACAGGTGTAGATGCAATTGATGTGCTTGTAGCAATTTTCCACGAATTCTTAGATTCTAGAAAACTGTCACATCATTAGAA
The DNA here is from genome assembly GCA_024137785.1 of Ginglymostoma cirratum. Taxonomy (NCBI): domain Eukaryota; kingdom Metazoa; phylum Chordata; class Chondrichthyes; order Orectolobiformes; family Ginglymostomatidae; genus Ginglymostoma; species Ginglymostoma cirratum. The sequence continues at coordinate 3,811,541 of JAHRHZ010000066.1, forward strand.
AATTGCCAACATTATACCCTGATTCAAAAAGGTATAGGGAGACAAAAAGAAAACAGGAACTATAGACCAGGTAGCTTAACTTCTGCCATTGAGAAAATGTTAGCGTCCATAGTGAAGGATGCAATGGGGAACATTTAGGAATAAAATTACAATCAAGCAGAGTCAACATAGTTTCATGAAAGGGAGGCCTATTAAGAGTTTTGTGAGGAGGTAATAAGCAGGATAAATAAAGGAGAATCAGCAGATGTAATATTTTTGGATTCCCAAAAAGCGTTTGATAAGGTACTACATGTAAGGCTATTTCATAAGGTAAGATGTTGAGGTAATATACTGGCATGGATCGAGGGTTGACTAACTGGTAGAAGTCTAAGAGTTGGGACAAAAGGAATATTCACAGAAGGGCTAGGAGGAACTGCCGATGCTGGAGTCTGAGATGACAAGGTGCGGAGCTGGATGAACACAGCAGGCCAGGCAGCATCAGAGGAGAAGGGAAGTTGACGTTTTGAGTCTGGACCCTACTTCAGAAAATAAAGATTTCTGAAGAAGTGTCCAGACCTGAAATGTCAGCTTTCCTGCTCCTCTGATGCTACCTGGCCTGCTGTATTCACAGAAGGGCAATTTGTCACTAATGGGTGCCACAGGGATCAGTGCTGGGCTGTAATTATTTGCAACATACTTTAATGATTTGGATGACAGAATTGAATGTACCATTGCCAAATTAATAGATGACACAAAAATAGGTGGGAAAGCAAGTCATGAGGACGACACGCAGAGAGATATTTTGCATGAGTAGGTGAAATTTTGGCAGATGGAATGGGAAAATATGAGGTTATGCACTTTGACAGGAAGAATAGAAAAGCTGAATATTATTTAAAAGGGGAAAGACTTCAAAAGGCTGCAATACAGTGGGATTTTGGAGCTCTCGTACACGAACTACAAAAAGCTACATTCTAAATTCAGCAGATAATAAGGAAGACAAACAGATGTTTGGGTTTCATTTCAATGAAATGGAATATAAAAATAAGGAGGTCTTGCTAAAATTAAACAAACCTGTAATCATTCCAAACCAAGAGTACTATGAATGGTTTTAGTTCCCCTCTCTAATGAAAAATCTAAAGACAGTCCAGATCACACTGAAGCATGTCTCAACCCTCCTCACAGTTCATCTTGCATCCAGATTTATGGCATCTGCAAAACTGAAGTTGTTACATTTAGTTCCCTCACTTAAATCATTAACATTCGAATCGTGAATTGGTAGGATCCAAGCATTGATCCCTACGGCAGTCCACAAGCCACTAGCTTCTCCTTGAAGAAAGACATGATTATTCCTACTCATTGTTTCCAGTCTACCAACCAGCTCTCCATCCATGTCAGTAAACTTACTGCAATCCCACAGGATCATTTTGTGGCATGTATTTCATCTTTAATTACTAACTCATTTGCACTCATGAGATAAGTATTTCAGTTATTTCATCATGGAAAATTTGTTTGAAATTATTATTAAGAAACTTTATTTGAAACTTTCGACACTCTGTTTTCCAGAAGTACGACGGGTAGCCAAGGTTGTATGTTAATGAAGTTCAGACAGAACATCACATTCTTTCACTCTTTACCACTTTGCTTAAAAGTGTCCTCTTCAACTGTCAATCACTAAGCAGTGTCTAAATAGTGGCTATTCTTTGTGCAGTAACCTTGACAGTGAATAAGAAATTATCATTCATCTGTGAGGACGGGAAAGCATTGCATAATCCTAGTCGTACCATATTTCCACACAGAAATGCATTCCAGCAGATGTCACCCAATTAAGATAAACAGCGTGATTCCGGACTCTCTTTCTAGATCAGGATCCTGAAGTTGATTGCCACACCCCTACTATCTGAGATCACTTACTTGAGCACGAGCCAATCTGGTTAAAAATGCTCAATTGCACATTGGCTTCAGCAACTGAGCTGGTTGGAGGAAGGGCCTATATCTTCGATCTGTTATGTTCTTCAGATGATGCAAAACTGGAAGAAATAATTCTAAGTCAGTAATAAACACAGCTGTATTAAAAAACAGCATTAACGTAGAATTCAGAGTTGCTTAAATATTTCAGTGTTCTGTAGGACTGCATGTAGATCATGTTGGGATGAAGGTCATCTTGTTCAGACTATATTTATATACATGTCACTCACACACTTAATGGTCAGTGTTCTTTTGCCACAGTGTCAGCAGGCTGCTATAGAACAGCATCTAAATATTCAGATCAAATGCATGTTCAGCATGGCACCATATTGTACTTGATTTCTCAGTGACTATACAACTGAAAGACTGCCACTGTTGGAAGGCATAAATACTCATCTTCCTTGCATATATTCCATCATTTGGATTACTATGAGTTTCTATCATGGAACATTGTTTTTTGAAAGGTGCTTAAGGGATGAGGATGCAGCTATCAACCAACTCATGTGCAAAGTGCAGTGAGAAAACAGGATGCTGTTATAGAAGCAGCATGACCTCCCTAGTGGCACTGATCAGCCAACAGCTTCCATGCTGGCACCTCTCAGCAGGTGGGATAAAGGCAAAATACTACGGATGCTAGAAATGTGAAACAAACTCAGAGAACTTTGGAGAAACTCAACAGGTGTGGTGAGAGAAACAGAACCATATTGAAGAAGAGTCATACTGCATTCAAAATGTTAATTCTGTTTCTCTCTCGACCGATGCTGCCAGACCTGGTGAGTTTTCTCAGTAGGTGGAACTTGTGTTACAAGCGCCCTTGATCTCAGAAAATGCTTACTGCTGGCTAGGCAATGCAAGTCTCTCACCTGCTCTTCAGTCAGCAAATGAGACCCTGACATCTCCATTAAATCCAGTCCCAAGTATGTAAAAGATGCAGAATGCAATTTATTGCTACAGCAGGACCAATTGGAATTCATCTTTTGTCTAATAAAGGTACATTCACCGTGCTTTGACTTAGGTTAAATGCACAAAGTACTGAACTGTTAGGCTATAAAATAAACCTTTAAACAGTTTCTTGTAAACTAAAGACCACAAGATACATAACGTAATGGGTTGTTTCTCTAATTGCATTTACCCACCATCCAGTAGAACATAAAATTAAGCAATTAAGGTCCTTGCATGAGAAAGATTAGGGGAAATAAGAAAAATAATTTTAAAGTATGCAAGTATGGAAGCTGTGTTAAGACAGAATTACATTTATTTGTCATGTTCCTCATATTGAAATAGTTTGCTGCTATTCTTATTTAAATTCTTCTATCTGTGCTGATTTGAGCTGGAAGCACACCCCAAGTGAAAAAAAACATCAATTATTGTGAATGTTAGATGGCTATTTTAACATGACAAGTATCACAATCAAGCCTAATCCTGTTTAGAATTAAGGTAGATACACAGTCACCTTCTAACATACTACAATTGGCAGCAATCAGAAATAGGAACTCTCCCTTAATTTTCTTCTTCAGGGAAATTGCAGTGATGTTCAAGCTATTGGGAATCCTCTTCCCACATCAAAAAATTGCCAGAATTCAGCTATCTCCAACTTTAAAAAATGTTGTTTCAAATAATCTAGTTAATGGTTCGTAGGTTTTAGTGTGCTGGGCTGATTGGATAATGACCATGATTAGTGTTGTGTATAATTTTTCAGTTTTATGAATTAACGTTCAACAGCGAAAGATGGGGTAAATGCAACTGCAGCATGTGGAAGTCCAGCATGCTTTTAAAAGGTTGGAATTATGTTGCTTTAAGAGGTTTACAACTAGAAGGGTAGGATCAGAAACAGCAGGTGCACTTGCTGAGCTGACGTCTTACACTGCTCATAGTAATGACAGTCCAGAGAGATTGTTTGCTTTGGGAGTTAACGCTAATCAGCCAACCAATTAGCACTCTGCTCTCATACAATATAAATGTTGTTTTCCCTTTACACTGATATTTCTTGTGAATAGCTCTGATGAGTACAAGACAAAACACTTCAACAAATTGTCTTTTTCTGCAATACTCAGTCAAAGTTAAATTAATTAAAATCATTCAGTGAACTTTAAAGGACTGTGAAGCAAATTTACTTCATTTGATCAAAGAAGAAATTGTAAATGAGGGATACTTAACCTAAATGCCGGATTATGGATTGCTCAGAGCAGGCAACATCATCATGAAATGGGTGGAGTTAAAGATGATTCACTGGTTTCAATTTATCTGTGCCTTAGTTGGGATAGGAGATAGTTAGAGTTTGGTGCTGAAAAGCTGGATATGTGTGCTGTTAATGTACATGTAATGGAACAGAATGAAACAGTACATGCGCAGGAAGTGGCAGCAAACACAATGGTAAAGGTAGTATCAGACAGCTACAAATGGCCTTAAGAGATTGAAGTAGAAACATTTTGAGCAGAGATGGCAGCTAATTCAATCAAATTTTGATATCAATATTGTGGTCATTATCTAATCAGACCCATCACCATGGCTGAAGAAGCAGAAACCACAGCAAAGAGAGATGGCATTATGTGGCATAGTTAGAATAACATCAATTGCATGGGAATGCTGTAAGTTACATTGCAATACAGAGAGTGAAGGAGAGTTTGAAATGTTTCTGCAGTTCACAATCAACACTCCCCAATTATGAGCCAGCATGCATGTTTGGTTTTCAATATCTTTAAGAGCACTGATGAGGTGGAACCCACTGGTTCCAATAAAACAACTCATCCAGAGACAAAATGTTGTCAACCAATGGCTCAAGAGCCAACCTGTCAAAGAGTTCATTGTGCTTCATAGACTCACAATGCAACCCAAAATGAATAAGGGATGTGTCAAGATTACCTACAACGGCACAAATAAATTTCAAGTACCTGAGAAGCAATGAAGGAGAGCAAGCCAAAAAAATCCCATGAATTTCATTGGGAACAAAAGAGTGATTGAGACTGTGCAGCCATGCACCAGTGTTGTGTTTAAGGGCAGTCAGACCAAGAGTCCAGCAAGTCGGTTGAGAACACATACTGTGAGTGCCTATAGCATTTCGCAGTTGTTGGTAACTTTCTAGTGTATGAAATCCCACCAGTTATTCTACTTTTCCTTCAGGAAGATATGTATTGTAATGGATACACTGGGCGCAAGTTGGGTGCCAGGTGTGCAGCCAGGGCTCAGTCAGGGGGTGTGGTGGCTAGAAATCTTAATAGAGTTTGAAGATCTCATAGCTCATTGTGAAATCTGTTGTTATACAGAATTGTCAGGCCTGGTAAAACTCCCGTCAACACTGAAGGCAGATCAAAAGGAAAAGTTCAGCAAAGTTTGCAAGCAGAAACAATGAACAAGAATAAACAGTACAATGGATCCATTCAGGATCCTTAAACTGATTTTGATCATACAGTGGAGGAATCTGGTACAAGTTGATTCAGCACAATTGTGAATGCCAGTGACACAGAGAGAGCTGAATGAGTAGCAATCTTCCAGTAACACAACTAACAATGTGAGAAAATCTTGTTCACCAGACAAAAAAAAATCACAGAGGGTGACTGAAGATGTCCAACCTTTATCAAGAAACTGAGGGAGATGAGCTGCATATGGCTCTGTGAGTGTTAGACGAACACCAAAAGATTCAGGACATGATCAAGAAGAAGTCATTATCTTGTTTAAGCATCCAGGATACTGCAGAAAGAGATTATAGGTGGAATCTTACCAGGTCCTGAACGACAAGGGTTATGGCAAGAAATGTGAAAGAAATGCGTGAGAAACGGAATGAAGTCTTTCTTGATCTCAACAACAAATTGAATTTTCCATCTATGTTCTGGAAGTCAACGTGAGACTCTTGCTAGTGAATGATGAGTGGCCAATTGAAGGTGATCATTGCTCATTATTACCCTCATTATTTACTTCGCCTCTTCTCCTTGATAGGAACTATGTCTTATTGAACCACTCGCTGGATAGAAGCTACACTCTGAAAAGTCAGAGTCGTTACTTGGTAACCCCAGCTCCTCTGAATTTCCCATCTTGGACACCCACTACTAATGAGTTCTGAGGAAGGGTCACTGGACCTGAAAAGTTAACTCTGTTTTTCCTTCACGGATGCTGTCAGACCTGCTGAGCTTTTCCAGCAACTTTGTTTTTGTTCCTGTTTTACAGCATCCGTAGTTCTTTTGTTTTTTTCACCCAGTACTAATGCCTCAGGGAACACTCTATCGAAAGTAGCTACAAGCCCTGCATATCCAAGGACCTAGGCATCCAACATGATAGCCTCTCCACACTACCATGGCACATCTTTGATCTACTTATAACTCTGGAGTCAGATGCAGCCCAAATGAGGGAATGATGACAGATTTCCTTTGTTAAAGCGTTTTCATGAACCAGATGGTTTTTACAACACTCAACAATAAAGTTTTTTTTTGATCACCATTAAACAATCTTCGATAATTCCAGATTTTTATTTTAAATTTCACCATCTGCCATGGTGGGATTCGAACTTATTTCCTCAAAACATTAGACCGAGATTTATGGACTGGTCTGTCTAATGACTTTATCACTACACCAATATCTCCCCAGATTTATTTTGGATCTCCAGCATCCACAGTGCTTTTTGCTTTTATTATGGGAGAGACTTCTTCTTCCTTGAGCTTGTAAACACTTGTAAATCAAGGTGTGGCATGTGAAAAGCAGCACAGCCTTTCAATGGTGGAAGGTGTGCCACATCTTTCACTTTGGAGAATCTTCACGTATCCTGGGGTGCTTCTTGGAAGTTTGTGACTTTCTGCTGGCGGAGTTGGTGTCTGGCTGGTCTTGCGGATTGTTTGACACTGGAAGGTCCTGCCAGGGGTGAGAATTTCTTTCTCGCTCACCGCATGATTCATTGAGTCGCTGACACATCTTATTTGCATTCATATAGAGATGAAAGACATGTCATAACTTAGCCTGATCATTGGCAGATGTGATACCATCTCATTCACTCACTGCCATGCTTGAAATTCAAAATGGAAAATCTTGGCAGAGGTGTGATTTGGTAGATGATTGTGGATTTGCTGCCCTTGCTCCCATTGTTTAGTGGAGGCTACAGATTGGTGAGATTATAAAGCAAAGATCAATTATCACACGATTACTGCATTACCCTTGAGGTGACATCCATGTCATAAAGTACGTGACAAATCCTGTGGCTGAGTAATGTGCTGACACAGCGGAACCACATCACAACACTGCAGTTTAATTCAAAGTTTTGGCAAAGATCTGTAGCTTGGGTTTTGGGTGAGGTTGTTGACTTGCTCGCTGAGCTGGCTTATTTTCGTTCAGAGGTTTCGTCACCATGCTAAGTGACATCATCAGCGAGGCCTCCTGCAGTTTACTATCAACAGGATGAAATAAACTTTTTTGATATTAACTCCCAAGTTTAGTACTTACATTTAATGCAAGTGAACGAATTACAAGCTGGCTTTAAGGCATAGTTCAGACCTCAGATGTTTATAATGTGTGTAAAGATTCAAGTAAAAGTCTACAAAAGTTCCTAATATCCTGCTACGATTTTTCTTCCAAGGAATTGCATGGACTTTTTACATTTAAAAATGGAATCATTACTTCACTGCTGTTTTGTGCCATCAAACATCACATGAAATGTGTGACTACTCTGTAAGATCTACATTTTATTTAACATGTAACAGAACTTTCACTGAGTTGATCCCTTTTAAGATATTAAGTTATCTTTGATGATACTCATTAAAACACAGCAATTATCTTAATCATAGTATAATTCTGGATCTCTGCTGGATATCCAGCAAATACAAGTTTGATAAGCTACAATTTCCCAAATCTGTGTCACAGCCAAACCACCTTCCTCACTGCCACCTATTATCTGTGCAATTGACATCAGTATTCATGTATTCGAGTTAGCTGGCTGCACATATCCAATTACGACAAATGACTCTTGCTTGCATAGGTCGTTTACTAAAACTAAACTATGCAGATAAGAGTTTAATGCACATTAAGTCTCAAAGTACTTAACTATCTTTCATTTCAAATGCATTCAGATCGCCAGCTCTGAAGAGCCAACAGTCACACAGCAGCCAGAGATCTTCTCATTCGCAATTCTTCTCATTTCATGACCAAATTTCCTCCATCAAAACACCAAAAATGGCAGATTAAAATCATCATTCCTTTCTTTGGTGTTTGTGGAACTGTGCTGTGTTCACATGCCTTTTGTCTGGAGCATGCTTTGGTCTGCTTATTGCAGCTTTTGTGTGGTACTGATATGCTCCGAATCATTGTTCAAGGACGGCAAATAATAATTAGTGACTGCAGACAAGTTTGGTGGCGTAAGTTCTTCTTTTAGAAGTGCATAAGTCCTTTTAAAACAGTTCTGTGCACAACAGCAGAATATGCTAGGAGTGCTGCCAATATTTAATGCTCAAAGCTAATCATCAGGTGGTGGCTATGTACATGCTTTGCAATTCAGCGGGTGATAATCACAAATATTATATTTAATGGGCTAAACTGTGAATGTTGGGAATCTGAAATAAAAACAGATAAATGCTAGAAACACGTAACAGGTCCCGAAACATTTGAAGAGAGGAAAAAGATATGATTAATGTTCAGAGTAGAAATCCAAGCTGAAAAGGCAACGTATATTTTCTCTTTGTGATTGCTGCCTGCATATTTCTGGCATTTTGTTCTTTTAATTTAGGCTTTTCTGAAGAGTGCAAACATGTTCAATACAGTTAGGTGAGAAATTCAGAATTTTTATCAAGATCATCTTTTTTCTTGCAGGCAAGTAAGATTCAGCAACATTGTCCTCAAACTGGAAATCTGGAGCAGGAACAGAAACGTTTAATTTCACAAGTTCTTCAATGTAGGGTCATGTCACCTATTCCACACCAATACACACATTGAAGTCAGATTTTCAAATTCACAATGGGGTTCTTGAAAGACCATCACTTATTCAAAACCTAACATTTCTTTGTGGCACTCTCCCCGCCAAGATTTGCTGGAGGCTGTGAGCCTTATCAAAATTTCTGAGAAGCCAAATATTCCTCCAGCTGACAGGACAGGAAATTGGATCCAGAGCCTTGACTTTAAATTGACCATCAGTAGGGGACCCACAAAAATATTTAACGTGGCTGACCTCTATAAATCTGGTCCTTTGTGTTGGTGAGCTATCCACACCTTCGCGCTAAAAGCAGAAACTGCTGGAGAAGCTCATCGGGTCAGGCAATAATAAAATTAATGTTTCCAATTCCAATGACTCTTCTTCAGAAATAAAGAGGGCAGGACATATTCTGTTGACAAATCGGGAGGAGGAGTAAGTGGATCAGATGGAAAGGATGTTGAGAGGAAATGAAAAATCCAGTGCTAATGGTTGTAGAGGTGCTAATGATAAGTGTGAATAATTGAAAATAGTTTGGCAGGCCATGCTCATTCAAGTCCTTTGTAGTTGGCCAGATATTGCAAATACAGGGGAGTGACAAATCTTACATTTAATACAGAGGAGTTCAGTTGCATAGGTGTGACATTTTATGGTTCAAAACAAGATCATAAAATAGTTAAGAATGATGAAGTGACTTGGTCTATCTCAATTCAACCATCCAAAAAGCTGCAAATGTACCCCTGCCCCATTGCATTTAAACCTTCAATTGTTTTCTAAAATATATGGGAGTTTATACTTCCACTACTCCATCAGTTATGGAAGATATCGCTATGAACCACCGACCAGCAAAGTTATATGAATTTTCATCAGGGTTGCTGCAAAGTTTATGTTCTCTCTCCTTTAGGTTCTTGTTAAGAATAACTACTGCTTTCAAATTCACGTGTCAGGGCTAGCAGCAGTTACACTCAAGGCTGAAATTTGCAGTGGGCACCATGGCAGTGGCCCCTTTAATCACAGGAGAGGTTTCAAGTCAGATTCCTGACAGCAAGTGGAACTACCCCAATTAATCTGGAAGGTGGAAAAGACCGACGCGGGACTCCTGTCCACTCTTGGCAGGATGCTGATTAGGTCCATTAATAAGCAAGTAACACTCATTATTCTTGATGCCAGCACAATTGATACCAGCCCTTGCAAGATCACCCAGTTTGTAGCAACCACTTGGGATGGGCCTGGGTTTGTTTGTCAGGCATTTGGTGCTTGATTAGGGACCTGGCATTGAAAAACGAGTTTCCACTTAAGCCACTTCTTTGTCTTTCTCTCTCACAACACTGAAGTACTTAACCTGCAAGCTTTACCCTGTGACTCTAGCTTCGACCTTACTTCCCTTTGGGGACCCAAAATGTCCCTGGACTTCTAGTGCATTCAGTGCCCCAATAACCACTGTTCCCCTGGCACTGGTGATCAAGAGCAACTACTGGCCCTGGACAGAGCGACAGCATGTGGGACTTTTGCTCCCAGGGATCTTAATGGCTAGGAGATCAAACCTGCTCACTTTATTGTGTGAAGGACACTTGATTTTGTTGGGCAGCCCTGAGAAAATTGATAGGACTTTCTTGATAGTTCTCTGGTGAGTGGGTGTGATACCTGTGGGCCCCAAAATAATCCAGCTCATAGATTTTACGGGAATCCCAGAAATACTGAAGCTGAAAACTATTAACACCCAGAAAATATTTACATGAGAGTGCTGACACCATAGACTTGAAAAGAAAAGCCTAGGATGGATGCACAAAGGCAGCAGACACATGGGAACCCCATCACCTGCAGGAACCTCTCCAAGGCACTCACCATCCTGACTTGGAAATATATTACCATTCCTTCACTGTGACTGGGTCAAAATCCTGAAATCCCTCCCTGAGGGCATTGTAGGTCAGCCTGCAGCACATGGAACACAGGAATTCAAGATGGCAGCTCACCATCATCTTCTCAAGGACAACTAAGGACAGGCAATAAGTGCTGGTCAGCCAGCAATATTCATGTCCCATGAGTGAATTAAAAAAAAATTCTGGTGCAGCACTGAGGGAGCACTGGTCTGTCAGAGTCACCATCTTTCAAATGAGATGTTTAACCAACTGGAAGCTTAGGCGACTGTGAAGGATCCTAATTTTAAAGAACAGTCTGGCTTTTCTCCCTGGAGTCCTGCGCAATATTTATTCCACAAACAATGCCACTAAATCAGATCATCTGATCATTATCACATTGCTATTTGCAGGAATTTGCTCTGTACAAATTGACTGCCTTGTTTCCTACATTACATCAGCAGCTACACTTCAAAAATACTTCATTGGCTGTAATGCTCCGTAGAATGTGCAAAGCTTGTGAAAGGTGAAAAATGAATTTCTTTCTTCATTTATTTCTTTACCCAGTGGACCTCTTTCCCTTTGTTCAGCATGACAATCTTAGTGACCTAGGTGGCAATTCAGAGAACACTTTCCATTAGCAAAAAACATGAACAGAAATGAGCATAGTAGTTAAGTAGACAAAGAATGAAACCTAATACTAGCTGATCATTAACCTTAAGCCCTCGGAAAGTTTTCTAAGAGCCCATTAATGTTCAAAGATTCCAGTATGAATACTTTAGCCCTAATTTTTTTCCACAAATTCTCAAATATTAGAGTCCGCAACTGTGTCCCCTTTTTTGTGCTTCGGCCCTCAGCCCCTCCCCTCCGTCTGAGGACTACAATACGCACCCCTTTATCCTCATCTTGAACCTCACCAGTCTCCATGTTCCAAAGATCATTTTCTGCCATCTCCTGGTTATGCATTGTCCAGCCTTCTGATCTCAGCATTCAGTTCTACAATTTCAGCCCATAAACTCTGCTGCTGTATTTTGCTTCCACTTCTTTGCATGTTTAAGTTTTTCTCTTAAATTCACTGCACTCCTGTTTCTTTTCTTGCCCCATCACCATTCCATTTGGCCCTAGGAGTACTCTTAATCTGGCCTGCCCTGTCTTCCATCCTACCTTGGACCTATAACTGACAAAAAATTTGCAGACTCTGGATCGTTGGAAAATGGATGTATGACAGAAGATGCATGTTCAGGCCCTGTGAAGGAGCTGAACTGTAACTCCACATTAGAATTGCTGAGAAGGTTTAAACTTCTGATGGATAATTTCCACGCTTCTTCACCAAGTGTCTCTGACTTTGGATACTTTAGACAATTGCGCTGGATTTACCTGAATAGTTATCCAGGAAATTTTAGACAGATTAAAACCTGGTTTAACACTTGGATAACTCTACAATTCATCCCCTACCATCACATTTCCTACCCAACACTTCAATTACTCAGACGGCTTATGCTATACAACTGCCGCACCCCCCGCCCCCAACCACCAGAATAACATGTGAATTGATCCAATTGTCACTCTACTGTCTCCTTAAACCAAACTGACTGCCCTTCTGGCCCCAACTACCCAACTACCCCTCCCCTGACCAGACTTGACTAGCATCCTGACTCCCTGATAATCACCTAGACCAGATCAAATTACACTCTCAATCTGAGGAGTCTCACAACCAGATCTAACTACTACCTGACTACAACGCAACAAACTTGGCTAAACACCTGAACAGAACTAACTACCACCTGAATATCCCCAACCCAACCTGACCACCCTAACCCACTTGAGTACCTTCTTGTTCAAACCTGACTACCCCCTGCAACCACATCTGACCACCTTTCCCCACTACGTCCAGCCAACTAGTACCCAATCTGGCTACCATCCCCCTGTTGAGACTCAACTAGTCTCCCACTGCCAACTCCATTTGATCACCACTCAACTAATACCCTGAATCGACCTGATTACCACCTGACTAAGGTTCAACTACCCAACCATCCACTACAGCCACCTCATCAACCACATCAAATGGTGCTGGTAGTCAGCTTCTTGTTATCTCTGAAGCCACAGGAGATCACAGTTTGTTTTGACTTGCCTCTTCTTTTAGGGTTGCTGTTTTATGTTCTGTTGAAATCTTCATGTTTGACATTTCAGGTATCCTCTCCACACAACCACAGAATGTAGCTCTGGAATCATCTTATGGCTTGTAGAAACAATGCTGTTTTAATTATATGTAACAATCTTTTTATATATTACATGCAATTAAAATTTCATTGTTTCTATAAGTAATTCAGGGTTATGATCTGTTATTATGTCACTATACAGATGCAATCTGTCCTCCTGCATACTTCCATCATTTTCTGTTTTTATTTCAGTCTTTCTGCACCCGCAGTATTCTGCTTTTTTTTCGAATATGTCAATCATAATGCATAATTGGAGAGAAATAGTTAATAAAGCAAGCTTGCATGGATTTTCTACATTGTGATTCCATCATAACAGTTATTGGGATTTCTGAAAGAAAATCATTGAGTTATTAACTGGAATTATTTTTTCAGGATTATTACAACCATTGTATATTAATATCCTCCTCGAGTCAAAGCCATCAATCATGATTTTAGTATTTGATAGGAAGATAAATTCAGCATCATTTCACTCCCACTAAATTATAACCAGAAATAAAAGCTGTAAACAAAGCTCTTTCTACAAGACTTAATATTTGCTGACTCTCTGTACAGGCCAACACCATACAGAGATCAGTTTAAGCATAACTTAAACAGTTGAAGGGGCACTCAAGTCATGTAAAGTGTTTGGTTAACCTCGGAATGGTTTTGGAAGGAGAACAACTCGAAAGGCTGTCAGCTTGATGTCTTGTCTCAGCACAATTTGGGTGATTCAGTCAATAACATCATTGTGCCACAGCAACTAGAAAGACAAATATATCAAGTACAGACAAAAATAAAACGGCTAGCAAATATTATTTCCCCGGCCAAAGTTAATCCTGTTAGACAAAATGTATATCAGCGTGAATTTGTAAAAACACTCTTCATGACTGTAGGAAATTCGAAAGCTCCTGACAGTCAATGAAGTATTTTTAAAGTGCGGTCACTCATGTAACATAAGCAAATGCAACAGTTAATTTGTACACAACAAGATTGTAATAAAATAAATGACCAAGGATTTTCGTTTAAGGATAAGTGTTAATGTGGGCAGTGTAAATCCCCCCTACACCCCAACTCATGAAGACTGCTTTCTGACCTCTTATACCCAAACTGATGGAGTAGATGACCCTGTGGTTTCACAGCTCTTTCAAAAGATTGCCCCTCTTGTAGTACAGTGTTCCCTCAGCCAAGGCATTTGCCCAAATTGTGGAAGTACACTATAATCCAAACCCTCTGACTGAGAAATGAATGCTTGACCAACAGCTAACATGAGCTCTATACACATTTTTACCTTGATTGCTCTCAACCATTATTGATAAATTGCAGAATGATTTCACTCCCCATCAGGCCTACACTTTACAACCTGGTTTCAGTTGACTCTGCTACAATTTAAACATTCTTTGGTCCAAACATCTTGGCTGGGAGATTCCTAACTCTCCTGAGCATTATCAGTGGCAGTGATGTGGCACCTTTGTGAGTAATTGTTAAAAGTTTATTTTACCAGTACCTTTTAAATGAAGCTATCTCCCTTTTAAAATAGTCAACAGCTTATCTTAAAATTTAAACATCAAAAATTCAAGCAAAATACAAATTGAAACAACTAATGATTTGGTTTCAAAAAACACTGTGATACAATAATGACATAACACTGGCACTTGTGCTACAGAAACCCAGAAATGAAAAAAAATGAGCTGGACTGCCACTTACCACTTCTAGCCTTGACTGTCTGGATTTCAGTGTGAACGCATGTGTGCTAAAAGCAAGAAGAGGGGGCAGAAAAGGATGCTTTATGCTGATTAGATGTACAAACTTCATTTCAATCCTGCAGATCCTGTAACATGTATTCATCTGAACATGCATTCATCCTCACAGTACTCTATTTATGCTTTTTAAAGGCGCAGTGTGGGAGTTCCAGGTGAAGTGCTTTTAACTTTCTTTAGCTTCTACTGTGTGGGTATAAGTGCTATGTCTGGCGTTTTTGCAAAAGGCCAGGAAAGTTTTCAGATTCACTGTGGAGTGGTACAATCCTCTGGAAGGGAAGATTCCAGAGAAATTGGAAAGCCTATCAGGAGAGGGCGGCACTGTGTCTCAGTGATTTGTATCACGGACTCACAGTGCCAGGGACCCGGATTTGATTCCAGCCTTGGGTGAGGAGTGTGGAATGAATGCATATTGCAGGATTTTCCCTGTGTCTGTGTGAGTTTCCACTCGGAACTCCAGTTTCCTTCCACAGTCCAGGGATGTGCATGCTAGGTGGGTTAGCCATGATAAACGCGGAGTTATGGGGATAGGCTGGAGGGGTTGGTTTGGGGTGGGATGCTCTTCAGAGGTAGGGTATGATATTGATGGACTGAATGGCCTCTTTTTGCACAGTAGGGATGCTATGATTCGAGAAAGCCTGTTTTCTGTCACAAGGCTAGAATTCAAGAAGCTCATGGCCTGTAACCTGAAGCACAGGGAGCAGAGAAAGCTGAGTAGAAGGATGAAGAGGAGGATTCCTCAGAGAAGGCCACACCCAATAATCAACTTCAGATAGCCCTTCAACCTCCACTTCAGCTGGGAACAGTGTCTGACTCGGACCACCGTATTTCAGCAACGCAAAAATCACTGAACTGTATCATCTCAAACTGGACAGAGAGCATTACAGCGAAGTAGGGATGGCACGGCCATGGAAGATGGTGGAATTTGAATTCACTGAAAATCTGGAGTCTAATGATAACACGCAACTATTGCCGATTGTTGGGGAAAACCCATTTGGTTTATCAATGTCCTTTAGGGAAGAAAACTGTTGTCCTTTTCTGGTCTGGCCTACATGTGACTCCAGAACCATAGTACTGAGGTTGACTCTTAACTGCACTCTGGGCATTAGGGCTGGGCAATAAATACCTAGCGGCATCCATATACTGTGAATAAAATTTAAAAAAACACTACTAGTGTTCTTCAATATCACCTTGACCCCATTTTTGACATCAATAGATCCTTTCAGATGGAATTTTCAACATATCACAGATCTCTTTGCATTGCTGCAAAAGGGTGAAAGAAGCCTAGTATGTTGAAGTGAAGTGAGGAGGATTGACAAACGTCTTCCCCCAGCTGGTGGAAATTTGAGTGTTGCAGGATGGCAGTGGTTGTATCCAAGTGGCTGTATGTATTTCACCATGTTAACAAGAAGATATGCTGGAACAGTAATGGTACCCATTCCATCAAAATTTATTTGATGTGAGACAATGCACAAAGGATCATGTTGGTGAACCAGCAGCAGTCAGGATGCTTTCATGCTAATCTAGCCATGTTGGCCATGTTTTTGCAAGCATGACAATATGGGCACTGAATGACAAGGGATGCCAGTTCTACCCTAGCTCACAATTTGTCTCAGCCATCCACCATGCTTGAATCTAATATAACAAGCATGCAGCTATCAGGAACATCATGAACAAATCATTAGAACTCTAAAATAGCAGTTCTATTGCCTGATTGTTCAGGGGGAGACTTTCAATACTTGATAGAGCATGTCTCAAGTTCCTGTTAGCCAGTTCATGCACAACCGTGTCCATGTGAAGATGGAGACTTGTCACCAGATCTCTGGAGGTCATCTTAGGAGGAGGCGGAGGAGCAGATAGAGGACAAGGAAGGGGAGGAATAGGGAATAGGCATTCAATACACCTTCACCTTGAGGTGGCTGTCCGTGACTGGCCCCAGCTCCTGTAATCTCAGTCCCATTTCACCACCATTCCACAATTGTTCGTCTTATCATTCCTTTTCCAGCTTCCATCACATTGTCCTCTTGACTGAAGTCCTCTAACAAAATATGGTTGACCATTCCACAATAGCTTTATCAAATAACATCTCCAATAAGCCACACAAAACATAACTATTTAAGGTGAGAGGAGAAAGATTTAAGTAGGCCATGGAGGGCAAATTTTTTATACAATGAGTGCTTAGTGTGTGGAATGAACTGCCAGAGGAAGTGGTGGATGCGGGGTACAGTTACAACATCAAAACAGAACGGAAGGTTCACCAGACCTGAAATATTAACTCTGATTTGTCTTCACAGATGCTGCCAGACCTGCTGAGCTTTTCCAGCAACTTCTGTTTGTATTTCTGATTTACAGTATCTGTAGTTCTTTCAGTTTTGATATACAAATCAAGTTCAGCTGAATATTCATGTGACACCAACAGGCAATTGGTTTATGATCATGAAAAAGGTGTCCATTTAGTTCATTGAGCCTGCACTGGCCCTTTGAGAGCACAATCCAATGAGCTCCTCTCTGTAACTTTATTCCTATCAACAATCTATCCAACTCCTTTTTGAATAAGATTTTGACTTCAATTTCTCCCAGCCCTACCATAAAACCAAATCAAAATGATTATCTAGTCATTACTGTTTGTGAAAGTAAGCAGATATGTTTATACAATCGTAAAGTCGTGTATAAAAAGCACTTTGAGATGTGACCAGATGGAAATGCAAAGTGCCATCCCTTCTGTAAGCTGCCTTCTTTTCTTAGTTGGCTGTAGCAGCATAGTCCCCAGGCAAGTTAGTGTGTGGAAACTTCCCAAACCTCTGCAAATTCTCTTTTCATAACAGATTGCTCAGCAACCAATTGATGTTTAGGGGCCGCATGCAGATAGCTCAAGTCACTATCCATTTGATTTTATCTTCTTACCTCTGGGAAAGTGCTCACTTCACTACCTCCTTATAGCAGCATGGTTGAAATTGGCAGTTCATTTTGTGCAGAAAAGCAAGTCACACAATTGGGTTCCCTCCACTGGGGCTGCCAAAAAAAGACGATCATTTAATTTAGCAGGAAGCAGAATGAACCAAGTGCTAAATGATTTCACCCTCAGACATATCTTTCCCATTCTACTCAATTTATCCAAGCAATGTGTGGTCCAGAAACAAGTAAATAAAATATTAACTGCACCAAACCCACAGCTGTGATCAGCTCTGCATTACAGCGATTATTTGTATGAAACTTTAATGCATCGGATATTCTGTGTGCTTTCCAACTTATCTAATATCAACCACCTTATGTTTCAGAATTATTTTGCATTGACAGGTGCTTAGGCAGTTTGGGAACCTGCTTTGGCAGCCTGCTTCATCAGTGACTGCAGGGGATTGAAAAAAAGTACTGGGACTTATAGAGTTAGGCATCAAAACAGTTCAGGATTGTACTTACATTCAGATCAAAATTTTCCAAAAGCAAATCCAAAGTCATTTCGTCTCTGTCCAGTTTTTACACTGTCCCTATATTTCTTGAAAGGACATACACAGCTTTACACCTGTGCTTGTTTGGTATCATATCAGACCAGACTCTCATTAATAAAGAATATTAATACCCCACAAAGTCACCCCTCCAACTAACTCCCATAGTTCCAACTGAACAGAGGCCATTGTCAAGATAAAGAATGCAAAAATGTGAAATGTTTGCTATATTACTGAACAGTGTTCATTGGCAACTTCCAGAACATTAGCAAGTGATACATCTTAAATAACAGACAAATTAAAACACTGTTTTTCTTCTTTGAAAAGAATGTCTTGGGGTTATGGTACTTTACACACTAAAAACTGGTGTCAATTGGACAAAGGCCCAGGCCAATTTGCCTAACAAAATTTGCATTTTTACATTTACATGAGATAACTAAGATAGTTACATTTGAGTAAGTTCATTTATGGTTGTGATGGAACAACCACAAGTGAAGGAGCAAAATAAAATCCATGGGTTAGATGTTTACTTTGCTTTGCTTCTCTATAAACCATCAATATGGTCTGCATCTCCCATTCAATCAGCTAATCTCTTACTAGCAGATACCAATTACGATAAATACTTCAGAATATTATGGATAGAACTTTGATCCTCTTATGCTCACTGGCTTTTCTCACTAATATAGAAACAAAGAAGCAGAAGTGAAAGTCAAGCAGGGATGGCCCAATCAGCCCTTTGAGTCTGCCTTACCGTTCAATGGTACTGGATCCAGCAACACACCCCAGCTCATCACTCTCTGGTCTGTCTACAGACTGTTCATTTGCTTTAGTACTCCAGTGATATTTAAAGTCAAACTTTTCTTGTTTACCCAAATTCCTAGCTTCTGAAGGAAGCTAACCCAGCAAGAATTGATCCAGGAGGAGATATGGACAAGATAATTCACTGGTTGAAGAGCATTCATTGACGCGAGTCTGGGTGGGAGGGTGAAATGTGAGGAGGATGCAGAGTTGCTTCAGAGTGATTTGGACAAATTGAGTGAATGGGTAAATGCAGGGTAGATGAAATATGATGGAGATAAATGTGAGGTTATCTGCTTTGTAGCAAAAACAGGAACGCAGGTTATTATCTGAATGGTGATAGATTGGGAAAGGGGAAGGTCCAATGAAACCTTGGTATACTTATAAACCAGTCACTGGAAGTAAGCAAGCAAGTACAGCAGGTAATGAAGAAAGTAAATAATATGTTGAACATCATTGTGAGAGGATTCAAGTGCAGGAGCGGGGCTGCTGTGCTGTAATTGTTCCAGGCCTTGGTGAGACTACAACTGGACTATTGAGTGTACAGCTGTCTCGCAGTGCCAGGGAACTGGGTCGATTCCAGCCTCAGGCAACTGTCTGTTTGGAGTGTGCACCGTGTCTGCATGAGTTTCCATCAGATGCCCCTGTTTCTTCCCACAGTCTAAAGATGTCAAGGTTAGGTGGATTGGCTATGCTAAATTGCCCTGTAGTGCCCAGGGATGTGTAGGTTAGGTGGGTCAGCCATAGTAAAAATAAAATGTGCAGGGTTACAAGATTAGGTTTGGGGACGGGACCGGGTGGGATGTTCTTCAGAGGATCGGTGCAGACTCAATGGGCCAAAAGGCCTCCTTATGCACTGCAGGAATTCTATGATTTTGGACACCTTACCTGAGCAAGGATGTTCTAGCTATGGAGGAGGTGCAACAGAGGTTTACCAAGCTGATTTCTGGGATTCCAGTGCTGACTTATGAAGAGAGACTGGATCAGTTTGGACTACAATCACTGGTGTTTAGAAGAATGAAGGGATCTCATTGAAACCTAAGACATTCTAATGGGACTTGACAGGGTAAACACAGGAAGGATGTTCCTGATGACCATGGAGTCCAGAACCAGGGGTCACATATAAGGATACAGTGTAGGCCATTTAGTATTGAGGTGCAAAAAAATTTCTTCACCAGAGAGTGGTTATTCTGAGGAATTTTCTGCCAAAGAGAACAGTTGAGGGGAAAACATTGAATACCCCAAGAAGGAGATAGATATAGTTCTTAGGGCTGAAGGGATCAAAGGGTACGGGGTGAACTCAGGAACAGGATAGTGAATTGAATGTTCTGCCATCTCCACCATAGTTCATCTACCCTGCATTTACCCATTCGCTCAATTTGTCCAAATCACTCTGAAGCAACTCTGCATCCTCCTCACATTTTACCCTCCCACCCAGACTCGTGTCAATGAATGCACTTCAACCAGTGAATTATCTTGTCCGTATCTCCTCCTGGATCAATTCTTGCTGGGTTAGCTTCTTTCAGAAGCTAGGAATTTGGGTAAACAAGAAAAGTTTGACTTTAAATATCACTGGAGTACTAAAGCAAATGAACAGTCCGTAGAAAGACCAGAGAGTGATGAGCTGGGTTGTGTTGCTGGATCCAGTACCAGTAACAAACTGTTTCTGGCGGAGCCAAACTATTCAGTAGATTAACTTTCTGGATATGACCCAAGCACAAGATAAATTGACCTTTTTAATTCCATATAAAGATACATTGCAAGACCCACATTAAACCTAAGAGGGGATAAACAGCCTCTTCTGCAAGTATGACAAGTACAATATAAAGATTATAATTTTTAATAAACTGATTTTTTTAAAAAGAGAATTTGGCAGATATGTACATAACTCAATTAACTTCCCCTTCAGCCTCCTCTGTTCTAAAGAAAATCTGTTTCTTTGTCCTTGCTAATTGCTGAAACATGGTAGCCATAAGACTGGAAACTTCAGGCAGTTTTCATAAAGCATACAAATGCTGAAATTTCCTTCATGTGACAGGGTTCCCCAACCCAGTGATCAAAGAACTGATGGGACCCTTATCTCTCTTCTCATATGATCAAAATTGCGGTATAGCAGAAATCCCATCCTCAAGAGCTTCCGTTCAATCAGAGACTGAGAGCTGTCCTTCACAGGCAGAGCCTTCTGGAGCAGTGACTGCTGTTGGTGATGTTCTGAGGGCTTCCTGAGGGCTTTCACTGGACTCCTGGAGACAGGTATGTGGGCGGGATGGGTGATACGGTCAGAGGGTTACACGGGTTGGGGTGGGAGTGGTAGATTGATTTGAAATCCACTGCCAATGGCTGGGATTCCCACAATGGGCTGACCCTACTACTCCCCCATCCTGCCCCCATCCCAACACAACTAATGTCAGGACAGCTTTTGTGCTGCAGGAACCTCTGCCCAATTCTCCTAGTCCAATCACCACCATATCCACGCTGGTGGGTTCCAATAAATTCTGCCCAGTGACAGACACCGAGCTTTACCAGAGGCCAGATCTTGAATGTGATAACTACAGATAGGAGTGAAACCCTGGCCTTGCCATTGATAGAGGAGGAGCTAAAGAGAAACACTATGTGCCCTGAAAATAAAATCAGTTTAAAATCCTGAAAATGGTAAGGGCAAACAGAAAACTGGCTTTCCTGGCATCTATGTACACTTTATCTTGTACAGCTTAGAGTGGACATCTGATGTTACCACAGATTCTTCAATTACTGTGGTATGCTTCATAGGTTAGCAGTAAGAAAGATCTTGATAAAAATGCGCAGTGCTAAGACAATTGACCCCCAATTTAACAGAATCTCCTAAAGGGCTGCAACCTTATCCTTCCAGATATTATCAAGTCACGGAAAGGTACAGTGAAATTCTTCAATCTGTCTTAAAGGATCAGATTTTAGATTTGTTTCTCCAACATCTGCTAAAAATTCTCCTCATCTCAAAATTAAATGTTACTGTAGGTCATGTTGGCAGTTGACATTTGCTAAATAAAATGAGCAGGCCTGAGGTAATCTGAAGTATATTTAAGTTAATTGGTTTTGTTAAATTGTGGTTTGGATTTGCAGAAACTTTTACACATTCGACCCAGGTAGATCTCTGTGGTATTAACTCAAGATTGCAAATATGAAGAGGTTGTGTGCAAATGTAAACTCGCAAATAAAAAGATATGCATAGGACAATGTCTTTGTTTGCGCAACCACAATGGAAGGAATCTTCTCGTGGGAGATAAGAAATAGTCGTGGATTGAAAATCACCAAATTTTGCTTTTACAGACAGGGATACAGTGACATGCAACGCTGTAGGCTGTGTCAAATACACGATAAGCGAATACACTGAATTGCTTATGTCTTGGGCAAATGAGCTTACTGGCTCTCCATTGGGTTTTGGAAAATCTGGTTGATGTCAACTAAGAAGACAGTGATCTAAACCTGATGTTCCTGGAGAACTTGCGTATTGCATTCAACATGATAACTTTGATGAATAATTGGAAAACTAAATAATTAAACTGCATAAAATAAGCATTTGTTTTTTTTTCCTACTAAGCACCAGGGAGAATGCAGCACTGTATGTGAAGAAATAGTTTGGTTGCTGTTGCATTTGTAGATTGTCCTGTTGGTACAAGAAAAAAGCTCGACAAAACTAGTGCTAGAGAAGCATTGTATATAGTCATAACTGAGAAAGTGATTCCATCTGCACCGTTCTAGGTTTGGCTTTAGGAAAAACAAAATTCCATTGGAGAGAAAGGAAAAACATATTAGATTGGATCTGTGACTCAGGGGAGTCCCAATCCATTCATTTCCCCTTAATCTATCGGAAGGAAAGGAAGCAAACAGAAGGTAGAAGCAGTTCTCATTTCTGCACAAAATAATTATTTTTGTCATCTCAAGTGACACAAAAATCCACTTAACAGCAAACATCCTTCTGCCCTGGTCATGATATTCCAAACAGCTTTCCTTGTGTGGTTTTGTCACAGTATCACATGAATTTTTTATGATTAGTGCATTGGTAGCTTTAAAAGGAAAAGTCAGGTTTCCTGTGTCTCTCCTGTTGATAAATTTACATTGAAAAGTTACTCTACAGTTTTGTTTCGTTTTGAATACGTTGGTGCTCTTGGGTTGTCAGTACACTGCATAAGCTGTTGGATCAGATTCCTATTTGGGGCGGAACGACATAATTTAAATGACAATGCTTTGGTTGTTTTATCCAAGGGATATCAGCTCCACTGTTTGTTCACAACATTAATCTTCATTTCAGTGAAACAATGGAGATGCAGTATTTGGAACCATGGTTACCAAATGTACTGAAAAGATGTTAAGCAAGGTTCAACCGAGATGGCAGGAGGCCAGTCCTAATACTCCAGCTAGGTATCACATTTGTTTAAATCAAAACCAAAAATTACTTCAACAACTGGTGCAATGCAAAATATAGAAATGTCACTGTCCTGGCTGAAAATTTGGGAGAAGAGGAACTAATCACCATAAGTAAAATGTAATCATGACTTGAGCAAAGTACAGTCTCAGGGGTTGCAAAGTACAGACTACAGATAAAGTCAGAGAGATGCACAGCACGGAAACAGACCCTTTGGTCCAACTCGTCCATGCCAACCAGATATCCTAGATAAATCTAGTCCCGTTTTCCAGCATTTGGTTCACATCCCTCTACCCCTTCCTATTCATATACCCCTCCAGATGCCTTTTAAATATTGTAATTTTACCAGCCTCCACCGCTTCCTCTGGCAGCTCATTCCATACATGCACCACCCTCTGGGTGAAAAGTTGCCCTTTAGGTCCCTTTTAAATCTTTCCCCTCTCACATTAAACCTATGCCCTCTAGTTCTGGACTCACCCACCACGGGGAAAAGATCTTGTCTATTCACCCTGTCCATGCTCCTCATGATTTTATAAACCTCTATAAGGTCACCCCTTAGCCTCCAATGCTCCAGGGAAAATAGCCCCAGTCTATTCAGCCTCTCCCTATAGCTCAAACCCTCCAATCCTGGCAACACCCTTGTAAATCTTTTCTGAACCCTTTCAAGTTTCCCACCATCCTTTCTATAGCAGGGAGACCAGAATTGCACACAGTACTCCAGAAGTGGCGTAACCAATGTCCTGTACAGCCTCAACATGACCTCCCAACTCCAAGACTCAATGCACTGTCTAATAAAGTCAAGCATACCAAATGTCTCTTCACCATCCTATCTACCTGTGACTCCACTTTCAAGGAACTATGAACCTTCACTCCAAGATCTCTTTGCACAGCAACACTCTTCAGGACCTTACCATTAAGTGTACAAGTCCTGCCTTGATTTGCCTTTTCAAAATGCAGCACCTCACATTTTTCTAAAATAAACTCCACTGCCACCCTTTAGCCCATTGGCCCATCTGATCAAGATCCCGTTATACTCTGATGTAACCTTCTTTGCTGGCCACTACTCCTCCAATTTTGGCATCATCTGCAAACTTACTAACCATGCCACCTATGTTCATATCCAAATAATTTATACAAATGGTGAAAAACAATGGACACAATAGCGATCCTTGTGACACACCACTGGTCACAGGCCTCCAGTCTGAAAAGCAACCCTCCACCACCATCCTCTGTCTTCTCATCTGTCTTCTACCTTCAAGCCAGTTCTGTATTGAAATGGCTAGTTCTTCCTGTATTCTGTGTGATCTAACCTTGCAGAACCTTGTTGAATGCCTTACTGAAGTCCATAAAGAACATGTCCACTGCTCTGCCCTTATCAATCCTTTTCGTTACTTCTTCAAAAAACTCAATCAAGTTAGTGAGACATGATTTCCAAGCATAAAGCCATGTTGACTGTTCCTAATCAGTCCTTGCCTTTCCAAATACATATAAACCCTGTTCCTCAGAACCCCCTCCAACAACTTGCCCATCACTGATGTCAGGCTCACCAGTCTAGAGTTCCCTGGCTTTCCCTTACCACCTTTCTTAAATAGTGGCACCACATTAGCCAACCTCCAGTCTTCTGGCACCTCACTTGTGGCTATCGAAGATACAAATATCTCAGCAAGGGGCCCAGCAATCGCTTGCCTGCTTCCCACACAGTTCTTGGGTACACCTGATCAAATCCCGGGTATTTATCCACTTTCATGTTTTTTAAAATGTCCAGCAACTCCTCCTCTCTAATATAACACGTGTTTCTGATATAACATGTATTTCGTTAATGCGACTTGGCTGTAGTGCGATTTATGAATAATGGATACTGTTTGGATAACGTGAACTTTCTACTGTACAGTATAGCAATTTTCTGTTACAATTTCCTTATACGTGATTTTCATAGTATGAGGTCGCACAAGAATGCAACTATCATGTTATAGGAGAACTACCTGTATGGACATTTTTCAAGATGTTGCTATTTATTTCCCTACATTCTGTATCTTTCATAACCTTCTCCACAGTAAACACTGAGGTAAAATACTCATTTAATATCTACCCCATTTCCTGCGTTTCCACACATAGGCAGCTCTGCTGATCTTTAAGTGGCCGTATTCTCTCCCTAGTTACCCTTTTGTCCTTATTGGGGTATTTATAAAATCCCTTTGGATTCTCCTTAACCCTATTTGCCAACATTATCTCATGTCCTCTTTCTGTCCTCCTGATTTCCCTCTTAAGAATATTCCTACTGCCTCTGTACTCTTATAAGGAGTCACTCGATCTCTGTTGTCTCTCCCTGACAGAGCTTCCTTCATTTTCTTGATCAAGTGATAAATAGCAAATAAATATCACGTTATACATGTGCCAGGAAATGGCTATCTCCAACAAAAGAGATATTAACCACCTCCCTTTTAAATGCAGTGTCATTATCGTTGTCAAATCCCTTACCATCAGCACCTTTAATATCCATGTTGACCAGAGTCTTAACTAGACCAGCCAAATGAATAAAGTGGCTACAAAAGCTGGGCTGATGCTAAGTATTTCCAGGCAGTGCTGATTTGTCTCCTGACTCATAAAAGCCTGTCACTGGCCTACAAGAAATAAATAGGAGCGGGATGGAATAATTCCACGTTTCCTGAATGGGTCAGGACATAGAACATAGAACATAGAACAGTACAGCACAGTACAGGCCCTTCGACCCATGATGTGCAGACCTACTAACCTACTCAGATCAAACTACCCTGCATACCCTACATTGCACTATCTTCTATGTGGGGTGGCATGGTGGCTCAGTGGTTAGCACTGCTGCTTCACAGCCCCAGGGACCTGGGTTTGATTCCACCCTCAGGCAACTGTCTGTGTGGAGTTTGCACATTCTCCCTGTGTCTGTGTGTGTTTCCTCTGGGTGCTCCAGTTTCCTCCCACAGTCCAAAGATGTGCAGGTGAGGTGGATTGGCCACTGAAATTGTCCGTAGTGTTCAGGGATGTGTAGATGGGGTGGGTCTGGGTGGGATGCTTTGAGGTTCAGTGTGGACTGGATGGGCCAAAGGGCCTGTTTCCACACTGCAGGGATTCTATGACTCAATGTGCCTATCCAAGAGTCACTTAAAAGTATCTGGCTCTGCTGGCTGTGCATTCCACACACTTACCACTCTCTGTATGAAGAACCTACCTCTGACATCTCCCCTATACTTTCTTCCAATCACCTTAAAATTATGTCCCCATGTAATAGTCATTTCTGCCCTGGGAAAAAGTCTCTGACAATCCACTCTATCTATGCCTCTCATCATCCTGTACACCTCTCATCCTTCTCCGCTCCAATGAAAAAAGCCCTAGCGTCCTCAACCTTTCCTCATAAGACCCACCCTCCAGTCCAGGCAGCATCCTGGTAAATCTCCTCTGCACTCTCTCTAAAGCTTCCACATCCGTCCTATACTGAGGTGACCAGAACTGAACACAATATTCCAAGTGTGGTATAACCAGGGTTTTATAGAGCTGCAGCATAACCTCGCTGCTCTTAAACTCAATTCCCCTGCCAATGAAAGCCAACACACCATATGCATTCTTGACAACCCTAGCAACTTTGAGGGATCTATGGGCTTGGACCCCCAAGATCCCTCTGTTCCTCCACACTGCCAAGAATCTTGCCATTAACCTCATATTCTGCATTCAAATTCAACCTTCCAAAATGAATCATTTCACACTTTTCTGGGTTGAATTCCATCTGCCACTTCTCTGCCCAGCTCTGCACCCTGTCAATGTCCCGTTGGAACCTACAACAGCCCTCCATGTTATCCACAACTCCACCAACCTTCATGTCATCGGCAAACTTACTGACCCACCCTTCCACTTCCTCATCCAAGTCATTTATAAAGATCATAAAGAGCAGAGGTCCCAGAACAGATCCCTGCGAAACACCACTAGTCACCGAGCTCCAGGCTGAATACTTTCCATCTACTACCACCCTCTGTCTTCTATTGGACAGCCAGTTTTGTAACCAGACAGCCAAACGTCCCTGAATCCCATGCTTCCTTACTTTCTGCATGAGCCTACCATGGAGAACTTTGTCAAATGCCTTGCTAAAATCCATATACACCACGTTCACTGCTCTACCTTCATCAATGTGTTTTATCACATTCTCAAAGAATTCAAAAAGGCTTGTGAGGCATGACCTGACCCCCCAGAAAGCCATGCTGACTATTTCTAATCAAATTGTGCTTTTCCAAATAATCATAAATACTATCCCTCAGAATCCTCTTCAACAATTTGCCCATTACAGAAGTCAGACTGACCGGTCTGTAATTCCCAGGATTATTCCTATTCCCTTTCTTGAACAATGGAATGACATTTGCCACCCTCCAATCATCTGGCACTACTCTAGTGGACAGCGAGGACACAAAGATCATTACCAAAGGGGCAGCAATCTCTTTCCTTGCTTCCCGTAGTAACCTTGGGTATATCCCGTCTGGCTCAGGGGACTTACCTATCCTCATGTTTTTCAAAGTTTCTAGCACATCCTCCTTCCTAACATCAACCTGTTCAAGCATATCTGCCTGTTTCATGCTGTCCTCACAAACATCAAGGTCCCTCTCCCTGGTAAATACTGAAGCAAATATTCATTAAGGACTTCCCCTACCTCCTCTGCCTCCACGCACAAGTTCCCTCCACCATCCCTGATTGGCCCTACCCTCACTTTGGCCATCCTCTTGTTCCTCACATAAGCATAGAATGCTTTGGGGTTTTTCTTGATCCTACCCGCCAAGGTTTTTGCACACCCACTTCTAGCTCTCCTAAGTCCATTCTTCAATTCCTTCCTTGCTTGCTCAACATTAAGTAAGCTTCCTTCTTCCTCTTGACTAGGTGTTCCACATGTCATGTCATCCAGGGTTCCTTCACCTTACCATCCCTTCCTTGCCTCAGTGGGACAAACCTAACCAGTACTCGTGTCAACTTCTCCCTAAACAACCTCCCCATTTCAGCTTCAACAATACTCAAAAAGCTTAACACTATCCAAGATAAAATGTCTGCTGCACTATCCACCACTTTAAACATCTACTCCCTCCAACATCAGAGCAACAATATATGATATATGCTGTAAAAAATGCAGCGAAGCAAATCACCAAAGTTCCCTTGAGAGCACCTTCCAAACCTATGGCCACTGTAACCTTGAAGGACAAAGGCAGCAGACATTTGAGAGCACCATTGTCTCAAAGTTCCCTTCGAAGTCAAACATCACTGTGACTTGGAACTATGCGCCACTCTGAAGGTGTGGATAAGAAATTTGATGTAGAATAGAATATCCTTTATTGTCATGTTAGGGACATGGGAAAATCCTACAAGCAGCTGCCAAGTTGTGTTTATTTTAAGCCTCTAAGAGCAATGTGTGCACAAGTCATTGACCACTCAGTCAGGATCAGTGACAGAACAACGTAAATTCTTTATTCAGGAATGGCTCGAAAGGCATCCTTGCGATCTTATTGAGACATTTATGATCGAGAGAGAACTGGGATATAGGAACAATATTTTTCTTGTGGGGAGAGACAAAAGCTGGAGGAGACCGTGTAAGAAAAAGATACTTCTCTTTTAAAATAACAACTAATTGTTTGGCAAAGAGTGTGAATAATCAACATAAAGCACTTAACGGAAACTCAGCAGAATTACCATAGTTAATATCTAAGGAAAGTTTATCATGCTTGCTGAAGTAATAATAAAATGGTGTGACTAGCTCCAGTAAAATACTAAATGCCTGAGCTGAGCTTTCTCTTAACTCTCTGAGGCTGAGATACAAAACAGATTGAAGTCAATATTATTGCAATACACCTCTCTTATCTCAGCTCTGTTTCTTCCTAGTTTCTGTTCCATTGTACATATTCTTGACAGTTAAAATGTTCTTTTTTGATCTATTTCATATATACACATACTTGATAACAATAAAGTCTTCAAAAGCCACATAGTATCTCTGCACCGAAAGATCAGTGGGGAAACTCCCCGTAGGCCTTCAATGTCACTTGGAACAATTTGCTAGACATACAGGGCAAGGCAGTGTAAATATCTAATGTTCTATCACATCCTGCAGGGAATTTCTCCCCTTGATAACACCATACTGAGGTAGATCAGCAATTCGGCAACAGGCATATTAAAGGCAAAAAGGCACATTATACCACAGTAAGGTATGATCCACTCCATTTCTTAAGCCACTTTTATATTTGCTTGAAGTAGTGGAGACAGCAGCTTGATGGTGGTGATGTCCATGGTTTTGAAGTCTGCAACTGTTTTTTGTTACATTCCATAACCGTTTCTTGGCAGATTTTAATGTGATCTGTCACAGAAATTAATCTGGATTGGAACTGCTGAACACAAATACATCTCAGCTGATCTGAGAGTGCCACACAAATGAAATTGCACAAAATTTACAGACATGCAATTTGTGTATTACCATGTATGAAGAGGAACTCTCAAAGCACTTTATATGCAGCAAATTACATTTGGACTGCAATCGCTTAAGCAGGCAAATATTGCAAAGCAATCTGTGCGCAACAAGGCCCCCAATCAAAACTGATATGATAAACCAGGTAACCAGATAATCCTTCAGCCCTCCCTGAATTTAGGGGAGGGGGAGAAGTTTCAGAAGACTGGAGAATTGCAAACATTACAGCCTTTTTCAAGAAAGGTTGCAAGGATAATCCCAGCAATTACAGACCACTTAGTTTAACTTCAGCCTTTGAGTTGGGGTAAGCATTTCTGGCACCATGCTGTTATTTGGGAAGCTTAACTTGTCTGATCCTACTGTCGAAGTCTGGACCCAGTATGTGGAAAGAATGTGTTTTGTTTTCTGGGCAAATGACATTGGGGCAGATGAAAAGCAACAAGTAATTCTCCTGACAGCTTGTGGACCCACAGCTTTTTTGGTTATTAGGAGCCTAACATTTCTCGAGACACCGGGTAATAAAATATGTCAAGAGTTTATGGATTTACTTAAGGAATATTACAACCTCCAGCCTCCTCTAATTCTGAGATGCTATTGGTTTTAATCAGCCATTCAAGAACGAGGGAAATCTGTATCACGATTTTTGACAAGGTTAAGATGACTAACAGAGGCATGTGATTTTGGTTTAACCCTAAGTGAGACGCTGAGAGACCGGTCTGTGTGTGGGATTAATGATGTCACCACACAAAAGCACCTAAAAGCTGAAGACTAACTGGACTTCAAACAGGCACTACAACTAGCTGTCATTAGAAAATGCAGCAAGTGGAGGATATGAGTTACAGGGAATGCTGATGGAGGTGGACAACCTCCACAGTCTGAATGAACTTGGGGGAAAACAACTTGAGTGCAGCCAATTGCATAGTCTCACTCAGGACATATCCCGAACAGAGGGACTCTAGGTCAGCTTCAGCAAAACCCCAAAACAAAGCCAATGTGTGTTCCAGGCACCCCAAATGATCTACTTGGGCTACAGAGTCGACAAGATTGAGTTACACCTGTTGGAAGATAAAGTGAGGGCAATCAAAGGTACCCCAGCTTGCACATCTGGACCAGAGCTTAGGTCTTTCCGTGGATTGGTGAATTATTATGGAAAGTTCATACTTAACCTAGCCTTCATCCTGGCACCCTTACATCTGCTATTCAAAAAGGGTCAACCTTGGAAATGATCTTGTAGCTAAAACATAACTTTGAATGAAGTGAAGAAGCAGCTATAAGGTGTTGGCAACTATGATCCCAAGTGAGAACTGGTGCTGACACTTCCTGTTATGATATTGGGGTGAGGTTGGTTCACAGATGGCCCACTTGAGAGGAATGCCCAATAGTGTATCCTTCCTGGACTTGGGCTGATGTAGAGTGCAAACATACCCAGGTAGAGAAAGAAGGTTTGGCGGTCATATTTGATGTGAGAAAGTTCCAAGAGTATCTTTATAGACGTAAATTTGTAAAAGTAGCAGACCACAAACCCTGCTAGGGCTACTCAAAGAGGACAAAACTATGCCATTCATAGCTTCAGCTCGAATTCAGTGGTGGGCTCTCATTCTAAGTGCATACATTTAAAAGTTGGAACACCATTCAGGAGGCCAATAGCAAATGTGGATGCCTTGAGCCACCTCCCACTGGCAGATACATCAATGGTGGTACTTCCCCTGGAAGAGTCTGTTCTGGTTTTAAACTTTCTGGGCATATGTCCAGTCACCGTCACAATATCAGACTGGACGCAACAAGATTGAGTCCTAGTAAAACTAAAACAGCTGGTGGTGATGGGAGAAACAAAAAGACCATTACAGCCAGAATTGAAACCTTTCTGGACTGTTGAGACCAAATCACAGTAGAGGACAGAATTTTATTATGGGGAGAAAGAGTGATTGCCCTGAGCAAACATTGCAGATACTGGCTGCACTCCACCAAGGTCATCCAGGGGTATTCAAAATGAAGATGTTGGCAAGAAGTTAGGACTGGTGGCCAGGTTTGGATGCTGACATAGCCGCATTAGTGGGGCAGTGCTCAGAGTGCCAACAAGGACAAACATTACTTCTGTGCCTGAGATAGACAGATTTTTAACGGTAAGGGAATCAGGGGTTATAGGAAAAAGGCAGGAAAGTGGATTTGAGGTAAATCAGATCAACCAAGTTCTCATTGAATGTCAGAACAGACTCAAAGGGCTGAATGGCCTACTTTTGCTCCATCTTGTGGTCAAAGGTGTGATCGATGGGCTTTGTCACACACGAGGAAGATGGTGCTTGAAAGATCAGGTTATGTGGGTTAATTTCATTGTTTGTATGCTTCTTCTGATGCCTCAATGTCAGCTCTGCACATTCCAGACAAAATCCCCTTGATGTATTTTGGTGCCTTCTTCAGTGAACCTTTTCCATTCTGGTCAGTCATAAAAACCAAAAGCTCTGATGTGTCAGTAAGCAGGTTTTATCTCTTTACAGGTGCTTTGAGGACATTCTTAATGTCTAAAGCATTTCCCGCTGCCCTCCTAGGAATCTCCTGTTGTGACTGAGTTTCAAGCAGTTGCTTTGGTCTGGTATCAGACATTTGACCATGGAGGGCAGGCTGCATGGTTGGTCATTGTTATGGGCACTGTAGGATTCTTTCAAGTTGGATCATACATTTCCCAATGAACAGCCATAACTATATCCAGTAAGAAATGGTCAGATTTGTAACTTGTCAAACTAAAATACATATATCTACATGTGGATACCAAACCCAGGTATAACTAAGGATGTGAAAACAGTCGGCTTGTAAGTGAGAGAACAGCTGTGATGAGTTGTTTGATTACACATTTGTAACCTGTTAAAATCGAGGTGTGAGCTGCAGCTGCAACCTATTAATAAGCTTTACAGACTGGATTACATAATACCATTCTGTCAGCAGCAAGCATTTTATTCAAAATATGCTGAATCTGCAACAGTCCTACATTTTAATAGTTCTTTCATATTTATGTGAGGTTGAATATTCCTGATTAATCCATTGAGGTTGTTTCATGTGATTGGTAAAATGACTGTAGTTCATCTCTGCAAAGAATAGATTGGAGAGTAAGTAGCACAAGTGGTTCTTCTTTTGATTAAACGTGGAGCCAGGATGAACATGACCACGTGAGTGCAAATGCAGTTGGAACAGATTCAATGGTGATTTTCAAAAGGGAATTGGATAGTTAATTGGGGAGAAAATGTTTTCATGGCTATGTGGAAAGGGGGTCATGTAAGCCAGGCCACATTGCTCTTGCAGAGAGCTGGTGTAGACACAATGGCTCTTTGTGTGCTGTAACCATTCCGTGATTTTACTCCATGTATATGATGTCGAACACAAAACCAGTGTCAATCGCAATTGTCTAAAGTCCATTACAACACAGGCATGACAACTTTAGGATTTTTCTTGTGTTGCATAATGTATCATCAGGACAAAATCCAATTAGGAATTCTTGAACAACGTTCTAACTCAAAAGTAGTAATGATGTGGAACATTGTAACACAAGGAGGTGTGAGCATCAATGCATTGAGGAAGAGCCACATGAAGGCAAATAGAATGAAGGATTTGTTTATGGGATTAGCGAAGGGGGTAGGAGAAGGAATATATTAACCTGAGTAGACGAAGTGGGATAAATGTTTTGTTTCTCTACCAAAGCCTCAAAGTCATTCAATGTAATCAAGTTCCTTTAAGTGATCTAGAGATACCAGTATATTGAATTCAAAAATGCTTTGTGTAAAGGTCCTTGTGGGGCATTTTGTTAGTGCCATTGAGAGGGCATCAAATGAGCTTGGCAGGGGCATGGGAATCAAGAGACTATTTTATAGCAGGACTTTTAAAATTCTTAAGGGTACAGTTAACACCAGTGTGAAGATAGTAAGGTAATAGGTGAAGTTGGAGTAGAAAGAAAGTCCAAAGCAATGTTCACATGTATGTAAATGCACAGAACACAGTAAATAAAGCTCGGGAGTTTCAGACACCGATGAAGGGTGGAAGTATGATATTGTAATAATGATGGAAACCTGGCTCAAGAAAGAGTAAGGGGAAGGGAACTGGGGAAATAAATGGAGAGAAGACGGGTGGGGCTAGGGAAAGTGTGTGGGATGGTGAGAGCAGATAGGGAGTGGTGAGGGTTGGTCAGTGGGATGGATGGGGCAGATAGTTGGGAGAGAAGATGGACAGGTTGTGTCAGGTCATTGAGGCGGGGCTGAGAGGGAGGGTTGGACATGGATGAGGCCGGGGGTGGAAAGATTTTAAAATTGGTAAAATCCATGTTTAGGCTTTCGGACTGTTGGCTTCCGAGGCAGAATAGGAGGTGTTGTTCCTCCAGCTTGGGAGCCTACAGCTCCTTTCCCCCTCCCCACTTCTGAAGAAGGGTCCTGACCTGAAATGTCAACTTTTCTGCTCCTTTGACGCTGCCTGGCCTGTTGTGTTCATCCAGCTCTACACTGTGTTGTCTCTGACTGCCGCATTTGTAGCTCTTGCTATCTCAAGGAAGAGCAAGACTGGGTGCTAAATATTGCTGGGTATGAATTGTTCAGGACAGATAAAAGAAGAAGGAAAAGTGGAAGGGTAACAATATTGATGAGGAGACATTGCAGTGATGGGGAAGAAAGATGTCTTAGAGTGTTCAAAAACAGTTAACTTGGTAAGAGCTATGGAATGAAAGGGTGCAATTAGATTGGTTGGTGCAGTCTACAGACCATCAACCAGTGAAAATCATGTGGAGGAATAAGTCAGCAGAGTAACTACAAAGAAGACAATCAGAGGCTGATAGACACTGGAACAGCAATGCCACTTCAGAGGCAAAGGCAACTGGCTGTACAATCGACTGAAGACTAGGTGCATGAGAATGAAAGTGACTTTTATGGAAGTCGAGATCATTATGGAAGTGGTGTTCTTGGGAGAATGGGGTGGGGGAACGATGTCTGAGGCAAGGGCAGTAGGTTGCTTTTTAGCTGCAACTCTCCACCACCTGTCCGAGTCCCAGTTGCCCCTAGTTTTGCAAAAAACATCTCTCTGTGCTTTCTGTTCTGAGGAAGGGTCACCGGACCCGAAACGTTAACTCTGTTTTCTCCTCCACAGATGCTGCCAGACCTGCTGAGCTTTTCCAGCAGCTTTGTTTTTGATCTCTCTGTGCTCAACAGGGTGGGGGGCAGGTATCTTTTTGGTGTCAGTCTGACCTTGGTGTCAATTTACTCCTCCTGCCACTTCCCCCACCATTTCCAGGGATAGAAAATCCCACCCGTAATTTCAAAGTTTAACTCAACATACGAACTAACGTAGTTTCATTATTTTCTAGCTAATAAATATATGGCTCAACTTTGCCTTAAAACTTAGCATTTTACAGTAAGTCTTTTTTTTTCCTGTTAACCCATTTCATGGAAGAAAGTTCAACAAAATCATGAAACATGACACTTTGCCCAAGAGAAAAATGATACCACATCTCACCTCTGTTTCTTTTGCCAAGTATCTTAAATTTGAATATGAAAACAGAAAATCCTGTAAAGACTCAACAGGTCTGGCTGCATTTCTGGAGAGAGAGAAATAGTTGATATTTCAGGTTGCTGACCTTAAATTGTTTGCCTTTGCTTAATGACCAAACAGTACTGGCAGCAGTTTTTCCTTATTTACTCTACCAATATCCTTTTGAATACCTACCATTTCTCCTTTTTAACCTTTCCTACTCTAAGGAGTAAACCATTGTGTATCAGACTTTAACATAGTCATAGAGTCATACAGCAAGGAAACAGACCCCTAGGTCTAACTTGTCCATGCTGACCAGACATCCCAATCTGGCCTGGTCCCATTTGCCGGTATTTGGCCCATAGACCTCTAAACCCTTTCTAATCATATACCCATCTACGGAGCAGCACGGTGGCTCAGTGGCTAGCGCTGCTGCCTCACAGCGCCAGGGACACAGTATCGATTCCACCTTTGTGCGACTGTTTGTGTGAAGTTTGCACATTCTCCCCGTGTCTGGGTGGATTTCCTCCGGGTGCTCTGGTTTCCTCCCACAGTCTAAAGATGTGCAGATTAGGTGAATTGTCCATGGGTTTGAAGGGTTACAGGGAAATGGTGTGGTGGTGGGGGTGGGGGCAGGGTGTGGTGGGGGTGGCGCTGGGTCTGGGTGAGATGCTCTTCAATGGTCAGTGTAGACTCAATGGACCAAATACCCTGCTTCTACATTGTAAGGATTCTATTCTATGATTCTAAATGCCTGCATTTAGTTATAATGGGGGACTTCAATTACCCAAATTGGTAGTGGTGGTGTAACTGGTAGTGTAAAAGGCCACAAGAGCCAAGAATTCCTGGAGTGTATTAGAGAGTTTTCTGCAGCAGTAGGTGTCCAGTCCAATAAGGAAGGATGTATTATTGACCTTGTCCTTCGAAATGGGGTAGGCCAAGTGGATCACGTGTCATTGGTGGAACAATTAGGAGACAGTGATTAGTGAGACCGCATTTGGAGTGCTATGTACAATTCTGGCCATCCTCCTATAGGAACGATGGTATTAAACTGGAATGGTGCAAAATAGATTTATAAGGATGTTACCAAGGCATCCCCGTATCTGTGTGGGTTTCTTCTTGCAGTCCAAAGCTGTGCGGGTTAGGTGGATTGGCCATGCTAAATTGTACGTAGTATCCTGAAATGTGCTGGTTAGGTGGATTAGCTGTGGGAAGCATGGGGTTACAGGGATAGGTAAGGGTGGGGTTATAGGAAAGGGGGTAGGTGGGATCTTCAGAGGGTCTGTATGAACTTGATGGGCCGAATGGCCTGCTTCCACACTATAGGAATTCTATGATGATAAAAATGATAAAAGCAAAGAGAAACTGAGAAACGATGAGTAGAAAACATAAAGGGAAGCCCTAGACACTTTCATAGATGTCTGCTAAGAGAGAGGTTAAAGGTGGGGTAAAGGGGATTTATGCATAAAAGCTGCGGCATGGCTGAGGTCTTAAATGAACACTTTATCTGTCTTTAAAAAAAGAGAAAGATGACGCCCAGGCTATGATGACAAATGAAGAAACACTGATACTAAAAAACCATCAAATGAATATGGAAGTTTTGGATAGATTATTGATACTAAACATTAACAAGGCATTGGGGTCAGATGAGATCTATCCAAGGATTTTAAACAAGTGACTAGAAATTAGAGAGGCACTGGCCATAATATTTGTCTTCCCCGGAGAGTTAGCGGAAGACTGGAGAATTGCCAACATTGCAGCTTATTCAAAAAAGTTGCATGGCTTATTCTGGCAATTAGAGAGAAGTTAATTTAACCTCAGTAGTGGGGTAACTATTGAAAATAATTAATTGGAATACAATCAGTAGTCACATGGAAAAAAGGTCCATCAATTAGGATAAGTCAGCATCGATTTCTAAGGGGGAAATTGTGTTTAACTAACTTGCTAGAGTTTTTTTCAATGGATAACAGAAAGGGTTGACAAGGGCAACCCTGTTAATGTGGTATACATGGATTTCTTGAAGGCATTTGATACAGGGCTGTATAACAGATTTGTGAGGGAAGTTTTAGATCATCATATAAAATGGACAGTAGCAAGATGGATAAAACATTGGTTGAGTGAAAGGAAATAGAGGTTAATAATCAATGGATATTTTTCAGGCCGGAGGTCATAGTGGAGTTCTCCAGTGGTTGTTATTGGGATCCTTGATTTTCTTGATATGTACTGATGATCTGGATCGTGGTGGACAGGAGACAATTTCAACGTTTGCAGATGGCACTAAACTTTGAAGAATTGTAAGAACCGTGAGGAGATGGTGTGGAACTCCAAAAGGACATTGACAAATTTGCTGATAAGTGGCAGGCAAGGTTCAAGGCAAAATATGAATTGAAGCACTTTCGTTGGAAGAACATTGAAAAACAATATAAAGCAGGTGGTATAATTTTAAAGGGGGTCGAGAAGCACAGATCATTGAAGGTGGCCAAACAGATAGGGAGAGTATTTAATAAAGCATGCGGTGTTTTTGGCTTTTTTAGTAGGGACATAGAGTACGAAAGCAAGAAGATGATGTTGAATTTGTACAAGCCACTTGTTAGATCTTGGCTGGAGTATTGCCTATATTAGTGGTTGCCACATTATAGGGAAGATGCAAAGCATGGGAAAGAGGGTGGAAATGATTTACAAGAATGATTCCAGGAGTAAGAAATTTCAGTTATAAGCATAGACTGAAGAAGTTGGGACTGTTCTTCCCCGAGAGAAGAAGATCGAGAACAGATTTAAATGAGGATTTCAAAATAATGATCAGACTAGACAGATTTAACAGGGACCAAGATGTTTCTGCTCATAAAAGAAACGAGAATGAGTGGCAATAGTTTTAAAGTGATGTGCAAATGAAGCAAGTGTGATGTAAGGAAACAAAAATGCCAAATAATCTCCTACACCATAATATTTCTGTGATTCTGTAAAGCAGAGGGGAACAGTTTACTTGGATAATTTCTGTCTTCCTGTCAGACATTGATATCAATTGAAATGATTTTAAACAGTTCAAATGGGAGCAAGTTTGAGATCAGAATACGGTAACCTGTAGTTAGTTCTAACTTGGGTCAGATGGCATTCATGGAGAGAGAGCTTGCCCAGACCTGCCCATTACATCCCCAACTCCTCTGATGCCCTCCACCATATTGACAATTTCCATTTCCCTGGCCCTAACTGCCTCCTTTTCACCACGGATGTCCGATTTCCCCCATACCTCCATTCCCCACCAGGATGATCTGAGAGCTCTTGGCTTTTTCCTCAACCAGAGGCCTGAACAATCCCCATCCACCACCACTCTCCTCCGCCTGACTGATCTTGTCCCCTCACTGAGCAATTTCTCCTTTAATTCATCTCACTTGTGCCAAGTCAAAGGAGTGACTCCGGGCACTTGCGTGCGGGTCTGTGTGCAATTAAGACCCTTACCTTCCCATAGCCGGTCATTTTAATACAGCATCCTGCTCGCATGCCCACTTGGCTGTCCTTTGTATGCTGCAGTGTTCAAGTGAATCAGAGTGGAAACTGTAGGAACAACGTCTTATCTTCAAACTAGGCACTCTACAGCTGCCTCAGCTTAATATTGAATTCAGCACCTTCAAACTGTGAACCTACTCCCATTTCTTCCCTTTCTTTTAGCTTTACTTGTTACATTCTCCCATTCCTTCCCTTTCATTTTAGCTTTGCCTGTTTCATTCTCTGTTATTATGTCTTCTCTTCCTGCCCCCCCACCCCTGTGGGACTGTCTGCTGTTTCAAGTCTGGCAGGTAGACACATCAACGTTTGCCATTGTCTCTTTCTGATAATTTAGTCTGAACTATAAACATCTTTTCTCCACTGGCATCCTACACCAGCCACCCCTACAGTCCCATCCCCTCCCCAACTATAGCATAAATGATGTCCCTTCCACACTTCACTTCAGCTCTGAAGAGTCCTCTAGACTTAACGATAGCTTGCTCTCTCTCCACGGATGCGGTATGACCCACTGTGATTTCCAGCACTTGTTGTTTTCAGTTCAGATTCCAACATCTGCAGTAATTTGCTCCTACATTTAGTTAGTTCTACCTTGTCGTGACTGACCTATTTCCTTCTGTTAATTCAGCTTTCAATTGACTTGAAGCGAGATCATGCTTGCATATAGGGCGTGCTTTTAGGCCAATGAGTTTCTTTGTCTATATAAAACAAAAATGAGTTGTTGCTTCTTAACTGGGTTTGCATTAGTGTAGGCAATATGTGTGGCTGTAACACTATTTAGTAATGCAAACAGGTCTTTGTGTTTTCATTACTTTAATTAGCAAATTTCCACATGGCAATGGAAGGAGTGAGGACAAGCAGATAGCCAACCACATACTTCAATGATAATGTTCCTCCTACACCCTCATCAGCAGCTACCCCCCCCCCCCACCTAGCTTTGCGATTGATATGTAGCTAATTGTGTTGCCTTTGATAAGTTATAATACTTTTAATAAAAAATAAACATTGCTGATCAACTGAACTTTTTAAAAGCACCTTTACAGGCTCTTTCAGGGTGCTGGTCGTCAGGTAAACTGATCACTCCCACAATTCAATCTTTCTTTTTGAAAAACACACCACTGTCAATACAAAAGCACGTCAGAATAAAACACTTCCATCAGAATTTAAATATTTATGGGACAGTGCTAACAAATTGCTTTGCACTGGTATTCTGTGTCAAATGATATGTTTATCATTGCCAACAATCAATGCAATTGAAAAATCTTACTTTTCTGATTACGTAACACAAGCTGTATGTTTAAAAGGAATATTTTTCCATTAATGTTGTGAATTTAGCTAGAGATAGATCAGGATTTGGACACAGCAAGTGACACAATCAATGCGAATGACATAATTTTGACACATTTCCTTTCATGTGTCTGAAAATTATGTTGTAAAGGGGTGTATAGAAAATGTTGCAAAAGATATTAGCAACTCATGCAGTAAAGTCGCAGAATACAGCATAACTATATTTCATGCTGTAACTGTAATGTGTGATGGTATGAAGTTGGATCCTTCAATAGCAACTTCACTTTTGGTGTTTAAATCTGAAATTTGAACTCTTGGGTGGGAGCCAACTCCAGAGTAGACGATTTAACCTTTAGAGGGCTTTCTACACATCATTGTATCATGATAGCACGACTGTTCTTTTATACACCAACACTGAGTCTTTAAATCCTATTGAATAATATGCCCATCTAATAGGTATATTACAATCATAAGGAAATGAGGTAAACACATTTGACTATGTATTCCATCATTCGAATCCTTAAAATAAAGGCCATTTGGCAAGGTGTGAGGGACTAACATTTTAAAACTCTGGTCTCAGCAATGTACTTGATCCTGAAATCTCGAATTATAGAAATCTGCTCATCTTTTAATTCCCAATTCTCACTCCCAGGGCCTACTTTTGCTGTGGAAAGTGCCACAATGGTATCCTGTCTCCCTATTCCACCTGAAGCAGGAAACATTGTTGCTGCTATAACAAGCATGGGGCTGGATGAACACAGCAGGTCAAGCAGCATCATAGGAGCAGGAAAACTTGACGTTTCGGGCCTAAACCCTTCATCAGAAATGGGGGAGGGGAAGAGGGTTCTGAAATAAATAGGGAGAGAGGGGGAGGCGGATAGAAGATGGATAGAGGAGAGGATAGGTGGAGAGGAGGCAGACAAGTCGAAGAGGCGGGGATGGAGCCAGTAAAGGTGAGTGTAGGTAGGGGGGTAGGGAGGAGATAGGTCAGTCCAGGGAGGACGGACAGGTCAAGGGGGCGGGATGATGTTAGTAGATAGGAGATGGGGGTGTGGCTTGAGGTGAGAGGAAAAACAGGTTAGGGAGGTGGAGATGAGCTGGGCTGGTTTTGGGATGCGGTTGGGGGAGGGGAGATTTTGAAGCTTGTGAAATCCACATTGATGCCATTGGGCTGCAGGGTTCCCAGGCTGAATATGATTTGCTGTTCCTGCAGCCTTCGGGTGGCATCACTGTGGCATTGTAGGAGGCCAAGGATGGACATGTCATCTGAGGAATGGGAGGGGGAGTTGAAATGGTTCGCGACTGGGAGGTGCAGTTGTTTGTTGCGAACTGAGCGCAGGTGTTCTGCAAAGCGGTCCCCAAGCCTCCGCTTGGTTTCCCCGATGTAGAGGAAGCCACAACGGGTACAGCGGATGCAGTATACCACATTGGCAGATGTGCAGGTGAACCTCTGCCTGATGTGGAATGTCTTCTTGGGGCCTGGGATTGGGGTGAGGGAGGAGGTGTGGGGGCACATTGTTGCTGCTACCAGTTTGACAGCCCCTGACGTCAGATGGTGGACTGAAGTCAAGGACTCAAGCAAGATGTGCAGATGTCTTTCTTCTATCAGTTTGATGAGAAATCAGCTTCTACAAACTTCATATTTGTCAAAAAAATTTAGGACTAGACCTGACTTCAGAACTGAAAAAAAAAATAGATTCTCTAGTTTAGGATTCCGTGCTGTGCTTTGTTCCAAAGGCAGGATACGACAGGCATGTTGCTTTTGCTCTATAACTAAAACAGTGATGTGCAAAAGCTCTTCATTGCAACATTACAGTTGTTGGGTGAATTCACCCTAAGACTCCACAATCCAATTAATCATCAGTTTGGTCTGAAAGTTGTCATTTCAGTGATGTAGCTGTTAGGCCTTTGCCAAAATGTGGTTACTTTGGGCTTCTGTTCAAATACTATTCTGCAAATTACCACTATGTTTGAAAAACTCATAACGGTGCAGTGACTATAAATCATATCTATCCACACTGCAAAGCTGACAGTGTTGTCTGCACAGGCACAATTCACCAGCAGCAATGTCCACAATGAAATGACTCCTGAAAAGAAGTGTCCTGTATGTACCAACTGTAAAAATAATATTCAAGGCTGGATGGTATTACCAAATCTGACAATTATAATTCTATCAAAGGTGCAGTTATACAGCTACTTGCATGGATATGGTAGTATAATTCAGGAGGTAGCTTTCAACTGCATGCCAAACACATAGAAACCAAACAGTATGACAGCACTTTTTAAGTAAGCCATTGCATTCTGCTTAGCATTTCCACCTGTGGTGACATAATACCACCTTAGAGCTGAGCTGAATTTTATATTATGACCTTGGAGTCCATTGGACCTCTTGAACAATTTATAAACATGCCGTTCAATATTCAGAAATAAGTCCAGTTCAGCATTAAAATTTAGCCTGTCTGTGAAGCAAAGCCCTGCTCAAGCAACCAAGCAAGCACCTGCAGCGTTCTGCTATGTCCATCAGTTGGAAGTCATTAGCTACAGACTAAAATACTGCGTAACATGATCACTAATTTTAAAGAGAACAACTATTGGGAATAATGAAAAAAAAGCAGCACTGTACAAATTCTCTTCCAGCTTGATAACCAGCATATTTTAAAAATTTAACGCCTATCTCATTGCTTCCTGAGGAGACAGAGCATCATTCTCATTCACTTTATTTCTGCCGCTTAACCCAATCCCAATTATGTGCAGTTGAAAATAGTGATAACTCTTTTCTCCACTATTGGCATTTGTATCTAAGTAAATTTAATGATAATTAAAATAAAACAGCAGCTTGGGTTGCTACCCTGCCTCCATGTTACAGGCAGCCTTATGAAGTTCTGAATGAAAATTCCAGGATGCTACTCAAAAACCTGTTATATGAACTGCTAGTTTGCATACATAGACTGCAAAATGTTCTTTGGAGGTAGAGAGGTCCAGATACAGGATGCCTGAGTCTATCGAATGGAGCAAATGTTAATTTAAAATAAGAACATCATAGATCATGGAATGCCTACAGGAAACAGGCCCTTTGGACTTTATAAAGGAAACATGTTTCTGCTGGAGGCCTCAGTGAAAGTTACAGATGACAGAGCTAGCAGCATTAAGCGTGGACTAAAGCCCCACTCCAGATACTCGAGCACATAATGTAGGTTAACACTTCAGTGCAGTACTGAGGGAGAGCTGCACTGCCAGAAGTGTCATCTTTTGGATATATTATCATAATAAGCTTCTTCTGCTCTCTCATGGGGATGTGGTCAGAGGAAAGGTCTCTTGTATCCTTGTCAATATTTAGCACTCGACTAACATAACAGTTTGTCTGGTTGTTATTATATTGCTGTTTTGTCGGGGTTTGGTGAGCAAAAACTGTCTTGCATGTTTCCCACATTACAGCAGTGATCACATTTCAGAAAAGTACAATTTGGGTGAAAAGCATCCTGGGGTCACGAAAGGTGTCACACAAATTCTTTGTTTATTGGCAATAGAAAGCAGGGAGCAGATACACACTGATGCAAGAAGTAGGTTTCAGTTCATCAAATGGTTAGATTTATTAGTGGATCAAAACAATGAAACTGAAAGAAGGCTGAAACTAACATGACAAATAATCCAAAATCAGATGGGATGCCTGTCCCTCCTTTCAGATACTAAGGAATCAAGGGACACCGGACAGAAGTTGAAGTGCAAAATCTGCCATGATCTTATTGAATGATGGAGGAGGCTAAAGGGGCCACATGACCTACTGCAGCAGGAGCAGCCATAGGTCATAAGCCCTTTAGCCTGCTCCATCATTCAATAAGATGTGCCTATGTTCTTACAAAGAGTACAGGATAAGTGCAAGGTCACTCGGAGAAATCACTTACCTTACATTCAAAACTCATGGTTTGAATGTAAAGTTTGGATTTAAATGAATTCTACAACCTCAAAGTCTCTATATATGTAGCTGGAGTGCTGTCTGCCTCTGATTATATTATGTGTTTTTACACCGCTATGTTTGATCCTAAGGGATT
Organism: Ginglymostoma cirratum; assembly: GCA_024137785.1. Classification (NCBI taxonomy): domain Eukaryota; kingdom Metazoa; phylum Chordata; class Chondrichthyes; order Orectolobiformes; family Ginglymostomatidae; genus Ginglymostoma; species Ginglymostoma cirratum. The sequence continues at coordinate 3,855,612 of JAHRHZ010000066.1, forward strand.
GTCCATAAATGTTATCATTTTCAAAAAGAGCACTCAGGAGAGATTGAAGCTTCATATACACTTGTGTTTAAGTGAGTAATTGGCATCATGGTTTTTCAACAACATTCATTTGGGAGGGATAATTAGGATCTTCCACTGGAAAAAAAAATGCTGATTATTGATGGCTCCCAAGAAGATGGTGATTTTATTGGAAATCATATTAAGAAGGTTCCATTGTATTTTTCTCAAATTCCCACCGTGCCAGCATTTTTAGCAACTGTTATCCATCAGTAAATTAAAGATCTAGGATATTCAGCTTTGCTTATATTCTTCTATTAGTGCATTGATTGCAAAATGTCTAGGGTCTTAGCTACTTAAAATAAAAATTGGCTGTCATTGCCAGTGGAAGCAAACAGGCACATACCTGCAGTTACAATTCACCCTTTTGTATTGAGATAGCCAACACTGACAGGAAAATGGCTGATTAGTCAATATGTGCAGTCATGAGAAACATCATTCAACCTATCATTCCTTCTCTGACTATCTAAGTGACAAAGTGCCTGGAGATTTCTAGCAATGCAAAGTTCATGGATTCTATGAGTAATATTTAAACAGGAAGCTTTTATAGAGATCTATAAAAACATAGCAGTTTTCTCTTATTAGCAGTCTCCAATATAACATCTTATTAATAGTTTCCAGATTAATAATAAAACAACACTATACAAAATACTTCTGTCTTTACAAGTTACCATAGTGTACAAACCATGAAAGGGCTCTTTTATAGAGTGTACTGCAATATAAAACCATTCCACTGAAGCCAGCTTTGGGTAAATGGGAATTGTTCTGCATTATGGAGTGTTGTTCTCAGAGTAGTTAGAGGCTTCAATTCGAGCCTCAAGACTCACTTCAGCTCAACCACTCAGATTAGTGAAGGTTTTGCCAGTTCTCAACTAGACTGTTAGACAAAGTTCTGTGAATAAAGACAGCAGATATACATATCTGTGGAGCAAACCACAGCATACGCTGCAGTTGGCTGACAGAAGATGTGCTACAATGTGGGTTTAAGAAAAAAATTACAGGAACCTGTAGTCCTATCATTTTTAGAGTCTTTGGTGACTTTTACATTGCATCCCAAGCCTCAATAAGAAGCAAATGCTTGATTAACTGGCATCATGATATCTGAAATTACCATGTATGTATGTGACAATGAGACACAACGTCATTGCTTGTAAATGGGCTGTCGACACCAGTCCAGCCAAGATGTGACAAAAAATTTCAAAACAATACACAGTCAGACACACGGTTAGAAACTGCATTCAAGAGAATGGAGGGTGGGGTGTGTGTCAGAATATTAGCTTATAATATTTTAGACGGTCAATGCTCTCGCTAAGCGTAGATGCTTTCATATAAAGAGGTTAGAAATGTTGAAATTTGCTGATTGGCGCTTCTCTTATGTCCTTTGGTTTGCATTGAACGAACTCTACTGGCTGAGTGTTATCTTGGCCCTCAGATAGTACTTGACTTAAGAAAGGGAGAAAAATACATGAACAAAACGGGAAGTAAACATCAATAGATTTTGTAAATTCATTAGGTTGTAGCTTTCTGCAATTTGTTAGCAGCCCTCCTAAAGCCTAGTGAATCACTCGGCGGTAATTCAGTAGCATTACCTCAGGACATCAGGAAATCAATTTCCAATCTGGAGAACAACTACGAGAGAAGCAAGGACAAAGTTACTGAAATGGAGTGAAGTGTGGCAAGACCTAAAAATCCCATCAAGGTTGCTGTGGTAATTCAGTGCCTGTGTGAACCGCAGGAACCTGGAAAAAAACAATTAGCAAAGAGCACAGAACTGCAGTGACACCACTGCATTGTACAGTCTGCCCAAGATTACTGACTTTCCTGCAACCACCCTGAAACCCTTCATATACGTATTATGTTTTATACGTGTATTGTCAAGTATGACACTAAAATCTGTCACAGCTGCCACTGCTTGATAAAAAAGAAAGTCTCTACATTTTCATTCCCTCCAGAGAATCAAATTTTTTTGGCTCACACAATGAGGGAGGTAGTGCACAAAAACATAGGCCTGTTTTTATTGGCCTTCCAACAGCGGCAAGAAATAAAAAGTGCCTGCAGGTCACTGCTCTCTGCTTCAGTCTACATACAAATATAAAGTGCTAGCAACAGTATGGAAATTAAATGGGTTAGTTAATTTTTCCCTCAATTGTATTTTGTCAAGCTAATTAGTTTTTAAAAAACAAATTTCCTTGACTATACCACCTGACTGTGAATTAATAGGTTTCTCTCTGATCCAATGCATTTGGTTCCTATGACTTCTGTGGATATTTTTGACTCAAAATGAAATAAGGTACTAACAATTCTGAAGAGAACTGCATTGACAGGACAAGTGGCAAGTGATATTTGGCAGCAGATGAATGCCAGGCAATGATCATCTCCAACAAAAGAGAATCTAACCACCACCCATTAGCATTCAATAGCATTACCATCACCGAATCCCTCACCATCAACATCCTGAATGTTACTACTGACTAGAAACTAGTTCTATCCCAACTCCCAAGATCATCCTGTATTGTAAACTGGAACTTTTTTTTTTATTTTGTCTTGATGTTTTGTTTAGAAAAAATCCAAAGCTTAAACATAGAAGAAACTGCACTCGTGCAGCAGTTCTAAAGTGTTAAAGACATCCCTTGACATTTCACAGGAGTGTCAATTAAGACAATCTAACACCTGCTTACTTAAGGAAATAATAGTGCAGGTGATCAAAAGCTTGGTCAAACAAATAGACTTTCAATAGCGTCTTGAAGAAAGAAAGGGAGCTAGAGGGGTTTATTTAGATAATTCCAGACCTTAAGGTTTAGGTCAGAAATATGACAATGTTGGCATAATGAATGTGATTGAAGGAAGACACACCAATTGCAGTAATAATTTATATCTTTCATGACGAGATAAGACAATCACAGTGACCAAAATTTTCATATTCGGTTTCTGTCAGTCATATTTCAAATAGCCCAGTTCCTGTCATTCGGTCATTAAGCAAAATCATGGCTACATTTCAGTAACACATATTTAAATTTATCCAACTCCCAAAGGAAATGTATCCATTAAGTCTTGCCTTGAGACACAAACTCAGTTAGAGGTAAGTTGACTGCCTGCCTTGACCTGTGACAGAACGATTCCAGCTGGCAAACCCATTCATGACACTTTCATGGTCTGCCCTTACCTGCCACAGACTCTGTTACTGTTTCTGCCCTTGGGCTTCCTGCCTGCACTCGCTTGCTGTATTTCTGTGCTGTCTGTCAGGTCCTTGACATAAGTCAGTTATAAGTATTCATGCATTTGCTGAACGTCTCTATTCAGAATCAGTAAAACATTATCAATGCAAATTGAGTTCATTAAATAGCAAGGTACTCCCTAGCTAACAGAATAGGAATGTGGAGTGGGGGCCTTCATATCCAACTAGAGCGTAGGTCAAATCAAATTCTCTTGATCTCACTTCCCTTGAAGAGCTGACTGACCCCAGGACATTCTGATACTGTGGGAATTGAGACCTATCATGCCGCAGACCCCAGGACTCCTTCCTCTGGAGTTTTCCTCAGATCACAAACACTTTGAAGTCAACACAGCGTGGAGCTGGAGGAACACAGCAGGTCCAGCAGCATTAGAGGAGCAGGAAAGTCGACGTTCCAGGTTGTGGCCCTTCATCAGGAAGGATCTTTGCCTTGAAGTCTTGATAATCCTAGCCTCAGGCATCCTTCCCTTCCAATAAAACCATTGAATCTTGAGTCATAGAATCATAGTTTGAGGACTACCAGCTTACATTCTCCCCAACAAGTTCAAGCACTCAGTTGCACAAACACACTTTTCACTTCAGACATAGTCTGGAGCCCATGCATGCTCTAGACTCAATCATTCTGCTTTCACTGCATAGCTGGCCTCTACTCCCTCTGGTGATAGACCCTCATACATCCATCAAAGTGCTTCAGACTAGAGAACACACGAGACAACTGCTGCAAGGCTTATGAGCTCCACGGTACTCTTCTGTCTGAGAATCCAGGAATATCTCAAGTTCTGAAATGACTTCTAATTTTACCAAAAGGCTCTCTGCTCCAATACCACAGGTGCAGCATCTCTCCCAAGTTCTCAGACCCCGAATATTGTGCAGCTCATAGTATTGTCCCATCATGCACTGTTAAAGTTTCTGATGCTAACCACTGTGGAAAGAACCAACTTTACTTAATAAAGGAAAGTGTGTATTCCACTTTTTCGATGGCATCAGATGTTCTCTTCATAGCCAGCCTGATGTGATTTAGTTCTTGACTCCAAGTCAGCAAGTGTGCATTCAAGTCTCACTCTGGATAGTCGAGCAGTAGATAGGCTGATGCTAATACAGTGCAAAATAGATGGGAGGCAATAACTGGACTGTCAATCCAGAGACCCAGGTGATGTTCCAGAGACCCAGGTTCAAAAGCCACCACGGCAGATTGTGGAATTTGAATTTAATAAATATCTAGAATTAAAGAGCCTAATGATGACCATGAATCAATTGTCAGGAGAAACCCATCTGGTTCACTGATGTCTTTTAGGGAAGGAAACTGTCATCCTTGCCTGTTTTGGACCCACAAGTGACTCTTGACCCACGGCAATGTGGTTGACTTTTAACTGCCCTCTGGGTAAATAGGGATGGGCAATAATTGATGTCCTAGCCAACGACGTCCCCATCCCATTCATCCCGTGAATGAATACAAACTAAAATATTGAGGGAATATTGCATCATCGGAGCTGTTGTCCTTTGGATGAAATATCTACTTTCTGTGGTGGACATAAAAGATGCAGTGACATTATTTGAAGGAAAGCTGAGGAGTTCTTATGGCTAATTAGATGCTGAGAAGTTGTTTCCCCAGCTGGAGAGCCTAGGACCCAGGATCATAGTCTCAATATAAGAGGTATGGCCATTTGGAAATGGAGGAAGGACAGAGCTATTCATTCAGTGGTTTGTGAATTCTTTGGCATTTTCTCTTGCAGAACTATGCCCAATGTTGGACGCTGAGATTTTCAAGCACAAGTTAATTCGGTCTGGTCTGAACAGCTGGATCTACATGCTGTTTGATATGCTGTTTCAATCATTGGGACATATAGCCTTAATACCTAGCAATACACCAGATCTGAGCTACATGTGCACACCTTTGGTAAGAAAATGAGTCATAACAAGGGTTGTGGCTACCTAAGCTGGCAGCTATGTTTCATTCATTGCTCTGCATTTTCCTTATGAGTGAACAAGTTGTTTTCATTTAGCACCATTAACATAGGAAAACTTTGCCAAGGCTGTTTGCTTTAAGCCATTAGATAAAACTTGAGCTACAGGAGAGCATATTAGGCAATGAACAAAGTATGTTCCAATAGTAGGATTTAAGGAAGGACTTAAATGATGTGGGAAAGTGTTGAGAGGGAGAGAAGAAAGCTACTTTTTAAAATGTCTTCCCAGGGATGTGGCATTATTGGCAAGATCAGCATTTGCCTGTTACAAGTTGCCCTTGAGCAGCATGAATTGCTGGGTCATTTCAGAGGGCAGTTAATCAACCACATTGCTTTAGGCCTGGAGTCACATGTAGGCCAGACTGGATAACGTATTTCCTTCCCTAAAGGGGAAACAACCAGACGGTTTTTTACAGTGATGATGTCAGTTATTGTCACCATTACAGAGGGGAAATTTACAATCCAGTTGTTTTAATATAATGACTATATTCAAATTCCACAAGTTGACATGGTGGGATCATTAGCCTGGACCTCTCATTTACAAGTCCAATGACAATACCACTATGCCACTGTCACCTGTTCCCATCCCCACCCCACCCCTACCACCAACTCCCCAAAATGCCTGTGACCCAACTTGGGAAGTGTATTTCAGTGTTTGACAATTACATAACTGAAAACATGACCACCAATGATCTGGTCAGAAAATGGGCATTTTCAAGGTAAGAGTCTGAAGAACGTAAGGATTGAGGAGAGTCCGAGAAGCTAGTCCATGGCAGAGAATGTGGGAATGGACAGAATTGGAGAATTGCAGTGTCTGAAGATGTTCCACATATAAGGGGCGAAATTTACTGTAGGTAGTGTTGGTTCAGCCCACTGGTGGGAGACCTTGTAGGAAACCTATGTCACCTCTCTAAGGAATATTTGGCATTTGTTAAGTGCAATCAGGCACTTAGGTGGGCAGCATCGGACTTTCTGTTGAACTAAGCTGTCAGTCGAACGAAAATCACTCCTGAGAGTTGCTAGTCTAGCAGTGGCTAAAAACTTAACACTGCAAGTAGTGTCACTGGGAGTGGAGGCTATTAGAGGTAATAAATTTTGGAGACCCACATGAAGTTGAGAGAAACCTTGAGCATTTCTTCAGGGCTCAATAATTAACTTAATTAGCCGGTGCTCCATTGAATTCTGACCAAAGAGGAGAGAGGGATGACGGAAGGATTTGAACATGGGTTGGGAATTTTAATTAAGGTATGGATGGAAACTAGATTAAGGTAGGTCAAGAGAACACAAGTCATATGTGAGCAGAAATGGTGTAGATTAAGAAATGGACAAGTAAGTTTTAGATGAATACATACTTATCAAGGCTGGGAGATTTGAGGTTGACCAGAAGAATATTGGAATAGACAATGCTGGTTGTAGGTGAAACATGGATAAATGTTGTAGGAACAGGGGCAGAAGTTAACACAACTACTGCAGTAGAGGTAGAAAGCCTCTGGGAATGAGAAGATATTGGGTTCAGAATCATCCCAGGATCAAAAAGGAAATCAAGTTTACAAACAGTCTGGTCCATCCTGGCAGGGATCTTTAATTGGCTATTGTCATAATCAAAAACTGCATGAAGAACATTTTAATATGAAGGTAAAGCTAGGGTTATGATTGACAGGTTAGTCATGATGACCTTCAAGATGAGAACAAATTACTTGTTTTACGCAGAAAACTGATAGCTGCAGTTGGTACACTTTCTGACCATAAACTATGCTTCAAGGCCATGCTTATAAACAGCAATGTTGTTTGGCACTTAGATCAAATTATGAAGAACATAACATTGCAAAAAATAGAACTATTATCTTTTTAAAGTAAGCATGCATGTACTTCAGTCAGTGCCATTTCGAGACTAGCTAAATAGTAACTATATATCTTATACAGTAGTGTGCGGATAAATTGTTCTCAGTCATCAATGAATCAAAAAAAGTAGGATAAATTACATGTCTAAAGCTACACAATCTTGTGTGAAGTGAATGGAAATCATTTGGACAATACCTTTAAAAAGCAAAGGAATTTTGTATAGTTTCAATACTGAGTTTAAATCCTTAGATATTCTACTATAGTCACAAATTCCTTAAAAAGAAGGTGGGTGCACATTAAACATCATGGGTGGCACAGTGGCACAATGGTTGGCACTGCTGCCTCACAGTGCCAGGGACCCGGGTTTGATTCCACCTTTGGGTGACTGTGTGTGGAGTTTACACATCCTCCACAAGTCTGTGTTGATTTCCTCCAGCTGCTCTGGTTTCCTCCTACAGTCCGAAGGTGCGCAGGTTGGGTGGATTGGCCACACTAAATTGCCTATAGTGTCCAGGGATGTGTAGGCTGGGTGGATTAGCCATGGGAAGTGCAGGATTACAGGGATAGGGTAGGGGGTAGGTCTGGGTGTGAACTTTCTTCAGAGCGTCGGTGTGGACTCAATGGGCTGAATTGCCTGCTTCCACACTGTAGGGATTCTGTAATGATTATAACAGCTTCAGGAGAACTTGAAGAACAAGAAACCTGAAGCTGGGTCCACGCCAATTTATTTTAGAAGAAATTTTGACTGATTTAGAAATTGATGTCCAACAGGCAGTCATTTTGTAAGACAACAGACATTGAATTCAGTCATGGTGACGATGGATTGCAAAGCTACCAAACAGATTTAATTCATATTATACATGACAGCTCCATGGGGTAATAAAAACGTAATTACTCCATAATATAAAAAGAAAAAGCAAATTCATGTAGTAAACGTGTGATATTGTTATCTTGTTTAAATGTCTAACTGCCAATGGGAATATGCAAATAACAATTGCTTACTGGTGGATGCAAATAATTGTAGCTGTGCTGCATTTTCCAAATTGTTCTGTAAATGCACTGCACAGTCGTAAATGAGTTGTATGAGACAGTTTAGCTAAATCCAGCTGTAGAACAGCAACTCAAATAATTGGACTGTAGTTTGTTCCAACTCAAGCAATATATTAAATTACAGTAAAAGCAAAACATTGTGCTTGCTGGAAATCTGAAATAAAAACAGCAAGTGCTGAACAAGCTCAGGAGGTTTGTCAGCATCTCTGGCAAGAAACAGATTTAATGTTTTGACTCTGATATACTTCTTCAGAATTGACAGAAAATTGTGCTTTTTAAGCTTTTGACCAAGGTGGAGGTATAGCTAATGGAACAGAAGGTGGATTCATAGAGAGCAAAAGGAAAGGCAGTGGTAACGGTGGTAACGGAGTGATATTGATGTAATGATAGGTGTAGAAAGGAGTAAATGGGCCCGCTCTACTGAATGTATGGGTAACAAGATACAAACAAGACACACCCAGGGTTTGGGAGCTGGTGTGGGGTATGGAAATTATAGTATAGATGTCACTCTGAAGCTGTGGACTCGAACTTGAGCCATGGATATTGTAAAATGCTGAAATGAAAAATGAGGTATTATTGAATTTGGGTTGAGCTTCATTGGAACACTAGAGCAAGCCAATGATGTTAGCATGAGAGCAAGGTATTTTACTGAAATGGCAAGCAATTGGAAGAGTGCAGGTGTTCTGCAAAGCAGTCGCCAGTCTGTACTTGGAATTGCCAATGTAAAGATGACTGCATTGTGAACAACGATTGCAGTAGACTAGATCAAAATAATTCAAGGTGGAACACTACTTCACCTGGAACGTATGTCTGGGGCTTTGGACAGTGAGGAAGGAGAAGGTGAATGGGCAAGTGTTATACCTTTTGTGATTGCATGGGAAGGTGCCGTGGTGGGGCAAAGCGAAAGATTGAAAGGTGTGATGAAGGAGTGGATTTGGTGTCAAGGAGGGAATGGTCTTTGTGGATTGCTGAGAGTAGACAGGAGGGAAAGACGTTTTTAGTGCTGGTATCCAAAGCGCTCTTGTTTTTTGACACATCGGAGGCTCCGCAGTGGAATGTGACATAATTGGAATATCAAATAGAGACAGAGAAGCTGGGAGAATGGAATGGAGTCCTTGCAGGAAGCACGGTTTAAGGAAGTGACATTCATGTAACTATGGGAATCTGTGAGTTTGTAATGGGTATCGCTGCGTTGCCTATCACCAGAAATGGAAATAGTGAAATTGAGGAAGGGAAAGGAAGAGTCAGAGATGGACCAGATGAAGATGAAATAAGGATGGAAATTAGAAGCAAAATTGATTATTTTTTGAAATCTTGGATGACAGTATGAAGTGGCACTAAGGATATCATTGGTGTATCATAGAAAGAGTGATGGGGGAGGCTTGAGTAGAACTCGAATAAGGAATATTCCACATTCCCCATAAAGAGACAAGTACAACTGAGATTCATGTGGGTGCCATACCTATATATTTGACTTGGAGTAAATTAGATGGGTTAAAGGATAAGTTGTTTAAAGTTGGAACAAGTTCAGCCAGGCAAAGGAGGGTGGTAATGGATGGGAACATCTTGTTGTACATCTCACCAAGACATCAATCCAACAACTATTGTGTGCTAGCTGCCCATGTGGCAAACACACTGCATGTTTGTACAAATAAATGGACTAAGCTGCAAACAGGTAGTGGCCAGTCCTCAGTTCAGACAGGAGAGGGCTGCTATCAGTCAAGGGGTCCTACTACCATCAGTTTGGGAAATGTTTGCACTTACTCCAATGGCTTGGGATACTCATGGTCAGGGGATTTGTGCAAGGACAGTCTGGAGACTGGGTAGTGATCAGTGGTGTAGAGCCATCACAAACAGGGGAATCACACACAGGGGATCTGCAAACACAGTGCTCAGGTGGCTGGTCAGTCAAGTCTAGGGACTGCTGCTGAAGTTTGCCAGAGATCTGGGACAAATGCAGTCTTCTTCATTTGAGAAGATGCAATGGGGGGCCCTCTTGGAGCATCAGAGGGGGTGGCGATAACTTCCAAAGGAGGTGGAAAAGTCAAGGCTGTGGGGGAGTAGAGTACAACAGAGGCATTTGCCATGATGGGACAGTGACAGGACCCAACTCTGGGTGTACGGTAGATATGCAGTACAGAATCGTAGGCCATGACTGGCACTGACCATCGCTGTAGCCCCAGAGGGGGAGTGTAGGGGAACAGAATGAACATTTAGGTGCAGTATGGGGGTTCAGGGGGCAGACAGGGCAATCATAGGTGAACCTTAATGTGATATTAAGGTTCACATGAGGGTGTTTCTGGAAATGGGCTGTTGGGGTAGAGTGAGATAAAGGGGACATGAAGACTTGGTGGGGAGTTGTGGTGCAGGGAATACCTGGCGTGCAGGTGGGTTCTGGTACTGACAGTGTCTCTGCAAACTGCATTCCCTGTCATGACTTGCTGTTCTTTAGGTGCGTAGAGTAACTGGAAAACAGCTGGAATAATGCTAGATTGGATAGAGACAGCGTCATTTTGATGGGTGAAAACACCAGACCAGATTGCTGGATGCTAGGACATTGATGAAATAAATGTGTGAAGCCATTTGTGAACCCCATCGACACTTAATTTGCTATTATTTCATCGTTCATTTACGAAATATACAGAGTGAAGGTGCTTAAAGGTCAGATACTGGTCAAAAGTGATTTGTACCATGCCAATGATGCTTACAAATTTAACACAGGCATCTTAATGATTCTGAAGGCAGCAGTAATGATGTCAAAAAAGGCCAATGCTGGCCAAAGGCAAACTATTGTTTATGCAACTTCCAAACCCATTGCTTCATCATCTGTCATCTAAGATTAACAAAGGTCTGTCCTGAATACAGTGGGGAAGTTGAATGATTGATGGAGGCCTTGGATAGCAAGGAATTTGGAGCACAGCAGGCATTTTCTTTTTGAAATGTGCTGGTCACTTAGTCAGCATGGCACCTTCACCAAGTTAGTGCACATGTTCAGATTGAAGCTGGCTGAGAGACAGAGGCATGACCCTTGTTATCAGGGTGAAGCATGTCTCGCTGTGTGTTGAACTGTGCGCAGGCCTTATATGCAGGGGCATGTCAATGATTATTCTTCTGACATCTAAGAGCCACTTTTGCTCCTCATATTTGCAATGAGAGCCCTGCCCCCTGTCATTGGCTGCATGTTGGTCACTATGCCCGCCATTCTATGAAGGGGATAGAGGACCAGGGCCAATGGCAAGCCTAGAAGACTTGCACAAAGGGTGAAGAGCACTCGGCTCAAGCACGTTTCACTCGGCAGATTGCCCAGATGATTATGGCCCTGAGTCCACATCCGATGAGTCCATACTCATCTCGTGGATGAGTAACCTACATGAAATCTCACAGGTGTGCATACACAAAGGCATCAGTACAATGACTAATGCCATCTGGGCAAGAGCACACCATTGTGTTTCCCTAATGGTGAGATCAATGCTGCAGCCCGGGCAATAGGATTCAGAAACATAGCTGGCTTCCCCCAGGTGTAGGCTGCACACACAAGGCACTGAGAAGGCAGTATCACAACACTGCAGAATTCATCAACAATGGCTTCCATTCCATTAATGTGCGGGTATCTGTGGACGTGTGTGCCCACTACCCTGGCAGCTGCCATGACTCCTATACTCTGGATCACTCTCAGATACTTGGTGTGTTTGAGGGAACAGAAGCCTTACAAGGGCTGGTTATAAGGGCTACGCACTGCGACCATGGCTCACGACACCATTTACTGATGCAAAGCACAGATAGGGTGCAGCTCCTGCATCAAACAGAGCCATGGTGGAGTTGCATAAAGAGCGAATGAAAATACAGTTTATCTGCTTGGATTGGTCTGGGGTTGCCTTTCTTGTATTGCCTGGGCACAGTGTGCCACATCATCCTGGAGTGCTGTTCTCTGCACAATTGGAATGGTGAATGAGGCACTGTGCTAGATGCTCAGGTACTGGGGAAATGGGAGTAGCATGGAGACATTGGGTGCAGGAGGCTCTCCTTGTTCATGATGGAACTCAGCAGCTACAAGCCACACAGAACCTCATTGACACCTGTTTCCAATAGATGAGAGCTGAGTGTAGCAGAACATTGTGGATTGTGAACTAGGCGTTGGTCATCACACCAGAATGTGATTTGCATTGTTGAGGTGAACTTCAGTTGCTATTGGTTTTGTGTCTGTTCCCTTTTGCTAGTCTGTATGTGATGTTCTCTCCTGAACAGTGATGTGCTGTGGGTAAACAGTGAGCACTGGGGCCGGAATAGCGCTGACTTAGAGGGGGTTGAGGTAAAGTATGTGGTGTGGTGGTTAAACAGCAACAAGTGTAAAAGCATTGGGTTGTGTGTGCAAGGGAGTGTCAGCTTTGTGCTGTGGACAGTGTGGAATAATGGCTGCTATGCCATTATGGAGACGGATAATTCTAGATTGTTAACATTTGTCCGGGTGCACAATAACCTTTTATAGAACGGGTGTAAAATCCTTTGGTGGCCATCTGCTAAGTTAATGAGTTGTTCTAAAAATGCAGGTGGTAAGTTGGACCTGGAATCAGATATGACGGACAACGTTGGGATGAGATAGGTCATTTAATGAACAAAACAACTCTTTGGGTTCCCAGTGAAAACCTCCCAAAAACTTGATCCATGTTGGACTTAGCAAAACAGCATAAGATTCAGTCTCTAAGGCATTCAGAAGGATAAGATTAAGTTAAGAACAGTTTGGAATTCGCTGGCCTATGGCGCCCATATTGTATACCTTACACCTGCCGAAAAAGTGGAAGGAATTGAGGGAACAATCTTAAACAGAAAAAGATAGTTTACAAACTTAATTAATGCAGGGAATGGAAAAACATAAGTGAGTCTTATATAAAAACAATAGATAAAGAAAATAATGCAACAAAATGCTGATTTAGGAGCAGAGGATGCCAGATTGAGGGAAGAGCTAAAAGATACTTGCTTTGTGAGGATAATTCAACAACAAACCATTGCCTCTCTTGAAGCAGGCCACACTGTTGTATTGCCAAAGTTGGACAACCCAAACATTGGTAACCAACGATGATCAAAGTGTCATTAGTATGACCTGTTGATGTAACCATTTCCCTGGTGATCCCTGGCTTTACTAAGGTGGTTTAGTTGAAAACAAGTAAAGCCAGCCTGAACCGTGGCACAAACTGAAACAGAGGGGAGTGAAGATAGAGCTGCTGCCGTGATTAAACAGGAAGTCACCACCACACACAGACCTCCTGTGTTAGCTGAGGTTAGCACCCTGAGGGAGGAACTGAGGATTACTTTAACTTCCTCCTCCTCATGCCAATATGGGAAACAGTTTAGATCTCACATCAAAGTTTGGGACTCATTATTTTAAACTGGGGGCCATGGGGCATGATTGCAGAGGGGACTAGTAGATGATATAATCTTATACACTTCTATCAGACTTATGCCTAAAATCTCCCTTGCTCCAGGGGGAGCATTCTTGGCTTTTCCAAGCTAAGCTTGTGGTTGAAATCTCCATCCTTGGAATTTCCACAGCACCAACTGAACAACCTTTACATCTCTCCTGAAATGTGGTGTCTGGATCTAGAGCTCTACTTGCTGTGTAAACAGTTTTATAACACTGCAACATAAATTACATGCTTTTGTATTCAAAAGCTCTGTTTTCAAAATCAAAGATCCAACATGCTTTACTAACCATTATTTGAACATATACTGCCACCCTTCAAGACACAAATGCATTCAACTCTGGGTCATTTTGACCCTGCACACTGTTTAGAACTGTAGCCTATTTTGTTTCTTCGCTTCTTTCTGCCAAAATGCCTTGGGTCTTTTTTTATAGGTTCATCCTTTTTTGTTGTATACTTCACTGAATTGATTTAAAGCTCTCTTCCTTATATTTTTCCAAGACCTCTCTTCAAGCCACATCTCAGAATTGCTGCTTGTTCTCATTCCTGGATTATTTTGCAAAACTGCTTTAACTTCCTACCTTAGATAGACAAACAGAAGGCTGGAAGATCACCAGCAGGCCAGGCAGCATCTGGAGGAAACGACATGTCAACATTTTGGGATACTTTAGGACTGGATATGGGGTAGGGGAGCTGCAGATAAAGAGAGGGGGGAGGGGGATAGCAGAATGGTGGTGATAGGTGGACGCTAGTAGTAGGTACGACCCGGTTGGTTGATTGGGGGGGATGAATCCAGCTGGTAGCTGGAATGGAAGGGAGGAGGCAGGGGACTGGAAAGGGGGCAGGGAGATGGGTGGGAAGTTTATTTGAAATTTGAGAACTCAATGTTGAGTCCTCCAGGCTGTAAGGTGCCCAGGCAGAAGATAAGGTGATATTCCTCAAATTTGCGTTCTGATTCACTGTGACACTGAAGGAGGCTGAGGATGGACGTGTTGGAGGGGGAGTGGGGGCAGGGGGTGCAGGGGGTTGGGAGGGGCTGGTGGGGAGTTGAAATGGGCGGTGACCGGGAGGTTAGGCTGGCCCGTTACAGGCCAGGCGAAGATGCTCAGTGAAATGGTCACCTACTCTACGTTTGGTCTCGCCGATGTAGAGAAGACCACATTGGGAGGACCGGACACAATAGACCAGGTTGGAGGAGATGCAGGTGAAGCTCTGTCTCACCTGGAAGGGCTGTTAAGATCCCTAAATGGGGGTGAGGGAGGTGGTGTGTGGGCAGGCGTTGCATCTTTTATGGTTACAGGGGAAGGTACCGGGTGGGTTGGAGTGGTTGGTGGGGACAATGGTGTGAATTAAGGAGTGGTGAAAGGAATGCTCCTTGCGGAAGGCAGAGAGGGTTGGGGAGTGGAAGATGTTCCGGGTGATGGGGTCTATTGTAGTTGGCGGAAGTGTTTAAGGATGATACTTTGGATGCAGAGGCTGGTGGGGTGGAAAGTGAGGACAAGGGGCACCCTATCTTTATTATGTTTGGGTGCGGGGTTGGTTAAGAGCTGTGGAGTGGGGAATCGAGGAGGCATGATGGAGTGCTGTCTAGATGACAGAGGGAGGAAAAGAGCATTGTTTGAAAAAGGAGGACATCTGGGATACTTGGGAGTGGAATGTCTCCTCATTAGAGCAGATGTGATGGAGACAGAGGAATTGGGAAAACGGGATGGAGGTTTTGCAGGATACAGGGTGGGAGGAGGTGTAGTCCAGGTAGCTATGGGAGTGGGTTTATAGTAAATGTCGCTCCATAAACTGGTGCCTGAAATGGAAATGGAGAGGTCAAGAAAGGGGAGGGAGGTGTCTGAGATAGACCAAGTGAATTTGATGGCGGGATGGAAATAGTTAATGAAGTTGATGAACTGCTCCAATTCAGCCTGGGTGTAGGATGCAGCACTGACGCAGTCTTCAATGTAACAGCAGCAGAATTGGGGAACAGTACTGGTGTGTGTACTGAAGAGGGACTGTTCGACATAACCAAGAAAGAGGCAGGCGTAGCTGGGACCTGTGTGAGTGCCCCTGGCCACCAACCCACGCCGCTCCAGATTTGGAGAATTGAAGGAAAAGTTGAAGGTGAGGACTAATTCGGTGAGGCAGAGGAGGGTTTTGGTGGGCACGGTACTGGATGGATCTGTTGGAGACGGTAAAGCCGAGGGCCTGTAGGCAGTTCCTGTGGGGTATGGACGTGTACAGGGACTGCACGTCCATGGTAAAGATGAGGTGCGAGAGAACTTTTTCTTACCTATTGTCTTTAAAAACAAAGCACACGAAAATCTATTGCATCACTCTAATGTTATATTCCTTGTCCTGTCTCAATACACAGAGTACTAACAACTTACAGAGCCATCAAATTACTCAACCATCTGTGCCATACTTCTCCACTTCTGAGTGCTATGTCAATTTGAGCTGTTGAGAATGGGGAAAAAAAACCTTTCGCAGGTTACAGTTAATTCTCAAACACAGAATTGTTCTTTAATTTCAGCTGCGCAGTGCTTTACA
The DNA here is from genome assembly GCA_024137785.1 of Ginglymostoma cirratum. NCBI lineage: Eukaryota > Metazoa > Chordata > Chondrichthyes > Orectolobiformes > Ginglymostomatidae > Ginglymostoma > Ginglymostoma cirratum. The sequence continues at coordinate 3,871,712 of JAHRHZ010000066.1, forward strand.
TTCCTCATGTAAACAGTCCTGCTGTTTAGTAACCTGCCATGAATCATCCTTTCACAGACTGTAGAATAAAAGAGCTTTGAATTTGTATTAAAATTGACAGCTACATGAGGTAGTCGGTAAAAGTAATGACTCCACTGGATATCAAAGGAAAAAGAAAGAACAATTCTGATAGAAGCATGAGACAAAAGTGAAAAACTGTAGAGGATGCAGGAAACCTGAAAGACTGGAAAGACTCAACAGGTTAGGCAATGCCTGTGGAAAGAAAAAAACTGTTAGGATGACAACCACTCATTAATAAATGCAACATGATGCAATCCTTGCCTAAATGTTTTACTACCATTGGGGTGGAAATGACAAATAACACTGGATCCAATTACAGCTATTCTGTATTTCTCCCAAGTAGTTCCATTAAGACACACTTCATGAGTGCAAGTGTATTATTCACACAAGGCAAGATTCATTTATCTGGCAGCAGAGTCACCAGCAAATAATTGGATCATAGATACATTAAATCACAAATCTCTTGTTATCATTTAACTGTAGCTAAATCTATTCCAAACTTTCCATTACATCCTCTTATGGATCATGATAATATTCAAAAACCTAGTTTAATTTCAAGCATGACTTTTGAAGTACTTACAATAAATAGCAGGATGTTGAGAATTGCAGAAGAACAACCTTGAAATGAATGTTCATAGATTCCAGAGAAAGAAGAACAAGTTGATAAAGACATTAAGTAGGGATATGGATATTTTCTTGTGTTAGTCAAAGAACCGAAGAAAAGGTCAGAGGTGCTGAATAGAAAGTAAGATCTTTCATTTAATATGGGTCTGGCCAGTGCATTAATTGAAGGAAGTAATCATACCGGAGACAGTACTGAGGAGAAATTGCTTGGATTGGCAAATTTTGCCTTTGGAAAAGGATCAGATAGACTGGCTTATTTTTCTTTTGAACCAAAGCTAATGGTAGAATTAACTGAGTTGTAGAAAACTATGAAAGGGTCTAGGTCACGAAGGAACATTGAAGCTTCGATTACTATTGATACTTGCATACAATAAGTGCATGTTACAATAGCTACTTGGACTCCAAGTGAACTGTGTAACAGCAAATGTAATTTAACAGTTACTCAGAAATTTGGCCTGAGCCTGGATCAAGATCTGCAGAACCTACACTACAAAATGTTGTAAATATGGCAGCAGCAACACAGACATTAATCTAAGGCGAACAGGGTTTTTTTTTGGCTGAATCTGAAGTCCTTCAGGGCAAGGTTGAGCAACCATGAGGCAAGGTTGAATGACAAGGCAAGAGGATCCTCGGAACATTTCCTGAAGTCAGTGGTTTAATGGCTTACCTGACATGAGGTAAAATGAAGCACACTCTGAAGTGGCAGTAAGTGCAAATGACCTCAGCAGGCACTGAGCTCAGGTATTCCAAAGTAATCGAAGGGTTGATGTGAGTCCTGAGGCGGGAGATGTGAAGGATGTAGCCTACACAGGTACAGAGTCACCTCAGGGCTCCATGTGACACAGTAACAGTTCTAGGTCAGTACTTTCTAGTACACAGTGGGCCCCTCTACAGAAAAATTCCTTATCAGGCAAGGTATTGATAGTGCTTCAGCAAATTTTCCATCAGTCCTAACAGACTTCAATGTTTATTTCTTCTCACAGATTTTTGATATTCAATGAGTTCAGTCTAGCCAGAAATCCCAGCAGTGAGAAGTTTAGATAGATTCCATTGAATATTTACATACTGTTGCTATTCATGTAAAGGTGCAGTGTTAGGAATGAAAGCTCCTACAAACTCTCTATGGTATACTGACAGTTATATTGCAATCAGAGCAAGGTCTTGATTTATGTATTGCCTCCAGCAGGATTTTATACCTGATGTGGTAATTCTTATGTTATCCCTTGTAACATATGAAATGAGGCATGGATAACATGAAACTAAAAGATCTCATAAACATTTTTACAATTTTTTGAAGTTCACTCATGAGATATTGGTGACCCTGGCTGGGCCAATACTTATGGCGATCCTGAGCTGTTCTTGAGAAGATTTGGGACAGCTGCCTTCTTGAACATCTCCTATCCTTTTAATGCAGGTACACCCACATAACTGTTAGGGACGGAATTCCAGGATATTGACACTGACACTAAAGGAACGGTGAAATGTTTCAATGTCAGAATGGTGATGAGTTGGAGGGGCCCCTGTACATTTATTTGCTGCCCTTGACTTTCTGGATGGTAGCAGTCATGGATTTGGAAGGTGCTCTCTAAGGAGCCTTTGATAAATTTCTGCAGTACATCATGTAGGCAAGTGGGGATATTCCATCACACTGCTGACTTGAGCATTGCAGATGGTGGACAAGCTTTGGGAAATCAAGAGATATGTTACTTGCTGTTGTATTCCCAGCCTCTGATCTGTTCTTGTCAAATTATTTATATGGCTAGTCCGAATCAATTTTTGCTTAATGATAACCTCCAGGACGTCAATAGTGAGGGATTCAGTAATGGTTATGCCATTGAATGTCAAGGGCTGATGGTTAGATTTGCTTTTGTTGGAGATGGTCATTTTATGGTCCTTGTATGACATAAATGTTACATACCACTGTCAGCCCAAACCAAGATATTGCCCAGGTCTTGCTGCATTTCAACACTTCTCCAGTGCCTGAGGAAGCACAAATGATACTGCACATTGTGCAGTCATCAGTAAGCATCCCTATGTCTGTCCATGTCATTGAGGCAACAGCTGAAAATGGTATATTTGCAGGCAACTTAGTGCCTAGGCTAAAGTTAAACTATTCAGTTACAAATTATGCACTTTTAGTAGTGTGTTATGCTTAAAGTGATCATGAGTCAGATGGCATCTGAAATAGTTATGGTTTGATACTGTAATAATATTACAAACATGTCCCTTAAAGGCATATTGACACAATAACCATGAAACACAGCGCAGCAGTGTTGGACAGGTAAATGCTTAAAATAGCTGTAATTCTGGAAATGGAGGGGATGACGAGCTTGCACAATCATCAGGGAAGTGACAATGTTGAAGCTGCAGGCCAGCAAGTCCCCAGATCCCAAAGTACGTTATCCTAGAGTTTTAACGGAAGCGACTATTAAGGAAGTTAATGTGTTAATTTCTATTACCCAAAATTTCTTAGCTTCTGGAAACGTTCCATTGGATTGGAAAACAAGTGTAACTCCATTATTCAAAAACTACGTACAAATGATTTAGGCGAAGGGATTGAAGGCATGGTTGTCAATTTGCTGATGACAAAATAATAGGTAAGAAAGTGAATGTTGAAGAGGACATAAAGAAGCTAGAAAGGTATATAAATAGGCTGGATGATTGGGCAGAAATCTAGAAAATGGAATTTTAAGTAGGAAACGTGAAATTATCCATTTTGACGGGAAGAAAAGGAAAGGCTAATGATGAGAGATTTCAGAGCTCTGAAATGCAGACAGATCTCTGTGTCTGCTTGCATAAATCAAAAAGGTTAGTCAGTAGGTACAGTAAGTAATTAGGAAAGCTAACAGAATGTAATCATTTTTTTTGTGAGAAGAATTAAATTGAAGAGTACTGAGGTCATATTTCAGTTAGAAAGGCATTGGTAAGATCACATCTGGAGTATTGTTTATAGTTTGGCCTTCTTATTTAAGGAACCATGTAAATATGTTGGAAGCAGTTCTGAAAAGGTTTACTTGGTTGGGCAGATTTTCTTATGAGGAAAGATGGCACAGGCTAGTCTTGCATCTACTGGAGTTTAGAAAGCAGAGGTTACTTGACTCAAATGTATAAAATGCTGTGAGGCCTTCACAGGATGAATGTGGAAAGAATATTTCCTCCTGGGTGAGAATCTAGAACTGGAATCATGGTTTAAAAAAGTAATTAATTTCAACAGAGATGTGAAGAATTATTTTCTCAGTGTGTCATGAAACGTTGGATCTCTCTTCCTCGAAAATTGGTGGAAGCAGGGACTTTGAATATTTTTAAGGCAAAAGTAGACAGATTCTAGATATTTGAAGGAATGAAGAGATATCAGCAGTAGTTGGGAATGTTGAGCAATCAGATCAATCATGATCTTATTGAATGGCAAAGGAGACAAGTGGTGTCTACCTGCTTGTGGTTGGTATACTTGACCTGACAAGGCAGCATAAGTGGCATGCTGAGTGCAAAGTATGAGGCTTGTGTTGGGGGTGAGGACATTCTGGGTGGAAATTTGACATGAGGCTGAGATTTGTCCCTTAGTGAGTTAAGCCCAAAGGTGACTACCACTTTCAACAAGGAACCTGGCGGAAATGAGGAAAAAGTGAGAACCACCATTTTGAAGTGCGAACATTGCAGTGCAACAAAACAGTGAAGGCAATTAGGTTGCCCAACAGAGGGTGTCCAATCTCTTCCCTCTGGCAGATTTGACCCCTTTCAGCAATTTTGCAATGTGAGATCATCCTTTAAAAGTAAATCACACAATCACCTCCAGAACACAGGAGACCGAAGAAAATTAAACAAGAAGCAAATGACATGGAATTAATTTATCGATTAAGTAAATATTGTTGGTTCTACAAAGAAAAAGGATGATGTGGACTAGGATTATTTGTCAGAAATCTTGAAAGTCAAGCAAATTTATACGAAATATTTTCTTTATTTGGAAGCAGCTATTACTATGATTGATGCCAGTTCTGGCTTCACAATGCACACCTTTCATATCAAAACTGAAGGCCACAGTCATTCAATTAAATGAAGCATCCATTCCCTACAATTGTAAAGTCACGAAGGACCTTATTTCTGCCCTGTACAATCAGAACAGATGTTTGCTCAGTTGCCTAACTAGGTCTTCTACATCAGTTGCCTAATGTTCCAACCAAGGTTGAAGATACTCCAAGTTAAGACACTGACTACAAAACATTCTGTGAGGAATTGCCATGCCAAGATGATGGACATTTCCTCTCGTGAGGTTTTAACTGACTTTCTTCAGAAACATGAGTTTTCATCGAACCAAACTGGGACAAAACTTTGCGAAAATTTCACAAACTTTCTCCACCTACAATAACTCCATGACAAGATTAAGACATTTTGTGAGAAAATTTCTCAACCTTTTCGAGAGTTTGATAAATGTTATGACCTTTCTCCAAATGTGTTTGAAGAGGATGAGCTTCTTCCTTCTTCACAGATTCCTGGGCAGGAGACACACGCTCACACCCAGATGAAGTTGATAATATTAAGTCTAGGAAGTTCTGAGGAAGGGTCACTGAACCCAAAATGTTAACTGTTTTTTCCTTCACAGATGCTGCCAGATCTGCTGAGCTTTTCCAGCAACTTTGTTTTTGTTCCTGATTGACAGCATCCGCAGTTCTTTTGGTTTTTATTGTAAATAGTCCATCTCGGGAAGGAGCCATACTAGACCTGATATTGGGGAATGAGCTTGGCCAGGTGATCAAAGTTTCAGTGTAGAGCATTTTGGGAACAGTGACCATAATTCTGTAAGTTTTACGTTCCTTATGGTTAAGGATAAGAGCAGTTCTCTGGTGAAAATACAAAACTGGGAGTGGGGGAAGGTTATAGGCAGGAAGTGGGGAATGTAGACTCGGGACAGCTGTTGGAGGGTAAATCCACATTTGTCATGTGGGAACGTTTTAAAGGTCAGTTGATTAAAGTTTAGGACTAGGATATTCTTGTGAAAATGGAGGATAAGGATGGTAAGACTCAGGAACCTTTTGATGACAAGACAAACTGAGAGCTTAGTCAAAAAGAAAAAGGAGGCATACGTAAAGTTTAGGAATCTGAAGACAGACAGAACGCTTTAAGAATATAAACTAGCAGGAAAGAACATAATCAAGGGATTAGGAGGGCTAACAGGAGCCTTGAAATGCCTTTGGCAAACAGGACTATGGAAAATCCCAAAGCCTTTTACAAGGAGCAAGAGCATAGCTAGGGAAAGGATAAGTCCATTCAAGGTCAAAGGAGGGAATTAACACATGAAAACGGAGGAAGTAGGTGAGGTCCTTAACAAATACTTTGTATTGATGTTCACAAAGGAGAAAGATGCAGTGGATGGTGAGTCTTGGGAGGGGTATGTTTATATTCTACAGCATGCCGATTATAAAAAAAAGTAGGTTGTGTGCTTTAAAAAGCATTAAAGTAGACAGGTCCCCAGGACCTGATGGGATCTATCCAGAGTGCTAAGGGAGGAAAGTGAAGAAATCGCTGGTGCCTTGTACGAAACCTTTGTATCTTCTTTAGAAACAGAAGAGATCCCAGAGGACTGGAGAATAGCCAAGACGTTCCTTTGTTTAAGAAGGGCAACAGAGATATTTTGGGAAATTACAGGCAGTAAGTCTTTTGTCAGTGGAAGGGAAATTATTGGAGAAGATTCCTAGGGATAGGATTTACTCACATTTGGCAAAATATGGACTTATTAGCAAAAGGCAGCATAGCTTTGTGCGGGGTAGGTTGTGTCTCACAAACTTAATCTGTTTTTGTTTTGAGGACATGACGAAGAGGATTGATTGCAGGGCAGTAGGTATTAAAGGCTTTTGACAAAGTCCCTCCAGGCAGGTTAATACAAAAGGTGAAAACACATGGGATCCGTGGTGAGCTGGTAAGTCGGAAACAGAATTTGCTTAATCATAGAAGATGGAGGATTGTGGTGGGAAGGTGTTCTTTCTGACTGGAGGTCTGTGACCAGTGATGCTCTGCAGGGATCAGCGCTGGGAACCCCATTGTTTGAAATACCTACGTATATGATTTGTAGGTTGCCTGATGTATAAGTTTGCAGATGACACAAAGATTGGGGGAGTTGCAGATAGTGAGGAGGATTGCCAGAGGATATAGCAGGATATAGATTGGCTGGAGACTTGAGTGGAGAAATGGCAAATGGAGTTTAAACTGGATAAATGCAATGTGATGTATCTTGGAAGATCTAATGCAGGAGTAAGTATACAGTAAATGGTAGATCACTTAGTAGCATATCATACAGAAGGGCCTGAGCATTCAGGTTTGCAGTTCCCTGAAAGTGCCAACACAAGCACACAAGGTGGTCAAGAAGGCATATGACATGCTTGCCTTCACCAGTTGGGGCAGAGTTTTTAAAAATTGGCAAGTCATGTTGCAGGTGTATGGAATTTCGGTCACATTTGGAATATTGTGTGCAGTTCTGGTTACCACATTACAAGAAGGTGGCGGAGCCTTTGGAGAAGGAACAGAAAGTTTTCCAGAATGTTGTCTCATTTCAAGGGTATTAGCTATGAGGAGAGATTGGACAAACTTAATTCAGATTCACTTGATCATCGATGGATCAGGGATTATCTGATATGAAATTTCCAAATTTTGACAGGCATGGATAATTGAAGTCTTTTTCTTGGAGCAGAAACGTCAATTACTAGGGAACATAGTTTTAGAGTAAAAAGGGTTAAGTTTAAAGGCGATGTGAGGTCATATTTTACTGAGGGTGCTGGTGCCTGGAATGAGCTGCCAGAGAAGGTTTTGGAGGCAGATACAATAGCAACATTTAAAAAGCATCTTGACAGATATGAATAGACAGGGAATAAAGGGATATGGACCATGTGGAGGCAAAAGGTTTCTACTTTAGGAAGCCAACTTATGCTGGGACAGTCTTGATAGACCAATGGGCCTTTCGGGGAGAAAGGTGAGCCATCCATAGTGCTTAAAGCTGTGAGAAAGAAACTTTGTGTGATGGAGATAATGGGATTGAAAATATTTTTGGTATTAAAGGAAATGCCTTCAGCCGAATGACTCAGCTAGTAATGTTAAAGCATTTTTAGTTAGAAACTGGGAAAAGTACTTAGGGGAGATGTAGAGGTAGGGTTCAATGAATAGGCAAAGGAGCCTCCGAAGGCAAACTGTGATCTTGGTTATTGTTCTACTAAAAAGTTGCACCTTGTCCAGCTTGGACTACGCTGTCAAGCTGGAAGGTGGGGCTAGGTTGAATAGCTACTTTTCACACCGCACAGATGGGCCGAATGACCTCCATAAATTTCTAAGAGTTTGTGACAAGGCCGGCAGAAAGGTCTAGAGCTGAAGATTTTCCCTTTTCACATGGAGGAGAAACAGTTTAATGGAAGACTACCTCTATTTTGAAGGAAACAACCTTGTTAATTTGTTGTTCCATTAGGTTATCCAATTGGCACATTGGGAGTGCCACCTGCTTGATGTTTTATAGGGGTCAACAGACTTATTTCCTGCTTGTTAATGTGATAAAATGAGCTGGGGACGGTTGAGCACTAATTGTGAGAATGCTTACCACCACCTGCCGTACACTAAGCTGCTCTCTATTAGATAATGCTATGTTTCTGCATGGCATATAATTGACTACATTTCCACAAATACCATGCAGAAGGGTTTTCTGCCCAGTTGATAGCAACTCCATCCTCTTTGAAATCTGCAGTAGCACTCGAAAGGTTAAATGCTGTGAATTTACAAGGAATAGATCTGAAAGAGATGTGTTAGTGCTATTGAGAAAAACCTTCAACATAATTCTATTCCGGCCCATCCCATATATTTTGGCAGAGTATTATTAGGAAATATTATTTCCTCATTTAAACTGTAGTAGACAGGCCCAATGTTATCAGAGATGGCTAGATTACACTGTGAATGGATACGTGGATGCTTCTGAATTTAAAATGCCAGGAATGTTCAAAAAATAATAAATCATTATCTTTCTGTTTTGTATTTATTTGAATAAATGTGCTTCACTGTGAGATGCCTGTACAGAACACCTTGCTATTAATTTTTACGTATAGGTCTTAAATTTTGCTGATAACTTAGAAAAAAGCAACTAAATAGTACTATTTCTTTTAAACAAAGATAAGGTTTTTTTTTAAGTCCAGTCACCAAATTTGACAGTAGTTTTCAAATACAATAGCATATCTTTATAGATTTCAATGGCTGCTCACTGATCTGGAAGCCATATAAAATGAAATAATAGTGATTCATTGCCAATAGTCTGATATTGAAATTTCTGCAGGGTCAATATCCAGTTGATTGGTTTTTCTCTATTTCTGGAACACGTTTGATAAGGTACCACATCAAAGTTTATGACAGAAAACAGAAGTTTATGCTGTAGGTGATATTTACAAGGAAAGAAGATTGACTGGCTGGCTGAAAAAAAAGAGCATGCACGCGTGCTTATTTTATGTTGGGTCCTCAACATTGTCAATGACTTAGATGAGAGGAATGAAAGCATGGTAGCTAAATTCACAGATGATGCCAAGATAAGCAGGAAACTATGCGTGCAGAAAATGTAAGGAACTGCAGCAGCCAGGTTGAAAGATTGGGCAAAGATCTGGCAAATGGAGTACAATGTGCAATTGCTTACTTTGGCAGGAAGAATTGAAAATCAGGTTGTCTCTTAAGCAGAGAATGACTAGATAATCCCCAGGTAGGGTGCATTAGTGAGACTGTATCTTAAATACAGTGTGGAATTTTGGACTTCTTATTTAAGGAACAATGGAGGATGATTCAGAAGAGGTTTACTAGATTGATACCTGGGAACAAACAGTTTGTTTTATGAGGATGGGGTGCACAAGGTGGCCTTGATTCCATTGAAGTTTAGAAAAGTGAAGGGTGGCTTTATAGAAGTATATAAGACCCTGAATGGTCTTGACAAGGTAGATGTGGAAAGGATGGTTTGTGTTTCTTCAGGACTGGGTGGTACTGTTTTAAAAATAGAGGTGAAGAGAATTCTTTTCTTGCAGGGGATTGTGTGACTTTGGAACTTTCTCTCTTGGAATGTGGTGGAAGCGGGACTGTTGAATATTTTTAAGACTAAGGGAGATAGATTCTTGTGAGGTTGAAGTATCAAAGGTTATTGGGGTTGGTTTGAAGTATGGAATTAGAAACACCATCTGATCAGCCATATTACTAATTGCCAGAGCAGCTCAAGGGAGTAAATAATTTATTTCTACCCCTATATTGTATGTTTGTATGTACCCTTTACTGCCTCACCCACATTCACAGGAGAGAACTCACTCACTCTCATATCTTCACGTTATTGAACATCAATCTAAGTTCCAGTCGCCTAAGTGGGAGTGCTTAATTAGTGGCCTGTGTGTCTAAGCAGTAGTTAATTTGTGTCTTTAGCTTAAACTTCGGTTTTAGGTTTTATTGTTTTCTCTTAAATCTTTTTACACTGCTTCTTCCTCCCTCCTTCCCATGAACAATGGATTAAATTTCTCTTGGTCTTACAACAGCCTAAATTGGAACTACATGTACATTTTGATATCTTATTCAAAGGTGAGATTAGAATGTCACTTTAGTGAGCAATGGGTTAAACCACTAACAACTACTGTAAAGGGCCTATTTTGTGATTTATTCCATTTATATAATGTCATTTCACTCATGAATCAGTTGAGGCAATAATAGATGAAAGCGTTATTTGATTGTCACGGTTTTCTTGGAATATTACAAAGAAAATAACAGCTTAAAGGTTTATTAGTAGACTATAAATCCACCATACAATTCAATTTGCGAACAAGTGATTTATTTTCAAATTATAAATCAAGTTATAAATGTGGTTCAGACAAGATGGATCTTAATTCGGTTGTTCCCAGGATGTGAGTGGTGTCAATAAAATTAAATTTTTCTACCGATCTCTGAGTTGCCTTGAATGTATTCCCAATTGCTTTGGTGGGCATTAAGAGTCAAATATATGATGTGATAGTGGAGTCATACATTGGCCACACTGACAGCTCTTTCCTATGAAGGACATCAGTGAAATAAATACATGGTTATGGCATAACAATAAAATGTTGGGAGAAAACATAGCGAGGTTCCAACCTGAAATATTAGCTCTGTTTCACTCTTTCTAATGTAACCTGACCTGCTGACTATTTTCAGCATTTTCTGCTTTATTTCAGATTTTCAGCAACTGCAGGACTTTGCTTTCCTGTGAGGTGTTTGGAGGGACAATCTGGCAGCTATCATAGCTATTATTGTCTGGTGTACTCTCACTAATTACCAGAGTAACTGAATTTAGCCCTTGACCTCTTCAATAACTGCTGCTCAGTCATCTCCATGAATCATTTGGTAGCCAGTGACCAGACTGAGAAACCAAAAATAACATGATTTAGATGGTGGTGAACTGGCCAATCTGATTGGAGCCATAAAACATGGTATATGGAAAATACAGACTGAATTCTCTATTACTGAGGTCCCACAAAGCTACGGGCAACCATTGACTGGATGGTGAAAACATTGTAATCTGGAGGAATAGAAAGTAAAATTGAGGAACAGCACATCTCAAATGCAAAAAAATACAGACATAAAGTCACAGATCTTCCACGCTGTCTAACTTTCAAACATCATGCTTTCTGAATATCCACCCCCATATCATGTAACTCCATCAGTCCTTTGAGTGTAGGAGTTGGGAAGTCATGTTGAGGTTGTACAGGACATTGGTGAGGCCTCTTCTGGAATACTGTGTCTAGTTATGGTTGCCCAGTTATAGGGAGGCTATTATTAAGCTTAAGAGATTTACTAGAATGCTGCTGGGTATGGAAGGATTGAGTTCTGAGGAAAGGCTGGATAGGCTGCGACTTTTCCATTGAGCATTGGAGGTTGAGAAGTGACCTGATAGAAGGTTATAAAATAATGACTGGAATAGGTAGAGTTAATTGTCTTTTGCCTAGGCTGGCGAATTTCAAGACTGGGGGCACGTTTTTAAGGTGACAGGAAAAAAGTCTAAAAAAGACATGAGGGGCAAATTTTTCACACAGAGGGTGGTTTGTGTGGAATGAACTCCCTCAAGAAGTGGTGGATGTGAGTCCAATCAGAATGTTTAAAAGAAATCTAGATAAGTACGTGAATAGGAAAGGCCTATTGGTCAGGAGTGAACAGGTGGGACTAGTTTAATTTGGGATTATGTTGGGCATGGGATTGGTTGGACTGAATGGTCCTTTTTGTGAGCCGTATGATTCTATGACTATATGACTCTATGTAGAATATTCTTTACAGTATCTTATCTAAATACCAAATACCTACTAATACGCAAGTCTGAACACAATTATTATATCTCTCTTTTATCAAACACTGTCATCTTTTGTTTTTTGTTGTTTATCTCCTTCATCATCTTGCATAACTATTCCAAATGACAACGTTCCAAACAATGGCACGAATTCTCAGTATCTAACAATAACATTTTAACTCAAGTTTGCTTTACAACATTCCAGATCTGTGTGTGAATTTCCACGTCAGTAATATCTTCCTTCAGCATTTTCAGCGTGGTGTATGTAATTCGATGCTTCTCAGTTCATCTAATCCAATTGCTATCTTGTGCACTTTAGACTGTTTAGTTATGGGTTCAGTTTGTCCCTCAAACAGTATTTATTTACACTATCTGCATGAAGTTTTTGCAGTAGGTATGTCAGTTCTAAGCTACTTTAGTTCAAACCTTTGAGTAGTGTGTCTCTTATATGACCCTCATGTCACTGTTTATATCACAGCATATTTCAGAGGCTCATTTGCAAATTCCTTAAACCCTACTTTACACAAACATCACAAACAGGAACTTCACAAGCACAGCATTCGGTGTACACCCTTTATGTTTGAACATAATCACTGCGCAAAATGTCACATCTGGGCACATGCTTTGAGTCAAGGTTTGTTGCTTTTCATCCTCAAAAATCATATTGATTTAAATCACAAATTTGTTGGCCTGAACAGATTTAAAATTGCATTTTCTGTCACTGAATCACTCAATCTCCAGATTGCTTTGGTGCTTTCCTTTTGTGCTGTGGTTTGCATGTTGTCTCATAAACTCTGGTCATTGCACTAAAATTAGGAAGTGGCATCTCTCAAAGTGATTTTATCCTCTGGATAGCATGCTGTCTGCCTGCCATCAGTATCACTGACTTGGATTTCAGGGTCACTGGATGCGAGCTTCCCTTCAGCCTATAGATCTGTCTTAGTCACCAATATACTTTTTGACATAAGTGACCTCTAATGGGTCATCCATGACGGTGAATGCCTGTGACTTACATATAATCTGCAAACGTCTGTGGAATGAATCATGGCTCATTGTCTCAATATACAGCAAATGATAGACCGTGCTTTGCAAATATTTCGTTTCATGCAAACACCACTTTCTCTGCAGTTGTGGAATTCATCACAATATACTCATGGTAATGCTGTCATCCATCACCACTAACATGAACAATTCCGATAGAAATGGACCCATGACATCTTCCAAAAGTCCAACCAGTGATGGTATACTATGTTCCGGTTTTGGTGAATTGGGTCTGCTGACAAAGTGACATCCTCAACAATGTTTTGCTCCTGCTCTCTCCACGGTCACCAGACTTTGGTTTGGAAGTTTTTGGTAGTGCCAAGTGACTATCATGAGCTGGTGTCACAAATGTGGATCTAAGATTTTGTAAGACTATGAATTCGTTATCTCTGAATGTACACTATGCAATTGTGCACAATTCAGTTCATACATCAATGTTTGCCTTGAAAGGGTCATCATCCCAATTTCCATCCTAATACCTCTGTCTGATATGATCCATTTCTGGAATTTTGTCTGACTCTACTTCAATCTTTCTAGTTGTCAGTGCTCTGAGTGTAGTATGAACTGTCACAAACCATGCAAATGATTCAGCTTCCTTCTCTAATGAAGACTGTGTGGTTGATTTTCTCTCAACATTTGTGAAAGTGTGTCAACAATGTTCATCTTTCCAAAAATGTAATTATTTTATACTTTTTGATTTCGCCGCATGATTTGAATCTGGGAGAGTAAATCATCTTGAATGACTTGTGATCTGTCACTAATTCAAACATGTTGCAGAACAAGAATGCATACAATCATGTGGGTGTGTGACAGTTTCTATGTCCTCTTTCTCTGTATAGTCAATGAATCATAGGCCTCCAGCATTTTATTTGTGTTAACTCCTAATCCTTCTTAACCAGCATCCGCTATGATTTTTGTTGGTGTATTTGGATTATAGTATCGCAGAGTTTGAGTAACTGTCTTTCAAAAAAATTCTCTTCTTTATCAAAACTGAAACATTCATTCTTTCTGGTCAACTTGCTCAAAGAGCCATGCTAGCAAACTTCGGGACATACCTTACACACCCATTCATAAGTCTGTGAAAATTTCTCACTTTGTTGCCATTTTGTGGTCCATATGCTCCTGTTATTGTTTCAATCTTGTCTTTGGCTAGATTGATTGTGGGTGATACTCATGATTTTTGCCTCATTAATGTTTGTTCTGTTATCCACTATGAGCATTTGTCTGCGTTTACCATGAGTCCTGCTGACTGCAATCAAGCCAATACCAACCTTACCTTTTTCTCATTAACCCCATGATGGTGTCATTTGAGATTTTGGCTGTTCGTTGGATCCTTTGTGCCACCCTATGGATTTTATGCTTCTAAATATCTGGTGTCTCATTGATGTCAAATAGCAATATGTCGTACTGGAAAAAGTCCCACAGATAATGTCAAAAGTTGGCACCTTCCTTTTATCAGGATGCAGGACCAAAACATTAGTATCCCCATCTTAGATGTCATTTGGAAATACCTTGCTTGTTTATAACACTTGAAGGTCTACATCTAGAGCTGGAATTGTGTAATGTTCTTTCACATGTTCTTTCATCAGTTGCACTATCAGCATAGAGTCTGGTGTTGCCATTTGGTTTTGGCATGACTGAAACAGGGTTCACTTGCTGTATTGGTCCTTCATTTGGCTCAATGATGTTTTGTTTGATCAGTTCGTTGAGCATTGCCTTAATCTTCCCTTTCAGATCAAAAAATTGTTTGATGGGAGCTACAGATTTTATTTTGACATCAATGTGTGGCCATGCAACTTCCTGCACTTCAAAACATTGGTCAAACTCTTCTTTAAGTGTTGTATGGGATTTCACAGTATTTATTTTTAATCTAAAGTGTGCTATTCCCAAGGCTTGGGCAGGTTCCTTGCTCTGAAGATATCTACTGTCCTCCGCATCTCAATCCCCAGCTCACATCCATGCAAAGCATCCAGTAGTATATGTGGGATGTTAAATGTGTAAGGATTGAATTTTTGTCTCATTTTCAAATTGCTCATTTTATTCTCTTTGTCTTCACTTCCTCCTACAAAGCTCCAGTCATGATATTATTGTCACTGCCTGAATCTACAAGTACATTCACTTCAGTATCACCAACAATTATCAGAACTTTCTTCTTGTTGTTCCTGTGAATGGAAAACATGTATTCATGACTGCTACTCGTGTCCTTATTTCTGAATCTTCTTCAATTTGCCTCACAGTTGTGCTACTTTCATCCCCTACCTCTTGTGATTTGCCAAGCTTCCCTCTCTGTTCAACATTGATTCGCTATTTCTTGGCGAAGTAGTCTTTGGTCCCACATTTTCTACAAATCACGGCACTGAGCAGGACAGGTGAGCCGTGTGGAGGATGCAGAGATGTTTCAATGTGATTTCATCAGGAAGCGTGACCAAGCTGGTAGTATCCCCATTTTAGGGTCAAATTTGGAAAATGCTTTGCTTGTTTATAATACTTGAAGGATTACTTCCAAAGAGATAATTATGCAATCTTCTCTCGCATCCTCTTCCTTCATTTGTTGCATTATCAACACAGAGTCGAATGTTACCATTTGAATGAGTGAGTGGACAAATGTATTGCAGATGCCATATAACATGGATAAATTTCGACTGCATTCGCTGATCACGCTATGGTCTCCTTTTACATTGGGGAAACGAAGCGTAGATTTGGTGACTGCTTCGCAGAACATCTATATTCTGCTCGCAAAAAAGACGCAGAACTACATGTTGCCTGCCACTTCAACACACCACCCCGCTCCCTGGCCAACATCTCCGTCTCTGGCTTGCTGCAGTGTTCTAGCGAAGCCCAATGCAAGCTGAGGAACAGCACCTCATTTTCTGCTTGGGGACCTTGCAGCCCTCTGGACTCAATATTGAGTTCAATAATTTTAGGGCCTAAATTATCCCATGTCCCAGCCCCCTACCCCACACGCCAGGCCTTGTTACCACATAGCCTGCCACTACACTCCCCCTATTGTTAGTCACTAACAGTCCCCATTGACAGCTATTCACCCTCCCAGCCTGATTGTTAGCAACTCCTTTGTCTGTCCAATTGTCTTTCTCTCTCTTTGGGCTCTATTCTATCATTTACTCCCTAACCCAACAACCTCCCTATTTTCTGCAAATAAACTGATGTTTTCCCAGCCATCATCAGTTCTGAGGCAGGGTCACCGGACCCGAAACGTTAACTCTGTTTTCTCCTTCACAGATGCTGCCAGACTTGCTGAGCTTTTCCAGCAACTTTGTTTTCATTCATGGATAAATGTGGGGCTATCCATTTTGGTGGCAAAAACAGGGAGGTATATTTTGATCTGAGTGGCTATAAATTGAGAGAGGGGAAGGTGCAATGGCACCTCGTGACCTTACACATCAGTTGCTGAAAGTAAGCAGGCAGGTGCAGCAGGCAGTTAAGAGCGCAAATGGTATGTTCACCTTTATAGTGAGGGGATTCAAGTACAGGAGCAGGGATGTCTTGCTGCAATTGTACACAGCCTTGGTGAGACCACACCTGGAGTATTGTGTGTGCAATTTTGGCCTCCTTATCTGAGGAAGGATGTTCTCGCAACAGAGAGAGTGCAGAGAAGACTAACCAGACTGATTCCTGGGATAGCAGGACTGATGTTTAAGGAGAGGTTTAATCAGCTAAGATTATATTCACTAGAGTTCAGAAGAATGGGGGAAGGTGGGGTGGATCTCACAGAAAGCAGCAAATCCTAACAGGATTAGACAGGGTAGATGCAGGAAGAATGTTCTGATGGCAGTGGAGTCATGACCTAGAGGTCACAGTCTAAGGATGCTGGATAAATGGTTTAGGACTGAGAGGAGGAAAAAATTGTTTCACCTAAAAAGTTGTGACCTGTGGAAATCACTGCCACAAATAGCAGTCAAAGCCAAACCACAGTATGATTTCAAGAAGGAGTTAGAACATAGAACATTACAGTGCAGTACAGGCCCTTCGGCCCCTGATGTTGCGCCGACCTGTGAAACCAATCTGAAGCCCATCTAACCCACGCTATTCCATTATCATCCATATGTTTATCCAACGACCATTTAAATGCCCTTAAAGTTGGCGAGTCTTCAACTGCTGCAGGCAAGGCATTCCATGCCCTTACTACTCTCTGAGTAAAGAATCTACCTCTGACATCTGTCCTATATCTATCACCCTTCAATTTAAAGCTATGTCCCCTCATGCTAGCCGTCATCATCCGAGGGAGAAAAGCTCTCACAGTCCACCCTATCCAATCCTCTGATCATCTTGTATGTCTCTATTAAGTCACTTCTTAACCTTCTTCTCTCTGACGAAAACAGCCTCAAGTCCCTCAGCCTTTCCTCATAAGACCTTCCCTCCATACCAGGCAACATCCTGGTAAATCTCCTCTGCACCCTTTCCAATGCTTCCATATCCTTCCTATAATGCGGTGACCAGAACTGTACACGATACTCCAAGTGCGGCCGCACCGGAGTTTAGTACAGCTGCAACATGACCTCATGGCTCTGAAACTCAATCCCTCTACCAATAAAACCTAACACACCCTATGCCTGCTTAACAGCCCTATCAACCTGAGTGGCAACGTTCAGGGATCTATGCACATGGACACCGAGATCTCTCTGCTCGTCCACACTACTAAGAATCTTACCATTAGCCCAGTACTCTGTATTCCTGTTACTCCTTCCAAAGTGAATCACCTCACACTTTTCCGCATAAAACTCCATTTGCCACCTCTCAGCCCAGCTCTGCAGCTTATCTATGTCCCACTGTAGCCTGCAACATCCTTCCGCACTATCCACTACTCCACCGACTTTAGCGTCATCCACAAATTTACTAACCCATCCTTCTACACCCTCATCCAGGTCATTTATAAAAATGACAAACAGCATTGGCCCCAGAACAGATCCTTGCGGTACACCACGAGTAACTGAACTCCAGAATGGACATTTCCCATCAACCAGCACCCTCTGTCTTCTAACAGCTAGCCAATTTCTGATCCAAACCGCTAAAACACCCTCAATCCCATGCCTCCGAATTTTCGGCAATAGCCTACCGTGGGGAACCTTATCAAATGCTTTACTGAAATCCATATACACCAGATCAACCACTTTACCCTCATCCACCTGTTTAGTCACCTTCTCAAAGAACTCAATAAGGTTTGTGAGGCACGACCTACCCTTCACAAGACTGTGTTGACTATCCCTAATCAAATTATTCCCTTCTAGATGATTATAAATCTTTTCTCTTATCATCCTTTCCAACATTTTACCCACGACTGAAGTAAGGCTCACTGGTCTATAATTACCAGGGTTGTCTGTACTCCCCTTCTTGAACAAGGGGACAACATTTGCTATCCTCCAGTCTTCTGGCACTATTCCTGCAGACAATGACGACATAAAGATCAAAGCCAAAGGCTCTGCAATCTCATCCCTGGCTTCCCAGAGAATCCTAGGATAGATCCCATCTGGCCCAGGGGACTTATATATTTTCACACTTTCCAGAATTGCTAACAACTCCTCCTTATGAATCTCAATCCCGTCTAGTCTAATAGCCTGTATCTCAGTATTCTCCTCGACAACATTGTCTTTTTCATGTGTGAATACTGGTGAAAAAATACTCATTTAGCACCTCTCCTATCTCTTCGGACTCCACGCACAACTTCCCACTACTGTCCTTGACTGGCCCTAATCTTACTGTAGTCATTCTTTTATTCCTGACATACCTATAGAATGCTTTAGGGTTTTCCTTGATCCTACCGGCCAAAGACTTCTCATGTCCCCTCCTGGCTCTTCTTAGCTCTTTCTTTAGGTCCTTCCTGGCTAACTTGTAACTCTCAAGCACCCTAACTGAGCCTTCACGCCTCATCTTTACATAAGCCTCCTTCTTCCTCTTGACAAGAGATTCAACTTCTTTAGTAAACTACGGTTCCCTCGCTCGACCATTTCCTCCCTGCCTGACAGGTACATACTTATCAAGGACACGCAGTAGCTGTTCCTTGAACAAGCTCCAATTGTTCCAATTTTGCCCAGCCCCTGCAGTTTCCTTCCCCATCCTATGCATCCTAAGTCTTGCCTAATTGCCTCATAATTGCCCTTCCCTCAGTTATAACTCTTGCCCTGCGGTATATACCTATCCCTTTCCATCGCTAAAGTAAACGTAACCGAATTGTGGTCACTATGGATATAGAGTTGGATATACCACTTGGGCTAAAATGTCCAAAGGATATGGGGGGGAAAAAGCAGGAACAGGCTATCGAATTGGATGATCATCCATGAATGGTGGAGCAGGTTCAAGGGGACAAATAACCTAATCCTCATATTTTCTATATTTCTATGCCAGAGCAGCAGGCATCTCTTCCACTCTGCCTCAAGTTGTCAGATCTGACTCACTCCATCTTGTTACTCATTAAATCTCAATTTTTGTCATGCTCAAGGTAGTAGTGTACAAAGTTCCTGGGGTGGAATTGTTCATCCCTTACTTTGTAATTTAGCTGCTCTTTTCAAAATGTCATCCAACAGCTGGTCACCTTGTCTTTCCAACAACTTTTGCTCTCACATATCTGACTTTGCAATGTTGGACAATCTGATACATTATCTGACAGTAAGAACTGCCAATGCTGGAGTCAGAGATAACACCGTGTGGAGCTAGAAGAACGCAGCAGGCCAGGCAGCACCAGAGGAGCAGGAACATTGGTGTTTCAGGTCAGGACCCTTCTTCAGAAATAATGGTCCTGACCCGAAACATCAGCTTTCCTGCTCCTCTGATGCTGCCTGACCTGCCGTGTTCCTCCAGCTCCAAACTGTGTTATCTCTGATACATTATCTGATCATTCAGATCCATTGCAATAATTGCATCCATGCCAGCCTCAAATAGATTACCAATCAGGCTATGATTCCACCTCTTTCTGTCTCATTTGTAGAATTGTATTTGCACTGTGGCATTTGGCCACACTACGTAATGGTCCTTCAGAGCTTTCAGTATATGTTCCGAATCCATTTTTTCACCCATGTCAGGCAATGTCTTAAGTATCCTCACAGAAGCGTCCACAATTGAATAGCAACATGAATCTGTCACTGTGCTTCCCACACCATGGTCACTCCAACCAAAAAACAGACCACGACCATTTTTATATGGCTCAGACTCCTCCAGTGGAATTTTTCATTTCATGCTGATGGTACCACCTGTTAGTTCAAATAGCCCAACTTCCAAGAGTGCAGTCATATCAGCTTTAGTAAATGCCATTACACAACCCTAAACATCTCTCTATTTTCTGTAGCACCAAGATCACATCTTAGGTTGAAAGAATGACAGTCTATGTCGTGGATTTGGCTGCAGGTATCATGTCATTCAAGCTGCCAAATTGGCTTGCATCCAACATAGGCCACCTGACCTTCCACCCTGTGGTCAGGTGACCCCATGGGCTGAATCTATCCAGCCCCTGAATGACATGAGCACTGTAGAACTAGTTCAGAAGGGATGACAAAATTGTTAAAATGCAATTTTCGAGATTGGGAAAAAAATATTCCATTTCGCAAGCACGTTTTGAACAGTGAGTCAAGAATCTTACTTGTTGGTGTTGTGGTACCTATTTGCATCCATTTGCAAAAATTAGCATCCAATATTTCCTCAGGACAGGGACAGGCAGCCGTCTCATAGAGTTGACCAGGAAGGATCTCAAGGCTCCTTGCTTTCTCCCTTATTGCTAATTCACTTTGTGCGTTTTTGGATTCTCACAGCATTTCCACTTCTCCTTGTCTTGCCTTTTTGAGCTTTGTCCCCTCAGCCAGAACTTAAATGTTCCCAAAACTTGTGTCTTGCCTTGCCATTTAGTACAGATACAAAGTCAGGCAGCTTTTCATGGCTGTCAACAGTCATCAGTCAGAAGGGTGGACATGTTGCTGTGTGGCACCGTGCTACTTCAATCTCACACCTACAGCATGTGCCAGCAGTATAAGTCACATACGGTAAGCGCATGAACCAATGGTTGTGTCCCAGTCTGTAGGGAGCAGTCAGAACCAAGAGATGGACAGATATCAGTCAAGGTGTCCGGGCACAGTTTGCCAAAAGTGTTGTCTGATATCATTCCAGGAGCTTGGATACAATTGGTCAGCCACTTGGTGTGGTCAGGACTTGGGGCTACATCACTACCATCCATGGAGTGGGCCCTGGTTAGTCCTCAACTTCAGTGTGATTTGTCCTCGGCACCCAGAGTTCTGTAAAGGGTCCATTCACTTGCAATAGGGACTGTCCATCCAATTTGGCAATGGATGCTGGTGTAGTGTTAATACAGCCAGTCCTGGAGGTCAATGCAATGAATGTCACCAGAGTGATTATCAGGGACCACTGCTGTGATTGGAAAGTTGAGGAAGTAAGTTATGGGGATTAGATGCAGCATGTTGGGATGCCAAAGGGTCACTTTCTGTGAAAGGGGTAGCCCCAACATATAAGGGGGGGGGGTGCAGTGGGTGATGAAAGGGGATAGTGAAATGGGGGACAAGGGTTTCCGCAGGAACAGTTTCCGAGATGGTCATGACTGCCCTGTGTAGGATTGAGCAAAACATTCCTAACATCAAAAATACTGGACAAGACCTTGAACTTTTCTAATATCTAAAATACTGGAAAAATTCTTGATCATTGAATCCCTACAGTGTGGAAACAGGCCCTTCGGCCCAACAAGTCCACATCGACCCTCAGAGCATCCCACCCAAACCTATCCGCCTTTAACCTACCTAATCTACACATCCCTGAACACTACGGGCAATTTAGCACGGCCAATCCACCTAGTCTGCACACCCTTTGACTGTGGGAGGAAACTGGAGCACCTGGAGGAAACCCACGTAGACACGGGGAGAATGTGTTAACTCCACACAGTCTGTCGCCTGACTGTGGAATCAAACCCGGGCCCCTAGCACTGTGAGGTAGCATTGCTAACCAGTGAGCCACCATGCCACCCCTTGACTTTGGGCTGCACTAAATACACACAGCCAGAATGATTTCAGTCTGGGACTATTATTCAGCCTGTAAGTCCAATTTACACCTCCACTCTAAGGAGAACAACCAACCAAACCTAACACTCTAGACTGAAACTAACTTCTACACCTCTGGCTACCAGCACAGACAGTATGAAGCCTACAGAGATACTGGACATTCAACCTCAATCAAAATCCATTCACACATACTTTAACCATTGGGAAACCAGTTTGCTTCAGAAGGAAACACCAGAAACACAATGGACAACACAGACTTGATGGGAGATAACTGGACACTCAGTCTGTATAACTGCCAGGCTCAATCTCACCTGAGGGACAGCCTTTTTCAACATCAAACTTTGCAGAAACAGCTTCCTCACAGGCTTCCAGCCCCAACAAGCTGCTTCGGAACCAAGAATCACAGAGGCCGAGCACAGAAGCTGAATTGGGAATCCAAACCAAGAGCATCATCAGAACAGAGGGCATCCGAGAAAGAGGGAGCCAACCAAGTGCTATCCGAACAAGGGCTTCCAGACACAGGCCTGTTTTGAACCAAGGGACCCAACAGCAAGAACCTTGGCAGCCAGATGCGGTTTAAAACTATGTTTTCCTCAGTGGTGAGCTGAAAGTCCCGAGACACCAAAGTTTCTGACCTGGCTAGTCTGGAGGGGAAAGCGGGTGGTGACAGTGTCCCCAAGAGTAGGAAGCCTGATTTAAAGTTTCTGTGATTTTTAAAACTGCTGTTTAAGTTCTACTCATGTTGAATCTGTGTTTTATGTAATAGTGTATTTAGTTTCAGTCCTCTGTATGATTGATTCTCAATCTCCCTGTCTACTGCATTCACTTTTTATTTCTTGTATTATACTTACCTTTTTGTATATAATAAACACAGAGATTCTTTTGCCCTGAAACTCCTGTCTACTGCCTTCTTTTTTCACATTCCATAAATAAGTCCAGTGTCAGAACCAGGGGTCCGGGGGTGATTCAAACCACCTATAAATCAGCAAATTACTGAGTGCAAACCTGAACCCTACACCTGGTTTCGACAGGAGGACAGTGCAGTACGATGGTTCACATTACTCAACTATGGGGTCAAGGTTCAGGAAGTAAAGTTGGGAGATGAAGTCATAATTTGAAGATGTGAGCATCTGAAACATTATTACAGTGAGTGGATTACGTTCCACTGACAAGGTCGTCAGAAGTAATATAAACAGATTTAAAGCAAAAGTTGCAAAGAAACTTTTCATAGGAGACACATTGGTACTCTAAAACTTTGGAAATTAATAATAAATGCTTTTAAAAAAATGTTAAGAAACACACTTCGTTCCATTTATCATGGAATAACTTCTTATCTGATAGATCCCATGCTAAAATCATCCCACATACAGTAGCAATGTCATGACATTCTCAGTACTAAATAGGTCATCAATCTTATTCAGTTACAGATGCCAGACTGGTTGGCACCAATGTTGGCTGCAGGTTAGTTAACTCCACAGGTAAACAAACCAGTTGAAAGAAAGAGTAATTGATACAAAATGCAAAATAGTAATTGACATGAAAGGAAATTGAAGTGCAAGAAATATAAGACCCAGGTGCAAGACGATAGAAAATCATTTACATTAGTGTGAGGAGTTTCTAAAACCTGCGTAAGTAATGCCACTATTATGCATTGGGTGCAAGCTAGGTACTTCCCAGTTCTGTTCACATGGCTCATTAAGTTTTTGCTATTTGTGGTGTTAGCGCTGAAGGCCAGCTGTGACCAGGGATTGCTATTGTCCAATCGTACAAATAAATTGTATCCTTTTATTATGCCTTTATGGTGGCTCATGGAATGGTGCCCACCACAATTTGGCTACTATTAGGAATGAAGTGGAGTTTTCTCAGTTTATGGTTTCCAAACTACTGTCATTCTTGTGTCAGTTATGATCCCTTGCTTAGTCAATTAATGGGTTAAAGGATAAAAGGTCAATAATCTATTTGCCTTCCAAAAAAAATTATTTTGTTTAAAAACACTAAAAGTCACCTGAGGAAAGAAGACAGAGCTTCTCATTTCAGACAGTTGACACAACAGGGCTGCATGTGAGTGATTCTAGTTCAACTGGCATTTGAATCAGGGATGCTGGAATTCAGAAACAAAAACAGAACTTGCTGGAAAAGCTCAGTAGATCTGACAGCATCTGTGAAGAGAAATCAGAGTTAAAGTTTTGGATCTGGTGACCCTACTTCAGATGAGGAAGGGTCACTTGACCCGAAACATTAACTCTGATTTCTTTTAACACATACTTCCAGACCTGCTGAGCTTTTCCAGCAATTTCTGATTTACAGCATCCACAGGGCTTTCGGTTTTTATTTGGTTGGAGCTGGTATTGAGTGACAGCTTCCAGAAGATCAGTGTGTGTCTGGCGCATATAGAAACTGGATTGAGCCTTCTCCCTAATCACTAGCTCATTTCAGTTCTTGTCTGGAAATAGTCATGAGGAGTAGAATGAAGATTCTACATTTTGTCAGATTCACAAATAAACTTTACCTCACAGACACATTGTCAAATTTACAAGGAATTATTGTTGTTTTGAACATCTTGTTATCTTGAAAACAGTTTTAAAAGTTAAGTGGAAGGGTGTGATCCATCTTCCTGCAATTAGTTGACATATTTTATATTTACCAGTAAACCAGATTTGTAATTTCTAGCTCAAAATATATGAGCTGTCAATTCACCGGTTACAGAGATGCAACAGCGAGTTTGCCTGATATGCAAGGGAGTTTAATTGCTCACTCTGGAAATGCTGCCTCTCATGTTACTTTGCGCATAAGGAAATGCTTAAATTCATAGGGAGCAAGGTTTGTCTGGGGAAATAGAACTTGGTGTTGGGCATAAAAAGCATCTAAAGAAAAAATAAATGTGTTTTTTACATTAGAGCAGTTCAAATGTTCATTAGCTGTAAAGTGCTTTGGGGCATCCTGAGGTCAAGAATGGTGTTGTATGTATGGAAGTCTGCCTTTCTTCAAGTTGTATCAGCCTTCTCATGAATTTCTGGTCTCCAGGTGAATAACTAAATATGTGCACACTGTACATCTTCAGCTATTGACCAACGGTTGTTGTAAAAGGCCACTTCAACAGTCATGAATAAAGCATCTATGAGATCCTGTTAGCAAAATGAGGTCAGATAAAAAATAGGAGTAAACATAATGGTAAACAAACACGTCAAGACAACTCATTGAAATTGAAATTGAATAAGTGCTCAAAAAACACACTGAAAAGCTTGTTAAAACAAAATTATGGTTTGGAAACTTCAACTGTACAGCGTTAACAAGATTTTCCATATTTTCAAAATTTTGACAAGGTAATATCTAAGGAGCAACATGATTCAGTAACAAAAACAGAACTTGCTGGAGAAACTGGTAGCATCTGTGGAGAGAAAGCAAAGTTAATGAAGATTTCGAGTCTATGACACTTCTTTACAAGTTGTTTTAGTTTTCCAGAATCTGCAGTTCTTTGTTTATTTAAAATGTTTTGGTAACTTTGTGTTGCAACTCATTTCTACCTTTCTGTTGTCAGTTTCATGTCCTTTGTGAAGATACCACTTTAACACACTATAAGAAACACTATCATTCTAGTTACCACTATTTGGTAAATAATCAATGCTTATTGATACACTGGGGATGTAGAGTAAGCACAAATTGGAATTACCGTGTGAAAGCTGAGATAGGTGTGGATGTATTTCATAGCAAACACTTACAACATTTGTACGATTGATATGCATTATTTATAAGGTTCCCACACTCATCTAAGGGAAAATGAATGTCAGCTCTTCCATTACCAAAATAGCTGAAACTACTCACAGGAATTGATTCTTCTTGTTCTGATGTCCATACAAAACATTTTGCTCACAAAACATATGTATAGGAGCACAACTGAATTAAACAACAGCTGCTGTAACAGAATCATTAGCTTCTACTTATCCACTAGCAAATATAACAAATTGAATTACAACCAAATTCTCTTTCACTGGCAATGGTTTGCTACCCAGTCTCTGTTCTACATAATGCAATTAGGATTTATATGTCTCCATATTATTGACATAATAATAGAGACTGCATGCTGTAATGATTGTCCTTTTACTTGCCGTTGATGTAGTCCATGGACAACTGGTTAAACCAGCTCTTTCAGTTTAAAACAAAATCTGTAAATTACCTTGTGACACTTTTAGAAGAGTTGCACTTAAATAGAGCTCTTTTACGTCCTCAAGGCAACCCAAAGCACTCTTAGATGATGAATTAATTTTGAAGTATAGTTGCTGTTGTTATTTTGTAAGTGAAGTTGGTGCCAAATTGGAAAATCAGAGAATATTACATCCTCAGTATTCCAGACAATGGTGGAACGTCGTTGAGGCATTTGTGTTCTCGCCTGTTGGCTGGAAAGCTACATCTTCTGAAGAAGGTCTGCCATATCACATCCAAATAGTCATGGCAGCCCTTCCTCTGGAATCAAGATCCTAGGACAGCGATCCCACCCACTGAGAGCTGCCAGTCAACCTCAGGCTGACAACTCTTGCTCTCAACAGCACCACAGAAGAGGTGGTATAGATGACCAGGACAAAGGTAATTGATGTGGAGATATTCTTGGGTTGAGGCCACGGTGGGGAAGGGAGAAGGGTGTGCAGAAGCATTGATTGTCTCCCAGCCAGCACTCCTTGGCTGAAATCCCTGACCGCATTTTGGCTGTGATTTAGAAAAGGGATCTGCATAGAGTGGGATAATCTCATTGAGCTTGATGATCGAGGCTACCACACCCATGACAAAGTATATGTCAATCAATGATTTTCAGGTCATTGTCACCAGTGAACATGAGGACAAAGGATGAAAACGTTCAATGCTTATCAAATTTCCTAACTATGAAGACAGAGTGATGCTGCAGGTATTTCCACCGGATCAGAGAAGGGCAAGGAGAGATTAGGGACTTTTAAAGTTATGAAGGATTTTGTTAGGATCTATCTAAAGAATCTAGCTGGAAAGTCAGTGTTGAGGGGTCATCAATTCTAATACGTTAGAGGATGAGTAGAAAGTTTAGGGGAAATTTCTTTCACTATTGATTGTTCAAGATTAGAGCACTTTGTTGTTCGGAATAGGTGCGTGTGAGAGACAGAGACAATTGCTTGTTTAAGGCATAAATTGTTAAAATTTTGAAGCAGAGGAGAAAGCAGAAACCAGCAGTTGGACTAGATTTGGATAGTTCTCAAAAAGAAATGGCATGAAGATGGCCTCCTTCTGTGCTGTAAATCGCAACAGCTATTTCTTGTGGACATTTTGTACGCCAGGGCAACTTTAGATGGTTTAACTAAGCTGAGAAGCTGCATTTTTTTCATGACTGAAGATAGCTTGGCAGGAAAAATGGATGGATAACATCACAGCCAAGCCACCTCACAATTATTTACTGGTTTTCTTAATGCTGGAGACAACATGCAATTTGTCACCCACTGTTCAATGCTGTCTATATCTGCCTGCATTGATTCAGTCACTGACTGTTTTTCAGATGGTGAGATGAACAGTCCATTGAGAAATAATGTCAGTTAACTGTTCTTGTACCGTGGATGAGTTTACTCTGGAGATCTTTGCCGTGGTCAGAGAATTTATCCACTTTCAACAGCTTTTCCAGTTACACACTTCTGCCATTTACTTTCATTTATTTGAGCATTGAAGCCATTAGGTACCTTTTAGAAGTTGTTCCCACAACCGAAATGACTGTTGGGGTCAAAGAAAATTAAAAAAGGATTTCAAAATTTGTTTTCCTTTTTAACACGATGAAAGGAGCAAACTGAAAGTTAGAAATTTGGGAATGAATATAACTGAGACATGAAATTTTTCTGAGCTAATAAATTTGAGCTAGTGATTTTCCAGCAATTAGGCATATCTACGACCATTACCTGCCTAAGTAACAGTATTTAAACATTACATTGGGCTGAATCTTTAGAGGCCTGAATTAAGGGATCCATGGTGAGAAACATGGCAGAATTGGGCAAGATATTTGACAAGGTCTGTCCCGATGTTGGGAACAAATGCAATATCATTTAACTATATTCTGGGTGTCAGGTGATGTTCTCATCAGGCAGTGGTCAGTTGCCTGCACAGGGAGATTATTGCCTGCTAACAACATTATTAACTGCAGATCTCAACTCATCCTTATGCAGCTTTCTATCTTTACCATCCACTGCGTGATAACTGTGATCGTAATTCTGTAA
Organism: Ginglymostoma cirratum; assembly: GCA_024137785.1. Taxonomy (NCBI): domain Eukaryota; kingdom Metazoa; phylum Chordata; class Chondrichthyes; order Orectolobiformes; family Ginglymostomatidae; genus Ginglymostoma; species Ginglymostoma cirratum. The sequence goes on from JAHRHZ010000066.1 coordinate 3,899,956, forward strand.
CAAGGACACGTTGTAATCTGGGACTAACACCCAACTCATAGAGTGGACCAGCTTTGTCTATGCGCTTGCTCCCATAGCACTCACTCACTTTGAGCCTACCTGAATGCTCACAACATCCTTGCCTTGCTCAGCCTTTTTGCATCTTGCCTTTCTGCCAGAGATACCAGGATCATGGTACAACTATATTGCCATGCTATTAGTGCGGATCTCGAGACTAGAAACTGGTTATGGTCCTCAGAACTCTATAGTAAAGTTAAGGGGGATAGCCTTAAGTCAAGAGATCGTGATGCATAAGACAAGGACAGCTGAGTGTAGGGGCTTGGACATGGTCAGTCAGCTGTTTGGGGGAGTCAGGGTCCTCTCTTCATAAGGGGTGAGGAGCTGAATGGCCAGCAGCCTACCTTGACTTTTTCTGTCACCTTCATAGGCTGTTTTCCTCCTGAAATGAGAGGCAAGTATTAAACAAGGCGAAAGTGAGTGGAACAACTGTTCATTTTGGTGCAGATGGGAGTTGTCATGAGTAAGTGAGTGGGCAAAGTAGAGGGCATGTGGGGATAGGGGTGTTAGAGTTCGGTGTGGGTGAAAGCCAGTAAGGAAGATGGTGCAAGTAACAGTGAGATTGGTAACGGAGGGAATTCTAGGATACTGTCCCAATGCTACTGAAGGAACGGTAAAATGTTTTGATGTCAGGATAAGATAAGGAGAGAAGCTGAGTTTGCAAGGTAAGGGGCTTTGGAGGGTAGGATAGCAGCAGGTCAGGGGGTAGACTGGTAGAGGATTGGGTGAAGGGTGTGGTAGATAGGTAAAAGTTGTTGACTAGCAGATAAATGGGTGAGCTGCAGCTAACATCCATACCAAGCTTTGCATCATCAGCAAACCTGGCAATATGACATGGCACCCTCGGCTAAGACATTGTTATAACTTGTAAATGGTGGGAGCCTAAGCAGCGATCTTTGCAGACCTCTACTCATTACATGCTGCCATCTTTAAATGGGACTGTTTAAGAGGAAAGAATGTGGAAGTAATTGATATGTTGGCGACTTTTGGTGCCCCACAATGACTTCTGCTTGGCCTACATCCAAACACAAAATTTATTACAGATTTCGATAACTGAATGGGGAGCCAAATATTCAAATTTGTTAAGACTGAGATTGGTGGCACAGTTGGTAGCTAGATGGGAACTAACAGCTGCAGAAAGATGTTGATTGATTGCCCTCTCATGCAATCTAAGTCAGATTGATATCAATGCAAGCATTGTTGTCCATAACGAAAAAAAAAACCCTCTAATGACATTGTGAGTCAACCCACAGCAGGTGGACTGCAGTGGTTCAAGATGGCAGTTCACTACCACCTTCTCAATGGCAACTAGGGATGGGAAATACATGCTGGCTAACCGCCTTGCACATCACATAAATGAATAAATTAAAAAATGGAAAAATTAAAGTAGATTTATGTATCTTTAAATGATGTGAAGCTGGGAATAAGCTTTCCATAGAGGTGTAGCTGTCCCTGCACACAGATCAATAAAATACAATAGCAGGCCTCCTTCTTCAGTTCTATGTTTGAAGGCAGATTCTGATACACAATGCTACATTATACACAATGGTCAGGGCAAGGTGGCAGGTTCTGAGTCTGCCACAGGTGGAATGGGGATTGAATACCATGCAATTGGCACTGATCTGGTCAATCATTCAACTCAGCTGCTGTAGAAACATGCACTTTTACATGCACATTGTTAACTTGAGTTACAGCTGCTGATGGTGGAAGTTTCAATTTATTTTGGTTCATGGAACATTAGCCTTTGTATCTCAAGGGCTAGAATGTAAAAGGGAGAAAGTTTTGAAACATCTATACAAACCCCTGGTAAAATTGCAGTCCGAGCATTACATCCTGGAAAAGATTTGGTGGCCTTGAAGATGTGCAGAACAGATTTGTGAGAATATTACCAAGACTCTAGGGTTAATGATGAGGAAGTTTACATGAAATCCCTGGAGTACAGATTTAAAGCATGTTTGGTTGAGGCTTTTAGGAATGTAAAAGAAATTGATAAGGTAGATAGATTGAAACCTTTTTCTCTGCATTAAGTTAGACCAGGACAAGTGGACATATCTGAAAATCGGAGCGAGGTCAGGCAGCAGGGAAGCACATCTTTGCAAACGATGAAACTCTCTCCTGCAACAGCAGCTAGCTCATTTGCTAATTTTTAATTTTAGTACGATAGACATTTTCTGGCCATGAATACCAAAAGATATGAAGCTAAGGTTGTAGATAGATGGAATTAGGATACAAATCAGCTGTGGTCACATTGACTGCTGGAACTGGGTCAGGAAGCTGAATGACGAACCTCTTCTCATATTTTCCTAAAGCACCTTGTAGAGAATTAAATACTGTTGAAGTGTAACCATTATTGTAATTTCAGGTTGGTTAGCAAAGCAGAAGAATATCAACAACGTGCGTCCAATTCCTGCACTGGCCAAGGCTCTGTGAAAGACTCTCCTTCTCAACCCTCCCTAACCTCCTCTGCCTAAGGCATGGTGACCCTCAGGTTAAATCACTCTAGTCATATCTCTCTAATGAGATAGTAGCCCTATGCATTTACCTTCTATTATCATGTAGGAAACAGGGCTAGCAATTTAAGTACAGCAAGATTCCACAAATTGCAAAGTGATAATAAACCATAACTGTTTTACTGATCATAGTTAAGGGATTATGGATCAGTAGAGATGTGTGAAACAGGATTATACTTTGCAGATTGGAAGCTGGTAAATTAGAATCCCTACAGTGTGGAAACAGGCCCTTCAGCCCAACAAGTCCATACCAACCCTTGGAACATCCCACCCAGACCCATCCCCCTAAACACTATGGGTAATTTAGCATGGCCAATCCACCTAGTCTGCACATCTTTGGACTGTGGGAGGAAACCCACACAGACACAGGGAGAACGTGCAAACTCCACACAGACAGTCACCTAGGGCTGGAATCGAACCCATGACCCTGGAGGTGTGCGGCTGCAGTGCTAACCACCGAGCCACCATGCCGCCCTAAAGGAGAGGAGTGCTGCGTAAGCCACTCAAAGAAAGGAACCAGAAACTTGATCCAACTGATAACTGATGCAAGAAGTCCCCCAGTAAAAGTGAAGATGCAAAGAAATTCTCAGGAGGAAGGGAAGAAGTAGCACCAATCCTACGAATGAGAAGGGAGGAAAGAGAAGGATTAATCCATATCACATGAGAGAGACTCAGGTTGTAAAAAAAAATGCCCGGAAACACTGAAGAATGTTAAGCGGAAGTGTGCAATGAGGCCAAGAGTTGTAAGTAGTAAAATATCTTTACGGCCAACTCTTAGGAGTGGCTGGGCAGTGAAACAAGGATGTTGTAAATGCTGGTTCAGTGATAATTGAGAAACATGTAGTTTTCTCTGATTTCATGTCTCAAGCATATCATTAAGACCATTAATGCATATGGATTTCAACTGAACATAATCCAGACTCATCCAGTGTTCGACTTCTACATTGTACTGATCCACAGCAAAGTACAGAATAATCTTCTGCTATAATTAAACTATGCAAGAAATTGTGCCACTAAATCATCAATTGTATTTCCTTGCAAATTCCTGATAATTAATGTAATTTTATGACAAACATGATTGTACTTAACAAGAGCAGATAATTGACTTTAGACTAAGCCCTGCTTTCAATTGTGAAGTATGATTATTATATCCATCTTGTATCATGCATATTTAATCAAAAAAAACTTGATAAATGCTTTGTGTGTTCAGGTTTTAAAAAATATTCTGCCACTTACACATAATTTAGACACTTGAATGAGTGAAACATCTGTTTCCTGAATAGCAGCATATGGGCTGTTCCAGCATTATCCTGTCATCACCTGCAAGCCATTAATCAACAAGCATCTGTTTTACTATTTTAATTTACACAAGGTACAAGCTTTCCCTGCATTCACTCTGACCTGCAGCAGTGAGTGTCTTTCGTCAGATTTACTGCACACCCTTCAGCTCATCAGTTTAATTGCATTAAAATGCTTGCAGCTTTCTCTGATTTTGTGTCCCATGTATGCAAAAACGATGATTTACTGCAACTAGCGATACCTGGTGAGATCAAAGTTTCAGGGATATATCTCAGGTTTTTTGTGTAGCAACTGCAATCCTCAGTTGAAATGTAGATTAATTTTCATAAAAGCTGTGGAAAATAACTGCAGGTTCACTCTGTGCACCCCTCTGTTGCTCTTGATGTGGCTGAACAAAGACCCCAGTCTCAGGCCCTCAGCTCGCTTATACAGGTTGAGGTGAGGGTTTAGTCTTGGTAAATTTGCACTTGGAGTTTATCTTCCCTTTGTTTAGTCCACTCCAATCAGAGACATGTATGATTTTTAGTAAACAACCAAAAACGCTGAGGAACAAAAACAAAGTTGCTGGAAAGGCTCAGCAGATTTGGCAGCATCTGTGAAGGCAAAAAACAGAGTTAACGTTTCGGGTCTGGTGACCCTTTCCCAGAACCACAATGAACAGATTCTGAGGAAGGGTCACCGGACCCGAAACGTTAACTCTGCTTTTCCCTTCACAAATGCTGCCAGACTTGCTTAGCTTTTGCAGCAACTTCTGTTTTTGTTCCTGATTCACAGCATCCGCAGTTCTTTCAGTTTTTAATTAAAAAAGCTGAGGTAATGCTAAGTTTGTAAGTATGGTGAAAATGAAATGAGGATAGAGGCCATGCTTGGAGCCTTTGTCCCTGCATCAACACCCTTGGATTACTTGTGTTTCCCAATAGTCTGACACAAATGGATAGCAGCCAGAAATAAAGGAGAAGAATGATGTTAATGTAAGCTGCAATATTCCCAGGTTCCACCTCTCACCCTCCATGTGCCTTACTCAATTAGCTCCTCAAGGGGAGAGTCTTGAAGAAATCTGGAATAATTGCACAGACTAGAGACACTGCAGATATTCAGTGTTCGGATGAGATGCTAATTGATAGGAAACAGAGGCTAGTTGTTAATGGATGTTATTTGGGCTGGAGGAGGCTTGTAGTAGAGTTCTGCAGTGTTCAGTTTTGGGACACTTACTTTTCCCGATACATATTAATGATCTAGATCTTGGTGTGCAGAGCACAATTTCCAAATTTTCGATGATGAAAATCTTGTCACCATTGTAAATTGTGCAGATGATGGTGTAGAACTTCAAATCAATGTTGAGTAGCTGGTGGAGTGGATGGATAGGTGGCAGATAATGCTTAATACAGAGAAATGTGAGGTGATGCATTTTGATTCAGTTTTAAAAAAGTACAACTCTAAAGGGGATGCCAATGCCAAGGACTTGAGTGTATGCATCCATAAGTTACTAAAAGTGGCAGGTCAGGTTGAGAAAAACAGTTTGTGAACCATATCATGTACTCCGTGCACCAATTGATGAAAGCTAGGACAAGAGCAACGAGGTTATACTGAACTTGTATAAGACAGTATTTCAGCTTGAACTGAAGTATTAAGTCTAGTTCTAGGTGCAACAATGTAGGAAGGATGAGAAAAGGTTTACAAGAATGATTCCAGCCATGAGAAATTTCATTTACAAAGATAGATTGGGAAAGTTGGGACTGAAGAGAAGTCTGAGAGGAAATCTGATTGAAGTATTCAAAATCATAAGGGTCTGGATAGAATAAATAAGGGGAAAATATTCCCACTCATGAAAGGATTAAAAATGAGAAGACACAGATTTAAAGTAATTTGTAAAAAGAAGCAAAAGTGACTGTGGAAAGGCTTTTACACACAATGAGTCTTGAATGCACTTGCTGAGAGTGTGACATCAACTGAGGTATTCAAAAGGGAATTAGATAGCTACTTTGGAAAGGAACAACATGCGCGGTTACAGAGAGAAGGCAGGAGAATGGCATCAAGGGAAATGCTTATTAGAGAGCTGGCTTAGATGGGCTAAAAGGGCTACTTCTTCACTAATAACAATTTTGTGATTCTAGCAGAGGCCTGTCACAAATCTACTGGGGTTTCAGTTACATCACAGCATACTTCAGATGTTCATATACATATCAATGAAATCCTATCACTACAAATACGAAGCCCCTGTTTTGTTGCACCTAGGTATGGATGGGTCGTTGCCGACATGCATATTTTTTGCCTTTTACATTTGCTGTGCTTCTGCAGAAAAGAATAAAGGTCAGGAGTTGGCTAAAATCGCTCGTGTAAGCATGCACCTTTCTTATCTGTGGTCTGATATTAGAGTTGTAACTTTTTGCACACAGCTAACATAATTGTATCAAGAAAGTTTGTCAGGAAGAAGCAACACTCCTGGTAGTTTTAGAGTTGAAATTATTTTATAATAAAGCATTTTAAACAGCAAACAGTACACAACCAATTTTATAATCATGGTAAAGGCACTATTGGCAGTTACAAATAGCAATGTGGCTTTTGAAGGCAGAGTGGAATTCTGTTCCTATGATATGGAAGGTCTCTATTAATTAAACAGTAAACAGAGCTTATACTGTACTGTTGTTCAAGCACTGCCAGAACCTTAAATAATCGTGGTTCAGCGCATATGCTGCTCAAGTTTAAATAACAACAGCCTCCTCTGGCTTAGTGTTAGTTTTAAAGAACATCTGGAGGGCAGGAGAGGTAATCAAGGAAGTTTTATCACTTGACAACACATTGTTTCTTTTTACTTCAGATGAAAAGATGGCCTGAGAGAGAGAAAATTAATAGCAACCCTTTGTAGCAATATGGAAACGTTTCAGGGTCCAGAATTCTAGTCTGAGTAAAAAGGCAGAGTGAGCAGATTAGCTGAGATGGGGTTGACTAAAGGTGAGGGAAAAGAAATTTGGGGCTGAACTTTGAAGTGCAAAAGTTCGGGGGCATGTTTCCTCCATCCCAAATGTTTTTAAGAAGTGCAGGTCTTTTCTTCCATTCACTATTTCTTGGTTGCTATCCTTCTACACTTCCATCCCTGCCCACATTGAGACATTCTTAATCTACCTTTAGAAATCTATCTGTTGTATCATGCGAGGCACGAATTAATCAAGAACAGTCAACATGGTTTTGTTAAAGGGAGCTCATCTCTGATCAACCTGATTGAATTTTTCAAAGAGGTAACCAGGTGTGTAGTTGAGGGCAATGCTTTTGACGTAATCTACTTGGACTTCAGCAAAGCTTCTGATAAGGTCCAACATAGGAAACTATTAGCAATAGTGAGAGCCCATAAGATCCATGGAGGTTTAGAAAATTGGATCCACAATTGGCTGACTGGCAGGAAGCAGAAGGTAATGGTTAAGGGTGTTTTTCTCTCTGGAAGTCTATGCCGTGGGGAGTCGCACAAGGGTCAGTATTCGGACCCATGCTGTTTGTGGTTTATACAAATAATTTAGACCTAAATTTAGGAATGTTGATCAGTAAGTTCACAGGTGATACAAAAATTGGTGGGGTGGTAAATAGTGAGGATGATACCCTTAGATTACAGGAGGATATAGATTAACATGCCAGATGGGCTGATCAGTTGTAAATGGAATTCAATCCAGATAAATGTGGAGTGATGCACTGGACAGGACAAAAAAACACCAAGGAAAAGAAATGATGAACAGTAGGACCCTGGGAAACACAGAGGATCAGAAGGACCTCGGTGTCCATGTACGCCAGTCCCTTGAGGTATCAGGACAGGTGGATAAGGTACTTAAGGCATATGGGATACTTGCTGTTTTTAGCCGCAACACAGAATTTAAAGGCAGGGAGGATTTGTTGGAACTGTATAAAATGTGATTTAGGCCACAACGACAGTATTATGTGCAGTCCTGGAATCCACATTATAGCAGCGATGTGATGGCACTGGAGAGGGTGCATGGGGGATTGACTAGGATGTTGCCTGGCTTGGAGAGTTTCAGTTATGAAGAGATGGGACAGACTGGGGTTGCTTTCCTAACAGCAGAGGAGATTGAGAGGCAATATGATTGAGATGTACAAAGTTATGAGGGGCATAAATATGATAGACTGGAAGATGTTTTATGCTTATGGAGGGATCAATGAGCAGCGGCGTAGGTTTAAGGTAAGGGACAGAAGGCTTAGAAGAGATGTGAGGAAAGCCTTTTCACCCAGAGAGTGGAAGAAATCTGTGATACTATGCCTGTAGGGGTGGTAGAGGCAGAGACCCTAGATGTATTACAAAGTGCATTTACGATGCTAATACATACAAGGCTATGTCCAAGTGCTGGAAAATGAGATTAAAACAGTTAGGTGATTGTTTTTGACTGGCATAGACACAATGGGCCGAAGGCCATTTTCTGCACAGTAAATCTCTACATGACTCCATAGGTACAACAGGCCTTAAACCATTCCATGCTAATATTGTGCTGGACCTAAGAGACTCCATGACCACTCCTGAAAAAGTTAAATTGATCATAGAGATTGGCTCTGTTTTCTTTTAAACAGATACCAGTTCTTCTCATAAGGAATAACTGAATTTTTTTTAAAGCACTAAAATTCTTCGTATTGGAGACCAATGTATCGGGCACATACCAAACTGGCAATTTGACTACAGTGTAAGGAAAATTAAAGAGAAAGTTATTCTTGGGAAATTTAAGAGCTTAGTTGGTGATGCCTAGGACTGAGTCATCTGCTTTGTTGGATAAAGTTGATGGATGGTGGGTTTGCAATGCAGAATAGTATCAACAGTGTGGGTTTAATTCCCTCACCAGCTGAGGTTACTATGAAGGACTGTCCTTCTCAAGCTCTCCCCTTGCCTGAGATGTGGAGACCGTCATGTTAAACCACCAGCAGTCATCGCTGTCTAATGAGAGAGCAGCTCTATGGATTGGTAAGATGATAGGTACATGCACAAGTAGCCTAGATGAGGCAATTGCATGCTAATATACAAAGTGACATTTCTCAGCAAACATTCAAAGTAAGTCTCCAGTATGTGGTTGGCTGAGTGGGGATAGGGGTGTTGCTGAGGAGTTTTAACAGGATCTGACTCTGGGTGGATAGTGGCAATGTGGAGTAGGTATCAAAACCACTAACTGCTATTAGTTTGAGGCCCAGAACCTGAAAAAGGCCAGGCTTCAATCTCATGCCACTTGTCAGCTGTAAGCAGGGCATATGGGGAAATGGCAATGGCTCATACCAGTGTTACACTGGCTGACAGCTGGATTTTTGCTTGCAACAGGTCACTTGTTGCAGGGCAATGGTGCTTATGGAGGATGGATGCATATCTCAGAATGAAAATAGTGAACAGTATGTTGACCTATGGCTGTTCGGCATTGGTACACACTCAATGAGGAAACAAGTAAGCAAACAGCAATAATGTAGAATGATCAGCCTGACATCAAAGTAGAGACCAAAGTAAAACCACAACAACTGCTAAGTATTAATGATGGAATGCTTGCAGGTAGGAAAAGGGAAATGACTATGATAGGAGAGGACGAGTTTGAGACTGGTGTTGACATGTCATTGGAATCTTGGGGAATTATCAGTTGGAGATCACAGAATGTGTCAGAAGTGGGAGCAAGATAGAGCATCCAATCATTTAATTTAATTGGGATTTTTGGTTAAACCTGACCCCTGCCTTGCCAAACCATGTAACATTGAGAGACATCTTTGCATCAGTCAATAAGTTGGAGGTGAGCTGTGGCTTACGGAAGGGCTTGTAGCAAACAAATCCTTTTTCAAGCAAAGGAAGGAAACAATAAACTCTATTTACATAGTTAATCTAAAATGAGTCGGTGTGAACTGCAGGGAAGGGAACGTGTGCATCACCAAAACTCGAATGTGTCATACCAAGTTTGTTCCCAAAAAGCAGAACGTTTAATTCCTGTTTCAATCGCAGCACTGCCCATTGGGCATTTCAATTATAGAACAAAGAACAAAGAAAACTTACAGCCCAGGAACAGGCCCTTCGGCCCTCCAAGCCTGTGCCAATCCAAATCCACTATCTAAACCTATCGCCCAATTCCTAAGGATCTGTATCCCTCTGCTCCCCACCTACTCATGCATCTGTCCAGACGCACCTTAAATGAATCTACCGTGCCTGCCTCTACTACCTCTGCTGGCAACGCGTTCCAGGCACCTACCACCCTCTGTGTAAAGTACTTTCCACGTGTATCCCCCTTAAACTTTTCTCCTCTCACCTTGAACGCGTGACCCCTCGTTATTGAATCCCTCACCCTGGGAAAAAGCTTATCTCTATCAACCCTGTCTATACCCTTCATGATTTTGAAGACCTCAATCAGGTCCCCCCTCAATCTCCTTTTTTCTAATGAAAACAATCCTAACCTACTCAACCTCTCTTCGTAGCTTATGAAAGATACATGTGGATATTTAAAGAATGGATTTTCCCACAGAGCTCAGTGTTTGGCATTACTGGATTGCTTGATCAGCTAGTGTAACTGATGGAAGATCAACAATAATCTTGCAGGAACAGTGTAAGCTGAAGGTATCAGAGTTTTGATGCATTCTAAAGTGTGATGTTTTGACCCACCGATAATGTTAACATATGATCAATTGTTTTTTAATCCTGCAACCTGTTTTGTGTGACCTTGCGTACAGAGACTAAAGGAGGTCAGACACTGAGCCTAAAGTGTACAATGCAATAAATTAATCATTAATTGACTTATCACGTTTTCTGTTTCATTTACAATTGGGCAGTTGTGTTCAATCAGGTGCGTTTGAAGTCAATCAGCCTTGTCATGTAGAGTTACACAAGCTGGTTTAGTGAAAACTGTGAGGTGCTTCCAACACAGGAGCTGTGCTGTTGCTGCTGTATGCATGAATAATTACAGTCCAGTGATTTTAAGTCCTTTGACACTGGGTCTTTTTCAGGTCAGATCCTGGGTGTCTGGGAAGGGATTCAGCATTGTTAAAGTTTGTAGAATTAAATCCAATTCCCTTACCCCAGTAGTAGCATTAACCACCACCAAGAACCAGGTTGCAAATGAGTTTTGAGTTGATTTTAGTTTGCTAACACCACTGGCTTTTGACAGACCATAATGAATATGCTGAATCTCAAAGCTGTTTTCTGTTGAAATAAATGAACTGCTAATGAAGTTGCAGGTGTAAATGTGATTCCTGATAGTGATTTTTCTTTAACGATCTGTAAAAAAAAAACATTTTAGCACAGCACCATGTTCCAAGTTCTTAGTTGATTTGTGGACTATGCAATAGCTGTTAACAACGAAGAACATTCCAGTTTACTACAAGACCCTGCATGCACAAAAACCAGGGAAAATGAAAATTTGGGAAGATTCATAACTACTGAACAATTCAGATTTCTGTATTGCCCATGTCAAAATTATCATCAATATTTTGACAAGTAACATTTATGTAAAGTTCATTGTATACAAACATACATTTAGTGCTATACAGGGCTGTGAATGAGAGATCAATCAGGGTGAGGTAAAATTTGAAAGGAGGATCTTGAGGAGGTTATTGAAAGCAGTTCTTTGCTCCCTCTTCCTCAGTGTGACCCAGCCTTTTCATACATGTATTGGCTCAAACTGTAACAGAAATATGCACTCGGCAAATTTCTTGGCTTAGAAAACCTGAACTGCCGCACTGAAACTGATGATCAAGAGAACGATGAGACGCAAGCAGAAGCTGGCACAGGCTCACAGTTTAAGCGTGAAGCCAAAGCCAGGAGTGCATTCAAGCAAATGACAAATTGAAGTTTTGATGGCTTGACTGCTCTGTGCCTGAGAAAACTGCCTGCTGCGATCAGTCAGCAAAAATGTTAGAAGGGGTTCTGAAGTACACAATAAGACCTCCAGCTTTGTTATGGGATTAAAGCTGGTTTCAGGTTGGTGGCCTGGAAGACTACAAGGACTCCAAACATTTGGCAGAAGTTACGTCCCCAATGCAAAATGAGGGCACTGCACACAATTTTAGGCCCAACATGCTCATGAAAAGCATAATCAATTTTTTTGTTCCTTTATGAGCTGTGGGCACCGGACCATGGCCAATATTCATTGCCCATGTCTAGTTGACTTTGAAATGTGTGGCTTGCTGTGTTATTTCAGAATCATTCATATTACTGTGTGTGTCTGGAAGTTCATGTGGACCAGATTGGCTAAAGCTGGCAGATTTCCTTCCCTATAAAGAAATTTGTAAAAAAAAAAATCCATCTGATTCGCAACAATTGATGACAGCTGATACATTACCATTATTGAGTCGAGCTTTGTATTGCAGATTTATTAATTGCATTCAATTGCCAGCTGTTATACTGGGATTTGAACCCATAGCCCCAGCACATAGTTTGCGCATTTGAATTGTCCATTGACCTTTGACACAGTCGCCACACGATCCAATTTCCATGTGCTTACCTAATCAGATACACGCCAAACATGTCCTGGTCCATCATTAATGGTATTGGTGCTGTGAATTTTCATGAATCTTACTATGACGGGATTTGCTTTGATGTAAAGTAAAGCTGATTGCTGAAAGCAATTCTGAAATGATAGATTTCATGATAATCCGAACTTCAGAGTTCATTATAAGGCTCAGTGTGTGAACCTATATCAATTGATACACTAATTTGCATCCATAAAGGCAGCAAATGGTTCACAAATCAATTTAAATGTATTTGAACAGACAATATTTAGTACTTATAATGACACAAGTACAGTGCTTTCTATTTTTAATGAGTTTAGAAGACAATGTTCTTTCAGAGATATTTCTAGTTCCTCAGCAACAATGATAGTTATTTTCTTCAAATACTCTTTGTATGGATAATAACATTCCAAGATAATTTCCTAAATGCTCCTCATATCAAGTTCCCACTATTATAAGGCCATTTGTGAATGGTAATTTTTAGTCTTCTACATAATCTTCTTGCAACAATTCCTGCAGCTCCTGAATAAAATTCTCAAAAAATATCATAAATACTATAGATTCTCATCTTCTTGAAATTTAAGACAAAAGAGGCAAGGATGGGGGAATGTGTTTACAAATTGTATTAAAACATTTGAAACTCTAAAAAGCATTAGTTAAATGGGCAACATTCAGCAAATAACACTGTTACAATGCCAGTGTGAATAGAAACATACGGATTAGGATTTGATAAGCCTCCTTTTCCCTGTACCATTACTATTTAGTTGGTATGTAACCATTGCTATGTATTCATGCATTCTGTGCAAGATATATTAGCAGGAGCTATTTGAAGACAAGAGGAAAAAGAAATGCAACAGGATGAACAGGAAATGGAGCCTGATGTTGCAAAGTTTCCTGAAGCTTAATATTCAAACAGACAGAAATGTTCTCAATGGATGTACACTGGCTTAATTCAGCTGGCTTCAGGCCATGAAGAAATTTGGCACAGCAGTGCTTATCCTGTTGGGTAAATCACCTTGCCCCTACCTTGATCACAAAACTCAAGGCAAACCCTCAGTCAATGGCCCTTCCATCTCACTGACACCCATTGATCGTCCTCTACTTTGACCATATTATTTATCTTAAAGCTAAACAGTAGATGAAGGTAGCAACGGAGATGACTGAATAGTGGAGACTTGAATGAAAGTTTATGACTTATAAACATTGACATTAAAAATTGACAGTCACTGACTTATCAAGGTCCAAGTGAAGCTACAGATTTTTTTTCCCTTCCTTTTTCTTAATATGTTTACCTGGTGCCACTCCAGTGTTGCAACAGATTCTGCAGAAAGGTGCTTGCCCATGCTCCAACAGTTGAGATACTGGTGGCTGACATCTTTTAGGCTTTGCTGCCCACAAAGGCCCCACCTACACCTGGAAAGGGTGACAGCAGTTATTGAGACAGGAGTCAGCGAATGTGACACTCAATGAAAGTGAGGTGGGGAGACAGGAGTAGGAAAGGGTGGAGTGGAAATATCTTGAGTGAAGTCACGTGTTACACTTAGCTTTTTAACTATTACCTTTCTCGTGGCCCAAGTTACACTTCCCACTAGATACAAGCTGGGGAGCGCATTGTAATACTTCAATGATATGCTGACTAAAGAAAGCCATTACTTCCATACTATTTACAAACTGGCAGAGAGAGTTTGCAGGGGAGGACCAGGATATACTCAATTGTCTGCCAGATCTCATACTTCTTGCAAATAGCCACTTGATCCATGGAGATGAAAAACCAGCCCAAGGTAATATGGCATTCATACTACAGACAAATTCTTACAATCTGTACAATCATACTTCAGTACCTCTGGAAATGCTGGCTTGACCTAATTTGCTGCTATTCCTGCTCCAGAACAGGAGCGAGTGCTGTAAAAGGGAATGCCGGAGGGTCTCATGCTGTTGTTGGCACTTGAATGTGGAATGCCACTGACCTTTCCTGCCCTGCTGGGGTCAATGAACTTTTGTGCTGTTGTATCACTGTGTGATGTATCACACTCCTGCTGATTTCCTAAGCCACTTCCATCTTGCCTGCTTGATTTGAGAGGATGGCCTCTTCCTCCCATCCAAATAGTTACAGCCCAGAGCATTACTTCCATGAATGCCTGAAAGTGAGACAGTTATTTTTATTAATTCATTTGTATCTCATTATTAGCTAAACACATCTCATTTTGATGCAAGCTGGGACTCTGTCTTTGCACTTATCTCTGTTATTATCACCCCATATTCAATTCATTCTGACCCTTGCTTTGATTTCTTTAAATACAGAAAGACTTCACACTCAGATGTGGGCTGTGACCATGCTCACATACTGATTAGACCAAGGGGCCGGATGTCAATGTCCTCGTTGTTTAAAAATAAAGCACCACAAATCTTGCTCTGCTAACATACAGATTTCCATTCCTCTAGGACTTCCCTTCTCTCGGCAGGTCAAACAATTAAAAATCTGCCTTTTATACCCAGTGACATTCCAGGAAATACTTATTTATTTAAAGAAAAATGTGTAATATACATAGACGCTACAATCATTGCCATTCACATAATTAATATCGAACATGCATAAGAATTGATCAATGCATATCTGGAAAGTCATTTTATAAATTCTCAAATGTCAAAGCTTAATTGCTTTGAAAAGAACAAAGTCTCACAATATTAGCTGCTATTTGCATTTGAGGAAGATCTGTTCCAATGTAGCTAAATGCATTACTTTGTTGCCAGAGGCTCCCCAATGCTGATGAATGTTCTCTGACTCTTATTAATTTTTCACTTCCGTTTCCTTGAACATTAGATGGTTTACACGCTTATAGCTGTCAATATCATGTTGGACATTAATCAAAACTCATGGCCGTTATTAACAGTTAAGTTTCTTTGTGCATCTTAACAAGTGCCAGAATACAATTCTGTTGCTAAGTTTGCTCAAATGTCTCAACCAATAATTGAGTATAAATGTTTAAACTCAAATTAATGGACTCTGGTTGAGCACTAACCCACTTTTTCAGATAAGAGAGCCATGTGTTGATCCTCTGATTTGCAATACATGCTGTAAAATACTCAAGAAATTATTTATGACTAGTTCAATATTATTTTGGGGATGGGGGTGGCATTAATGTACAATAGCATGATGAGTGAAGGCAAATGTAAACCAGGAATTTTCCATTCCTTTCAGTGATGTGGTTAAGGGTGGGAAAGTTGGGAAAATGTGGCGAAAATGCAAAATCTAATCCTCCAGAAAAGAATTTCTGATTTTCCATTTAGGGGTTCGATAGCAAATTCTGAATCTTGCTAATGAGCAATGGTGACCTTATTTTCATGCATTTGCCTCTCATTATCAGTTAAACTCACCTGATTTCTATGTAGCTCCAAAATTTCCTTTTCTTCCCAAGTTGATGGCACCAATTCCCAATGTGAAAGTCAGGGAAGTTACCTGGCAGCAGCAGCTTGCTGCTTGCTTCGTTGATCTTTGGCCAACACAGTATTCACCACAAAAACACTGTATATTCCATGGGCACTGTCCTTTCTCTCCCACTGAACCCAGAGTTCTGAAGCAGACAGCTGAAGAGACAGTGGAGCCATTAGTGGTGATCTTCCAGGTGGCAGATGGAGTATAACATGGGAAAGTGTGAGGTTGTGCACTTTGGTAGGAAGAGTAGAGGCATGAACTATTTTGTAAATGGGGATAAAATTCAGAAATCTGAAGTGTAGAGGGACTGAGGATAATCCGGGACTAGAACTCCCAAGGCCAATTTGCAAGTTGAGTCGGTTGGAAGGAAGGCAAATACAATGTTGGCATTTACTTTGAGAGAACTAGAATATAAAAGCAGGGATGTACTTCTGAGCCTTTGTAAAGCCCTGGTCAGACCACATTTAGAGTATAGTGTGCAATTTTGGGCCCAATATCTTAGGAAAGCTATACTGGCCCGGGGGCGGGTCCAGAGGAGGTTCACAAGAATGATCCCAGGAATGGAAGGCTTAACATGTGAGGAACGTTTGAGGACTCTGGGTCTATACACAATGCAGTTTAGAAAGGTGAGGGGGGGGAATCTAATTGAAACTTACAGAATACTGAATGGCCTGGACAGATTGGACGTTGGGAAGACGTTTCCATTGTTAGGAGAGACTAGGACCCAAGGGCACAGCCTTAGCGTAAAGGGAAGACATTTTAGAATGGAGATTTGGAGAAACTTCTTCAGGTAGAGAGCGGTGAATCTATGGAATTCACTGCCAAAAAAAGCTCTGGAGGCCAGGTCATTGAGTATATTTAAGATGGAGATAGATTCTTGATTGTCAACGGGATCACGTGCCATGGGGAGAATGAGTTTGAGTAGCTTATCAATTATGATTGAATGGTGGACCAGACCTGATAGGACAAATGGCCTGATTTCTGCTCCTACATTTTATGGTCTTTGACATTTTGGTGAGCATTGTCAATCCACCAGTCTCACAATGCTCCTTTTGGAACAACACACACATCACTTCAGCCCTTTAGACATTATGTTGAGGTCAGGGACACTTAGGACTTGCATGCTTCTGCCAGGTTTCTTTGTGCACACGGACACATATTCATCTCATGCATCTCCACAGGATGCCACTTATGGATCTTTTTCTCTTGGCGCTCGCATAGTTTATGATTATGTGAAGGCGCCCAGACTCTATGGCTTGCATTGTTTTTCAACGGATAGGCTTTTCAGTCCCAACTTACAGGTTGTCAGACTCTGCAGTTAGCTTCTCGCTCTGCCCTAAAAAGTATAGCAATCAGCTTGTCACATTTTAGAACAATGAACAGTCATGAGAGTAGACTTATTGCTGTATGGCACTATGCTATATCAATGTCACACCTACAGCAAGCACTTATACAGCATGTGTTTCAGCCAAATGTATTTGTTTGAAAGTACAAGGAGACCAGCCCGTTGTGAGGTGAAGGGAAACTATGGTCAGTCATGTGGTACCAGCACACTCAGTCAGGGGACTCATCCAATTCCACTCCAGGGGGTTGACAATGGTCAGTCAAGCACTGATCCAACCCGAGTTCAGGAATCATTGTCCTTGCGGTCTGGGGACTGGGCTATGGTCAGCCCAGCAGATCAAATGGCTCCAGTCAGGTGTTACAAATACATCAATTAGATATTTGTGCAGGCAACAATCTGGGGAGTATGCTATGTTTGTCCAAGCTGTCCTGGCATGTCAGTCTAGTGGGCTGGCCATAGTCATTCCTGGGTGTTTGAGCATTAATGTTCAGATTGCTTACTTGGGCAGTCAGTGGAGTTTCTGGGGAAAACAAAAGTCTGAGGATTGTTTTCATTCAAATGGGTCACTGAAGGAATGATTATATCGAAAGGGGCAATTCAAGATAGAAGGATGGGATCTCTTAGAACATAGGAAGAGTTGGCAGACTGCAGGAGGGAGTTCTAAATGTCAATCACTCATGTCTGAACATAAAGAGAGTGCATGGCCAATCACTGACCAACATAAGCTAGCCTTTATTGTTCAGTAGACTGTTAAATTAATCTGAAATGCTTGAACATCTTGTAGGACAAGAATAAATTAAGTCTGAGAGACATAGTGCGTTGTGCAGCCTTGGTCAGCAGGCCACTCCACTCGGACGGGAGTGCTCCTATGAACACCCCATTGTACACCTCCCAGCCTTGAATAGCAGTGCCCTTCCTTGAAAAGCACATTCACCTCCAGATATGTGTGGAATTGTGAGTGGTGAAAGTGGTTGAAAGTGTGGATGATTTGTGAGGCACTGGCTCTACCACGATCATTGTATATTTCCGTGGGCTGCTGTGTTCTCCATATTAAAGTGCAATGCCTTGGCTGTAATTTATAAATGTCATTGTTCAAGGATCCATGACATCAGATCCTATCTTCAGTGAGCCAGTTGATTGCTCATGAGAGATGAATAATGCTTAGCTATGTTACAATTTCTTTCATCCTTGGGATGTCTGAAGAGACAGTTTTTATGTTGATTCAGTTTGACTTCACCAGTTCTCACACCAATGAAGACATTAGAGTAGACATTTTATGAGTGCAAGAGCACAAAGGTGTAATATTACTTTCAATGGCAACGCAACCATGTCACCTAAGTGCCCTTTTGCAGCTGGGGTGAGCTGGGTCTGCTCTTTGGTTGTTCTCGGGGGCATTTGGGCTGAGGGAACCCAGGACCGTTTGGAGTGTTCTGACCAGATGCATGGACATTCTTTTCAGCTTGCATTTTTGCAGGCTTTGGCATTACAGCCAGGGGAGGTTAAGGGGCCATGCACTGCTGGAATATGTTGAGAGGAAGCCAGACTTTGAACTGCTCCTATGCTGAATAGATGTTTGCTGCCTGGGACTGATCATGTGCATAATCTCCTGCAGTTCTCTTGTGTACCACTGTCCTGGGACGGTTCCTCATTGACGAGTTGTAGAGACACGTCAATGATGTACTCACCAGGTTGTGTCCCTGAGTCTGATTTAGATAAACAACCCACCGAGGTGGAGGTCAGTGAGCTGGTGGAGGGTGCAGGTGAAAGCCTTGCTGGTGGGGGTTTAGTGGGTTCCTCCTCGGAGATGGAGGTGAGCGAACAGCTGATATTCATGGGCACTGGCCAATTCCTGGCAGCCGTTTGCTGGGTGCTACTTGAGAAGAGGGGGAATTACTTGTGTGAAGAGATAAGAGCTTATGCAAGTTAAAAATGAGCTAACACTGGCATTATTGGAAAGGCAGCATAGGACAACAGAATGGAGGTCTCTGGATTGATTACCCATTGAGGTCTTTTGTCCCCACATGAGCAGTTATCCTCTTCATTGGTTGAATCAAGCGTTTTCTCCTTATACAGATATGACTGATATCTCGACTCTGATCTTTGCTCTGTTGGCTGGTGGTGAGACATTTTTCTTGCAATGAAACAAAGGAGTATGGAGGAACTGTTAGTGCTGATGTAGGGGTAAGACATGTGGTCAGGCATCCCCAGTGAATGAAAAACCAAGAAGAACAAGCAGTTTGGAAGCACAAGGTGGGTTATAATCCCTCCCGTGTCCTGACACCAAATGGGCTTCAGCACTTCAAGAAGACAGCTCACCCCAATCTTCTCAAGGAAAACTAAGGATGGGCAATAAATACTGGCCCAGCCAGCAATGCCCACATCCCATGAATTTAAAAAAATTGTTGAAATTATACCCATATTTTCCTTCCTTTATGTTGTGTCACATGTAACTTCCATTTTCTATCCCATGGTCTTGTTATACAAAGCCTTCCAAAGCTGCAGGAATCGTGTATTTATGTTAGTAAACTTGGAGCACTGTTTTCACAGTTTCGGCTAGAAATTACAACATAATGCACTGCAGCTATCATTTCTAACATATTGTATTCTTGATTGAGAATAGGTTTGTTTAGAGTAGGGATGCAAAACTCGATGAATGTGAAGAGAAGGTGATCAGGTGCAGTAGAGGTTCGGCTCCTTTTCAGTCAATAGTTCCTTCACTGTAAATTATTCGTCATCTGCTGTCTGCTCATGGCCCATATCCCTCCAAACCTCTCCTAATCATGTACCTATCCAAATGTCTTTTAAACATTGTAACTGCACCCACATTCACCACTTCTTCAGGATGTTCATTCCACACGTGCTCCATCCTCTGTGTAAAAAAAAATGTGACCGTATTGTCTTTTTTAAATCTCTCTCCGCTCATCTTAAAAATGTGCCCTCTAGTCTTGAAATTCCCTATTCTAGGGGAAAGATAACTACCAATAACTCTCTGTATCTTTTGTTATTATGTAAACTTCTATTAAGTCGCCTCTCAATTTCCTATGCTCCAGTGAAAAAAGTCCCAACCTATCCAGTCTTTCTTTATAATTCAAAAGTTCCATTCCCGGCAACATCCTGGTATATCTCTTCTGAATGCTCCCCAGCTTGATAATATCCTTCCTATAACTGGGTGACCAGAACTAGATGCTGTATTCCAGAAGAGGTCTCACCATTGTCCTGTACAATCTCATGACTTTCCATCGCCTACATTCAAAGCACTGGACATTGAAGGTAAGCGTGCCAAACACCTTGTTAATCACAATGACTACATGTGATGCAAACTTCAAAGAATTACATATCGACATGAACTGGTTGAACCGAAGGGTCTGTTTCCATGCTGTATGACACTATGATTCTGTGCTGCAATTTCTCAGAAGCCAGTCCAAGTACAGAGCTGAATGCTAGATGTAACAGAGTAAGCAGGCCACTGATGTTTGCATGGATCTTTGATAGGAGAAGACCACCTTTTTCTAAAACAAAGAGTATAATGTTCACTATAAAAAAAAGAAAATAATGATGGATTGTAAACTTATTTCATAGATATGATCTGTATAACTGGAAATAACCTAGTTCTGTCAGTGATAGTGAAGGATTGGAAATTCTCATTTTAAACTGTAGAGATGGAGTAGCAACACAAGGAGCTTAGCAATTCTGATGAATAAATAGCTAACTGGAACAATGTGCATCCGATACTGTAGCTGTCTCGTCAATCCTGGGTTATCATGCTCCTGAAAGTGTAAAAATCTGATTTTATTTTTCTATATGCAAATTCTGATGACAGGAATTAGTCTGTGACCTAACTCTGCCTTTTCGTTGCCTCCATAGCTGTTCATTTAGCCAAGCAATTAGCCCATATGTCTGAGCTTTGCAATGCACCTATCTGTATGAATCAATATATTTTGTTGTCTGTTATTTTTAACCAGCATCTTTACTTACAGAAGAACTCATTCATCATGTTGACTTTTTAATGTTGCTTGCCATCTGGAACCCGTGTGTGGGTCACTAATGGCGATATATGAAGAAAGCGACATGTAGAATAAAAACATTGCTAGTCCCCCAGATGTAAAGTCAAGGTCACAAATGGTGCACTCATGTTCATTAAATGCAGAGATCTTACATGTTCCATGATACGAGTTAAGCGATGAGCTAAACTGCATATGACAGTAACAGATATTGCTACAACCTGTCTAACAAAATTTCAAGTCTGAAGACTGATTGAACTGCAAGTATCATTTGGATTGCTGTTGTGTCACATCATTGCAAGCAGATAAAGTTGAAGTTAAGTTGAAAATAAACTTGATGACAGTTGAAGATATGTAAGTGTAGTGATTTATTCCATGCGTGGTAAAGCAGGGAATATTCTTGCCTCATTCAATGTGACAGATAATGAAATAACAATTGTGATAGAGCCATGTAAAACTTTGATGTGAGTTCCACATCTAGAAATTGTCGCTCCTAAGTGAAAGCAACCCATTGCAAGCAACATTTGAGATGCATTCAAGCACACAGCCAAGAAAGCACTCTGTTTATAGAGTAAGGAAATAAGTGTGGAATATGTGACAATGGAGTCGGCCTGCCCAACTCCAGGCAAAATGCCCAGTCACAAATGTTAACTGCAATAAGTGTGGGGAAAGCAGGCCACACCTAAGGGTGAGCTTTTCAAGTAATTGATTAGTATACCAATTCAACAAAGTAACTGAACAAGACAAATTACCTTTACTGACAGATATACTGCCTTTGGAAATTGGAGCAAGAAGGATACAGATGCACAAACTAATGTCTGCATGGAGCAGCACTACAGAAAAAAAAAGTATGAAGGAGAGGTCGTGGCAGATTTGGCTGCTCCTTTGGAGGCTTTCGCCTAACACACAGAATGATTAAGTTAAAACTGAGATCTGAAACAAAAACAGAAATTGCTGGTGAAACTCACCAGGTCTGGCAGCATCTGTGGTAAGAAAGCAGAGTTAAGGCTTGGAATCTAGTGACAACATCGGAAGTGAGAGCAGCTATCAAATGCGGTATTCGTGCTGAAGACAAGGTTTTGAGGTGGTGGTGGAATGGTGAGCGGATAGGTGGAGTCAGGGGCCAGAGAGAGAGAGATATGAAAGGGGTAGGCAGAAGAAGGCATTCTTGATAGTAGGCCAGTCCAGAGAGAAGCTGAATAAGTGATAATGAGACCTGAGGGTAGTAGACAATGGGCAGGCTGTGCTGAAGGTAAGCCATGTCATGACAGGACCAGGGTTTGGGGTGGGGGAAGAAAAGGGAAGGATGGAATTGGGCTCTAAAATTATTGAATTGATGTTGACATCCTAGAGGCTGCAGGATCCCCATGTGGGAAACAAAACATTGTTCCTCAAGCTTGCGCTGAGGCTCACTGGAGCACCGCAGTGGACCTGCAACAGAAATGTTGCCATGGGAACTTTGGGATGTGTTGAAGTGGCAGACGATTGGAAGCTCAAGGTCACTGTTGCGGACAGGACAGGAATTGGATATTCTGCAAAACGATTGCCCAGTCTGTGTTTCATTTTCCCAGTGAAGAGGAGACCACAATGTGAGCAGTGAATGCAGTAAACTAGATTGGGTTAAGAGCAGGTGAAGCGCTGCTTCACCTGGAGAGTATGTGTGGGGCCTTGGATAGTGAGGAGAGAGGAAGTAAATGATAATATACCTTTTGTGACTAAATGGGAAGATGCAGTGAGGCTGGGGAGAGGTGTTGGGGGTGGAGGAGGAGTGGGCTAGGATGTCCCAGAGGCAATGGTCCCTATGGAAGGCTGATGAGGATGGGGAGGGGTCTCAGAATCCTGCTGGAGATGGTGGAAATGGTGACTTATGATTCTTTGAATGTAGGGGTTGGTGGGGTGACAAGTAAGGACAGTAAAACTGCCTGTTTCCCACACTACGGGCTCTAACTTTTAACTACTGCTACAGATAAAGACAAACTAAGTTCGTACTTCACAGACAAAGCTGCTCAATGTGGGTTGTGATGTCACTGATGGTTTTGGCGGCGTATTATGGGAACTACAACCTGAAACTAAATACAGAAGCCCATACGGCAAGAGAAATCTCCTCAAATTAACATGTTAAAGCGAAGGATTGGAACCAATGAATAAAATAGTTATGATCCAAAAAAGTAAATGGCCAACATGACATGGACATTTTTATCAATGCGTGCTACAGTTGGAGACCCTGGCTTCTAGCCTCTACCTATCAGGGAATCATGACCTACTGTCTACAACTTTCCATCCTTGAGTTTGAGTGGCTAGAAAATAATGGGCAATGCACCTGCAACTTCCCATTGTGTGTGGTTGATAGACAAGCCTTTCCATTCACTGCACCTTCAGAGATGTTGCTTTATGGAGTGGTGAATGAAACAAAACACAGGCACATCATATCCCAGAACTTGAAGCGAATTGGAAGTACAGTGCTTGTAATCACTGCTTAACCCAATGATATGAGAGTCTTTCTACTCATGGCCACAATGTATTCCACCATCCATTGCTTATGAAAATGGTGGCCTCAAAATTCTGCTGTACTCTGCCTGTTTTCCCAGTGTGAAATGGATGCCGAGGGATGCAATACGACAGACTGTTAATGTATTTTCATCCTACACTGAAAAAGTACCACATGCCATATTGGTTTGGCCCATCTGTCAGCCTTCATGTGTACCATATGCATTTAAAAGTTGATCACTTTTAAATACTGGTTTTACACATGTTGTAGAATGCCTTTATGAAATTGGGCTGTCCCAACGTTTACTTCACATATGATAAATTTTCACAGCAACTTGCTTTGCAAACAGGCAGCAAGGACCATTCACAAGTAATGTTTTAAGGACACATCCATTACATCCAGGTTAGTGGCACATCTGACTACTCAGGCTGCAGTAACGTTTCTGCAGGTGAACTTTCATTCTTATCCATTAAACCTTATTTCTAACTGCTTCTAAGTCGTTTCACATGTTCTTGCCAGACTATATTTGTCCACCTTCAAACTAAGTCCATAAAAATTATGGATTGGTTTGTCCTTGCTGCTAGAAGCCTGGGGGACACAGCCAAAAAGAAAACACAGGATCAGCTGTGAGCCGTGACAGAAGCAGGTAGTGGAAGGCCTTTCTCACAATGGATATTTAGAAAATACCAGTTTTCATTTGCCAGGAGTTTGATTCCTGCGCCTTTTGACTCACAAGGTGGGAAATGCAGAAATGTTACCGCGGAGTTGGAAAGTCTTTCTAGTTAAGATTTCTTTGTTGCTTTCTTTAGGTTAAACGTTGTGTCAATTTATCCCACTTTAATGATTATAGTATATCCTGGGGACTGGGTTATCCGCTCACTTCATCAGCAATGATATGCCACATTGCATTCAACTTCCTACACAGTATAAAGTCTAAAAGTATGCAACACAGGTCTTCTGGTATAGTGGTAGTGTCTCTACATATGAGCCAGGAGGCCTAGGTTCAAATCCCATCTGTTCCAGAGGTGTGTAATAACATCTGTGCAACAGGTTGATTAATAAATATTTGGAATTGTGATAGATGGAGTTCAAGAGCATTTATATATCTCGTAACATGGTGATTGCCTTAGCTTGATTGTTACACATGAAGAAAAGATTCTTACCAGGATCAAGGGAGAGAGAAATTTCGATGCATGATTCATAAAGTCCTCTTAATTTGTCCTAAAATGTCCTGAAGGAGCTTTCAGACAGAATTTGATATGGAGACATACAAAATAGTATTCGGCCAGTTATTCCGAGTCTCTACTGAAGAGGCAGGTTTTAAGGAGAGGGGTAAAGAATGAGGGAGAAAGGTAGAAATACAGGGAGAAGGAACTCCAGAGCTGAGGGCTGAGGCAGCTCAAGGCACAGGCAATACCTGTGGGCCAGAGAAAATTAGGTTACTCAGAAAGTCTGAATTAGACTGATGATGAATTCTAATTAATCAAGTAATTTATTTGTGTAGATAAGTGTTAAATATTCTTCAGTCATATCTAAATAAAAATACTCAAGATTAAGGCTACTCCAGAGATAGGGACATAACAACTTTAAAAAAAAGTCAGTATTTGTTTTCTAAACTAACTATAAGAATGAAATATTACAATTTCCAACAGAGGTGATTGAAGTGTGGAGTCTGACATGCCAGTTATTTCATTTCTTATAAAAGATTGAATTTCAAATACCTTTTGACATGAGAAAACAACACAGACATGCAAATCTACTTTACAATTTCCCTGAGACTGACAGAAGTGTGAAGAGACTGATAGGGCCTCCTACAGCTAAATCCTTCATGGATCAGCAAATTCTACTTTAATTGCTCTTCAAACACCAAATCCCTAGAAGTTGGTGGATATTGAAAGGTTAGGACAAAGAATGTCAAATATAATTTTGTCTTCCTTGCTACTTTCTGACTTTGCTTACACAATGTATTATTGCAGATATCCAGAGAGCTGGGGTTAATCTCTTTGTCGCCCAGTAGCATTTCTGGAACTCGTTAACAGCCTATAACATTTTACTGGTGCTGGTTATTGTTAAATTGAAACACAGAACTCAAAAGGTTGTAACTATTCGTCAGGTAGTGACAATTTCCCCATTCAATACTAATTTATTTGATCATCCATAAGCTATAATTAATTACTAGGCATGTGGTGTATTTATAGTTGAAAGGGCAGACAAATGATTCAGTTACATTGTTATGATCCTAGATGATGGTAAGACTGGATAGGTTAGATTCCAGCGAGAAACCCGGCTTGATAAATTAAAGGTTTCCTTCTCTGCAATTTTTTTATTGTGATTGTCTGCCACTCAACATATTTTAAGAGGCTGCCAACATATCTTTTACAGAAAAACATAAGTTTACTACCAAGTAAAAAACTTTCCAAATTATCTTGTAGCTTATAAACTGCAAAACCAAAGATTCAATCCTTTCTTCCAGCAATAGTCTCCATTGACATCAACTATCATGAAGTATCACTCTTATCTTCACTCTTTATTTTGTTACTCAATTGACAAGTTTGCGAGTATTTCTTTCTGGTGACACCTTGGTTAACAGTGAAGTAGGATGTTAGATGGGTAGGATACCAGGGTGCTAGGGAAGTAGCGTATCACTTGGGTAAAGTGCCATCAGGGTAGAGGGTAGTATGATGGGAGTAAGGTGTCAGTGTGGTAGTGTTCCACACTGCAAAACTAGTAAGGTGGGCAGGAAATTAATGTAGAATTTAGGGGTAGATTAATACAGAAAATCTGCAAGAAATACATGAATAAAAATTCTGATCAAATTCTAACTTTTCTCAACTCTATTAAAATAAATATTTCCCCTCATATTTCTGGGAAAAAAAATCATGAAAATGCAGCCAGTAACTATGGCTACTAACACTGATTACATTTACAGGTACTCCAAAACCCTGTCTGGGAAAAGTAGCAACATTTATTCTGACAAGAAGCCTGAATGACAATTGTCATCTAACTGTGACCACATATCTTGTCAACAACCCTTCTCTGCATCATAATATTGGAGCAAATTATGGCCAAATATCCTGGTCACTGGACAAAAAGATACCCACTTATCTGCATGCATTTTTTTTTCTGGCCAAACATTAGATCCCTGATGTAGAGATGCAGAGATCTATAAAAAGAGTATGTGCAGAAGACATGCCCACTTCTTGAAGCACCGTCTGCCAAAAACAAGCTTAAATGTGCAATGTAAATGTTAGGGAATGGTGATGGAAGAATGAGTGAGTGGATAGGATAGCAGCTGGGTCAGGTAATGTGGGTTGGTCAGGACAGGGGAGTTAGTCAGGTCAGCTCGAGGTTGTGTCAAAGTGAGTGATTGAGGGATCAGTTGGGTAGTTACATAAGTATTAGAGTAGGACTTTTATGTCTAACGTTTCCTGGGTAACTATCCAGTGAGGTTTGTTGGAACAGTATTTAAATTTGGAAACATTTTCAGAGACCCCCAAGGAGAATTGCCTGATTGAATTCAAACTTTCCTGAGCACTTCCATTGGAATCAGTGTGTTTGGATTTCTATGGGATCCTGACATGCATTTTGGGCCATAAATGGGGTCTCTGATGTCTGGACCCTGGAAAATCTTTTTTGATATTCTTCTCACAAAAAGAGCAAACTATGAAGAACATGCAGGAAAATGTTCATTTCAAACCTACTATTTATATGAATGCAGCTTAATTCACTGAAAAATAGCAGTAAATCGCAACAAACTTGCAATAATATATTACTTGACTGATTCTCAAGCTGCTAATAAGCTACGTAACCAGTAGAAATGTTGGAGAGTGCAAAAACCCAGTTGTGGAGTTTTGAAGGAAAGCCTTTGTGCCCTAGGCAACTGATGAGATGAATTTGATAAAATAGGATGAGAAAACTTGCTGGGACTTGGAACAAAACAGCCTCCCAAAAAAAACCCAAATGCAATTGAGACTTAGGCAAAGAAAAATTAAGATTCAGCCTGTTTGGGTAAATAATTAAACCAACAGAGTTATGTTAGCAAGGATTTACAAGATAAGTACATGGTTATACAATTCTGATGATTCACGCAAGAGAGATTAATTGAAGGGTAACAAAAGAGTAAAAATAACTTCAACTCAATTTTCTAATGGTCCTGTATTTGAAGACAAGCTGGTACAAATCTCAGCTGAATCAAGAGCTGATTCCATTGCAGTCCTCCTATGGCCTTTCAGGAGCCTATATCTTCTCATAGAACATCTCACTTGGAACATCAAGTCCACATGAGCATTAGTCTAAATGCACATTTAGTGCCTGTTCCTTCCCTTCTTATGCAATCCCTCAGGATTGAGAATGATCTTATTCCATTCATGGACCTGAGATGACTGAGTAGTCCAAAGCCAGATCTGCATACTGTGCATTGAGTAGGAAGTGGTGGTTTCTGAAGTGGTCAGGTGACATCCCAGGTTTCTTTATTGTCCTATTTGCCTTCTGTTGTTTAAACCTATTCTGCGTGTGGGCCTATCAGAGATATTCAAACTGGTTGGCTTCTTCACTGGTTCTAGTTCTTAGAATTAGATGGTGTTGGTCTAGAGATTCCCAGGTGGTGGTGAGGATACTGAATTTTTCACTGACGATTTGAGGTTGTATTTCAAGAAGTACCTCTGCCCTCCTGGTAATCACATGTCACGATGAAGCTTGAAATAGAGATCTTGTTTTGGATCTTGAGTTAGGAATGTAGATGAAATGGCCCACCCAATGAAACCAGTTGCCTGTAACTACTGTCTCGACAGTGGAAATGCTGGGCCAAGAGGGGACACTGATAGTGGAGCATGTATCCTGTCAATGGATTTGAAGGATTTTCAGGAGACATTGCTGGTGATATTTCCCAAGGAATTTTAGGTGGTTACCGCAGACTGTCCACGTCTCTTACATATATGAGAGGGTTGGTCCTGCTGTGCCTTTGTAGACTATGAGCTTAGTGTTTGATTTGAGGTCTTTGTCAAGAAAGAATCAAATCCTCAAATGGTGAAATGCTGCGCTGGTGCACTGGAAGCAATGTTGAATTTCACATAAGTCTGCACTCGCTGAGATGAGCCTCCCAAGGACCTTGATAGTTGTTAGCCAGTATTGTATAACAGGAGCAGACTAGTGGAGGAACATTGTGTTCTGGGTGTTCAGCCTAAGTCCCATTCACTCATCCATCTCTGCGAATGCATCAATGATACTTTGGAGTTAGCCGGTGAGTGTTTGCATTCTGCAACTTGGTGTCAAAGATCACGGCTCTGGACTGGAGGTTACGCAGTTTGAATAATTTGCCACTCACCCTGAAACATTACAACTGGTCTGATCAGAATAACCGGGAGATCTAGAGGCTATTAAAATGTAAGTGTGAAGTGTTCCAGTCCTGTCTACTCTAAGTCTTTAACTCGCTTTCTTTTCAAACAGCTGGTCACTGAATGGAAACATTTTCTGCGCTGCATTACCTGCATTACAAAAGTGAATACATTTCATTGGCTGTAAAATGCTTCAAGACATCCTGTGATCATGGAAAATGTTGTTGCAATGAATCCAGTTCCTATTCATCCTGTATACAGTTTTTTTTAGCACAAGCTCAATGCCGATCATTTGTACATCATTCACTGACCACTAGAAACAATCTGTCACAACTGACTATTGCAGCTTGCATCTCAGAAGTCTGGCTGATCACCATGTAAACTTCCAAGCATTGGTACAAAACATATTAACTTCTGAAATAGCTCTTCATGGTTGTATACCCTTAACTGTGGTAATACCTTCCTGCCTTTCAGTTGTTTATTATTTCCCTCCTCTAATCAGCCAGTTTGATACTGTACAAAATGTAATTTATGCTTTATTCATAAAAATAAATCCAATAGTCTGCAGACATAACAAGCATGGGGCTGGATGAACACAGCAGGTCAAGCAGCATCATAGGAGCAGGAAAACTTGACGTTTCGCGCCTAAACCCTTCATCAGAAATGGGGGAGGGGAAGAGGGTTCTGATGTTCACCTGCACATCTGCCAATGTGGTATACTGCATCCGCTGTACCCGTTGTGGGTTCCTCTACATCGGGGAAACCAAGCGGAGGCTTGGGGACCGCTTTGCAGAACACCCGCGCTCAGTTCGCAACAAACAACTGCACCTCCCAGTCGCGAACCATTTCAACTCTCCCTCCCATTCCTCAGATGACATGTCCATCCTGGGCCTCCTGCAATGCCACAGTGATGCCACCCGAAGGCTGCAGGAACAGCAAATCATGTTCAGCCTGGGAACCCTGCAGGACAATGGCATCAATGCGGATTTCACAAGCTTCAAAATCTCCCCTCCCCCAACCGCATCCCAAAACCAGCCCAGCTCATCTCCACCTCCCTAACCTGTTTTTCCTCTCACCCCAAGCCACACCCCCATCTCCTATCTACTAACATCATCCCGCCCCCTTGACCTGTCTGTCCTCCCTGGACTGACCTATCTCCTCCCTAACCCCCTACCTACACTCACCTTTACTGGCTCCATCCCTGCCTCTTCGACTTGGCTGCCTCCTCTCCACCTATCCTCTCCTCTATCCATCCTCTATCCGCCTCCCCCTCTCTCCCTATTTATTTCAGCAGACATGATTGGGCACTCTGACAAAACACTTGGGTATGTGTCATACCAATTTCTGTTTGAGTGCAAGTAGTGGGGGAAGAAAACAGCAGCATAATGGAGGCAGGAGAGTCACTGTGTGTGTGGTTGATGAACTGAGACTGATGTTAGGTTTATCCACCATTGTGAAAAGTTAATTCTCCCATTCGATGCAAGTGTATATTATTTGGTCTTGATTCTAATCAAAACCAATCCATGGCATGTCAATTATCTTCCTTAGTAAGCAGGGTTGAAAATCAAGTTAGTAGGAACTGCAGATGCTGGAAGGATCTGAGATAACAAGGTGTAGAGCTGGATGAACACAACAGGTCAAGCAGCATCAGAGGAGCAGGAAGGCTGACGTTTCGGGCCTAGACCCTTCTTCAGAAATGTGGGAGGGGAGGGGGGTGTTCTGAAATAAATAGGGAGAGAGGGGGAGGCGGATAGAAGATGGATAGAGGAGAGGATAGGTGGAGAGGAGACAGACAGGTCAAAGAGGTGGGGATGGAGCCAGTGAAGGTGAGTGTAGGTGGTGAGGTAGGGAGGAGATCGGTCAGTCCAGTGAGGACGGACAGGTCAAGAGGGCGGGATGAGGTTAGTAGGTAGGAGATGGGGGTGGGGCTTGAGGTGGGAGGAGGGGATAGGTGGGAGGAAGGACAGGTTAGGGAGGCGTGGACAAGCTGGGCTGGTTTTAGGATGCAGTAGGGTGAGGGGAGATTTTGAAGCTTGTGAAGTCCACATTGATACCATTGGGCTGCAGGGTTCCCAAGCGGAATATAAGTTGTTGTTCCTGCAGCCTTCGGGTAGCATCGTTGTGGCATTGCAGGAGGCCCAGGATGGACATGTCGTCTGAGGAAAGGGAGGGGGAGTTGAAATGGTTCATGACTGGGAGGTGCAGTTGTTTGTTGTGAACTGAGTGCAGGTGTTCTGCAAAGTAGTCCCCAAGCCTACGCTTGGTTTCCCCGATGTAGAGGAAGCCACAACGGGTACAGCAGATGCAGTATACAACATTGGCAGATGTGCAGGTGAACCTCTGCTTGATGAGGAAAGTCTTCTTGGGGCCTGGGATTGGGGTGAGGGAGGAGGTGTAGGGGCATGTGTAGCATTTCCTGCGGTTGCAGGGAAAAGTGCCGGGTGTGGTGGGGCTGGAGGGGAGTGTGGAGTGGACAAGGGAGTCACGGAGAGAGTGGTCCCTCCGGAAAGCAGATAAGGGTGGGGAGGGAAAAATGTCTTTGGTGGTGGGGTCGGATTGCAGATGGCAAAAGTATCGGACGATGATGCGTTGGATCCGGAGGTTGGTGGGGTGGTACGTGAGGACGAGGGGGATTCTGTTTTGGTTGTTATTGTGGGGAGGGGGTGTGAGGGATGAGTTGCGGAACTCACTGCAAGATTAGGTTAGGAACACAGTTGATTCAAAATGGGAATTCAGATCTGTTGGGAGATTAAAGGAGGAGAAAGAAGACTTTTGTGAATGCGCCCCTGATGTGAAAGTGCCGATGTTAGACTGGGGTGGACAAGGTCAGAAATCGTGTGACACCATGTTATAATCCAACAGGTTTATCTGAAAACACAAGCTTTCGATGGCTCACTCCTTCTTTCTGACCTTGAATACACTCCAATTTGTTTTAATCTATGAAATCTATGTGTAGGAGACAATGGGTGACGTCAAACTTGGGCTTGTTATAACCTGCAGATTGGGGAAAAAAAGACTAAAATATAAATAATAGGTGCACATGCCATTTTACATAAACATTTCTCTTGGATGGGAAACCCACCTTTGTGGTCCTATATTAATAGCACTGCAGCTTAGAAAGATGACCTACATGTGACAGCAGTTACTTGTACAGCAATTACTGATTTGTCAGCTCACAATTTGACAGTTTTGTCAACTGACCCTCACTATCCAAGGCAGAGACTAAACAACTAGCTAGGGACTGTTGAAGTGCGTACTCAGTTTAAAAAAAAGGATGCAGGACATGCCACACAACTGAAAGTTTTTGCCGGTTTATTCACTTGCTTTATCATCATCACACCTTGAGATTTACATTTGTAAAAAATGCCAACCAGCTATGCAGAGAAGTACAGACAAAATGTGACCACCAAGGTTGTGGGAGTTCAGAGTCTGGACTTGTGTACAAACAATGCAAGTTTCAATTGAGTGCAACATAGTCATGGTTTCTGGGTTCAGTCATCAGGCAGAGGCAGTAGACTGGTCCTGGGGTGTAGTTACTGGATCAAAGATAAATCTCTAAACTGCTGCATTAGTATTTCTTTTGCCACTTATGTTGACCTGGAAAACTCCAGCTTGACTCACTATTATTTCCTTTGAAGCAAACTCTGTACTCAACCTGTTTTATTTGTTTCTTTTTACTTTAAATGTTCGAGCCATCTATGTGTGATGGAGACTGCTATGTCTATCAAGTAAGTCTGTGTTATAATGTTGTTATAGAGTCATAGAGTCCCACAGCACAAAAACAGACCCTTCGGTCCAACTAGTTCATGCTGACCATAATCCCAAACTAAACATGTCCCACCTGCCTGTGTTTAGCCCACATCCTTCCAAACATTTCTTAATCATTGTAATTAGCCAAATGACTTTTAAATTTTGTAACTGTACCTGCATTCATCACTTCCTCTTGAAGTTCATTCCAAACACGAGCTACTGTCTGTGCAAAAAATAGTTGCTGCTCATGTATTTTTAAAATCTTTCTCCTCTCACTTTAAAAATATATCCCCTAGTCTTGAAATCTTCCATCCTAGGGAAAAGACACCTGCTATTCACTTTATGTACACCCCTCATGATTTTATAAACCTCTATAAGGTCACCCTTCAACCTCCTCCACTCCTGTGAAAAAACATCCCAGCCTATCCAGCCTCTTCTTACAGCAAACCCTCCTTTCCGGGCAACATCCTGGTACATCTAAACCCTCTCCAGCTTAATTATAACCTTCCTATAACAGGTTTTTTGTGAAGAAAAAGTCACATGCACCCACAGAACTATGAAGGTGTAAATGTTTAGTTTTAAAAGGGGATGTGAGGGTGATGTGTTAATGGAAAAGAACCAGGAAAGAATCTAGCAGCAGTCATGAATGAACAAGGTTGAGGTGGGAGCATGGAGGTGTTTTCAGGGAGAGCTGTGGTTATCTAGGTGGGGAGCTACTCGCTGTTTTAATGTGGGGTCACAAGGAGCAAATCTGACTTCTCTAAGGTTGACACTATAATTGGTGTTTCGCATGGTTTATCTTATTCATGGTAGCAACAATTCCTTTAACACTCATGTTTCAGACTTTAGAGTAAAAGATTAATACTCAAACATTTAAATAGTAAGCTGCATCAGTAGTTTTGCAAGAGATCACATGTACGACATATGGGGAGAGATGCTACTGTGGCGACTTTGTGTTAAATCTAAGATTGCACACAATTCATCATAAGATTACTTTTTATCGAATATTCTTAGAACTTAGACTCAAATGCACTCTTTTAAGTCATGCCAACTGCCCACTCTCTTAGAAAAATCACACCAATAGT
This sequence comes from Ginglymostoma cirratum, assembly GCA_024137785.1. Classification (NCBI taxonomy): domain Eukaryota; kingdom Metazoa; phylum Chordata; class Chondrichthyes; order Orectolobiformes; family Ginglymostomatidae; genus Ginglymostoma; species Ginglymostoma cirratum. Next base: position 3,933,711 of record JAHRHZ010000066.1, read on the forward strand.
AACATGGAGAGGGCACATTTAATCCTAGTTTTCTTGAATGCAATCTGCATCAGTGCTGGGTAATTCAGGGCAATATTGCAGAGGGGATCTCAAAGAAATGTTTGGTCTCTTAACACATTCCAAGGACCCATCACCTGTTTAAGGTGGGGGTCCTAAATCCCTTTATCTTGCCAATAACCATATGCTTGTAATGCGAGTGTGCTTCCTGCTCACTATTTTGATGATTTATGTGCCCACTTTGCATCCAAAAAAAAGCAGTTGCATTGCCAACAAACCTCCACATTTCCTGCAGAATCAACCACTTTCATTCAGCACAGACATCAGATTTTATTCAGCATCCTACCTCTTCCATGAGATGGACGAGAAGGCATTTTTTTAATTACTTGATAGCAACTAATACCCAATTTCAAAGAAATGCTAGCATTAAGAAACTAGGTTAGGGATATACTATTCATTGTGATTTATCACATGCAATTGCAGCAAAGTTAAAATGCTAACACAGTAGGGTGTTCTTATGGCTGATTTCACACAAATAGATTTTCAATCACACGTGCTTCTTTTTTGTTGGTATCTGTGGCTGCTCAGCATAGCGGTGAATCAGAAATGATATATATTTGAAACAGAAACTGTTTAAATTATCAACGCCTATTGCTTGAGAGGACACGCATAATCAGCCGGCATTCCCCCATAAGAAAGTAGGAAACTTTCACTTCTGAGCTTCTGTTTTGCATCGTAAAATTATTAGAGAAAATAACTTATGCAGGAAGATAAATATTGAGGGAATATTCTTTTAACTATAAATTGTTGTTTGGAATCTGGAATTTCTGGGATCTGTATGGTAGGTCAAACCATAATGACAATTTGCTCCTGTGCCAGGGCTAATATTCCTTTGAACAAGATGATGGATTTCAATTCTTAAAACCAAACATCTTTTCACTTCCCAGGCTTCACATGCTCTCCAGGCATGTGTAACATGTGCCTCTACAATGCAGAAGACCTGTTGCACAAAGCTCACATTAGTTAGGTATGGCACAGGTTTTATTTTCTACCTTTTTCTATACAGTTTTATTTTCCTATTTTTTATATCAGGTGGCATAATCTCACTGTGCAGGTTGAGGCAATTATAATAGAGGTTGCTTGAACATAACTGTTGTGATAACTCGGTGTGCAGGAAACTTTGAGAAATGTTAGTATACTGCAGTACCTAAAGGGACCAAGGGCGAAAAGCTATCCCAAATGATACCAGTTAAAGAAACTAAGCTCAGGCAGCATCTGTAATGGGAGAAACCAAGTTAATATTTCGGTTGCCTTCCATGAGGACAGGCAAGTGTCAGAGATGAACAGCTTTTAAGAAAGGGGTGTTGGGGGTGAGTGAAAAGGGGCAAAGAAAAGAACAAAAAGGAAATCTGTTATAGGATGGAGGACTGAAGTGATAAAGTAGTAAAAGCAACGATGGTGCAAGGTAAGAAGTGAGAATATAACAAGTAAAGAAGTAAGCAAAGTGCACCACCAGGGACTGTCTAACCTGTTTAAGTTTTATCTTTAAAAGAGTAGAAATTTCACAGATGGGTCTATGAGGTGTGTGAATCACTGGAGGAGAGGGAACCATAGAAAATCTGGCAAAAACAAGGCTTCCAAAGGCTGGGAATGTGGAAGAATGCAAACAAATAGGCTCCAGGTATTTGGACTCGAAACACTACTTGAATTTGGAAGTTGAAATTGAATTTGAAGCTGTCTACAGAAGATCTAGAGTCCCCAACAGTTATATTAGTGTGAAGAAAGTCAGTTACAAGCATGAAGAGAGTTGACTACTGTATTTCAAATTTCCAGAGCGGAAGCTCGGGTACGAACTGGCAGTCATTAAATAATCCAATTGTCTGTCTGATGCTGGAGATGAACTGAAGAGAATTTCACGTCTTTATAGGTTAGACAGGGATAGGTAACATCATAATCCATTTATTCCAGTACAGAAATTGACTTGGTGATGGATATAAAACAGTTTGACTATTTCTGTTAAAACTCTTCTTTATCTGCTAGACATGATTTGGTTGCTTTGAGTGCAAAAAAGGTTGGGTATACAATACACACAGCTCACTACATATATTACAAAAGAATATTTTCCCAGGACACTGCTATGTCCTACCCCATTGTAGAATTAAAAACATTGAAGCCTGCAGCTTGAACTGAAGGCCTCCTGGCGCAATGCCTCCAAGCCAAATGTTCGAGACCCATCCCAGGATTTAATGACCAAAGAATGCATATTAATAATACAACCAAGCCCCTGTTATGCACGCCAATGCACTTGCATGAGTGAGAGAAATTCCTTCTCAGCCATATGATGGAAAGAATGTTGGAGATTTTACCATCACCACCCATGGTTTCAGACTATTACTTACTTGCAAGGGTGCATGCTTTCACAGCAACTTTGAATCCTCGAGCGAACTGTAATGCCCCACAGCTCTAACTATCTTGAATAGCAAGGGTAAAATTCCTTACTAAGGTTATTTGAAAAGTATCGTAGGGAATTGATTTGTTTAAGAACAGGAAGTTACATTTGTCAATTGAAAGCTTTTATACAAGTGGCAATAGAGTTACTTATGTGCGATTTTCCCTTGTGAAATGAGCCAAGGAAGTATTTGTTTCCTTAGATGAGGTTTTGGAAGCCCAGACCTATGCCATTGAGTTCAGGATTCTACAGAGTCAATGTTTTAAATTTCTTTTTGTGCCTTATCTTGATTTAGTTTGCTTGGTTAGTGCAAACAGATTTGTTTGTCTGCCCATCTGTTCACAGACTCTGTCTGAGAATCTTACAAGAGGTGAATATTTGCATTGCTGGCATTCCATGGGTTTGCTAAACTGATATCCTCTGATAAGCTCAAAAGCTCCACATGTTGTCTTTACTTCCTTCTGTAAGCTTGATTCACCAGCCATGACAATATAGTTAGGATTTTGGATTATGACCAAAGATTTAATAGAATAAAGGAAATATTGACAAGTGCTGAGAATGTGAGCAAGGAATTAATATACTTTGGATGGTAGTAGCAGGCTATCTATCATCACGTTTACGGACTGAGTAGAAACTGAATCGAGATATTGGCTGTGAAAAGCAGCAACATGAAAGGCTGTCAGTTTTACCGAAAATAGTCAGTTACAAAAAAGAAAATAAATTACATAAAGTGGTAACTTAATGATCAATCACTTATGCTTGACAGTATCTCATTATCAACATTAACATTCTGTAAAACCTGGATTGTAATGGTTATTGTGACTAAATGTCATGGACAAAAATCTTCTTTTGCCAAGAATCGAAGCAGGCTTTCTTTCTCTCGGCAAATGTGTCTCAATAATTCAAATCACTGGAACCATTGAATGACAAAACAAACTTTTGATGTTACATTAACTTCTTTTAAAGATTTACTGGATTGATAGTGAAAGACAAATACATAAAATGAAATATTATATTTCATAATTAAGGCTATTCAGTTGTATTACTCTCACTGTGTAGGTATTTGTCTTTATGCTATATATTTATTCAAATACAGATTAGTGCACTGCACCACCAATCTACTCTTGACATACAAACATAGAAAACAGGACCAGGAGTAGGCCATTCAGCCCTTTGACCCTGCTCCACCATTCAGTTTGATCACAGTTTATCAGCCAACTCAGTAACCTATTGCCACTTTCTCCCCATACCCTTTGATTCCTTTAGCCCTAAGAATTGTATCTAACTCCTTCTTGAAAAGAAATTTAAGCTATTGATATCTGCATTCTATTCACATAATGGGTTTTTTTATTCAAAGCAACACTTGCCACAATTCAAACTATAGAATTTCTGTCATATCATTTCAGATGCATTTTTAAGTAGGCAAATATGGGATTTTAAAGTGGATCTCAATTGTTGAAAGAGGGCATTTGTCTCATTTTACATCCTATTCCAAACTTAATTTGATCAGAGTTGTTTGCTGTAACCTCACATTTGTTGAAAAAGTTAATATATGCAAGCTAATCACTGGGGCAAAATCTCAATGTTTGCTTCAAATTATCATCAAGAGAGTGTCCAGTCAAATAGAAACGTCAATTTAGGTCTCATTCAGTAACCAGTTCTCACAGTCTGAAGCAACTGGATTGCTATTCATAAAATTCTGTGATAGAAATAATTAATGTTACAATTAACAGTGTGTTGAGAAAGAATCTAGGGATCTTTAATTGAACAGATAACGTGTAAAAGTTTCACTTTAATTAAACTTGATTGACAGATCTCTATTCTGGCGCATTTCAGGCGGGATGGGAGCTGTGGGCTGTTGTCCAGTCTTTGTGTCAGTTTTAGGTGTGCTGCAGGATATGCTCTTTGTTGGAAAGATAAGAGTGTTGCTATCACCAAGTACAAAACTATCAGGCAGTCACTGCACTCTGGAATATAACTGGGGTCTTTTAAATTCTTGTGCCTTACTTAAATATTTGCTATTTTTAATGAGAGCAATACTTTCCCCAAACGGTTTTATTTTGCTTTTGAGCATATTTAATGGTTGTCATGAATGTGGCTGTAGGTTTAGTCTAAAGAATAAAAGCTGAAAGCACATTTTGTGTTATCAGTTAGAGAGGAGTGTGCATGGAGTGAGGTACATCAGCAAAGAGGTATTCTAAATTCTCAGCCACGGCATTCGCAATAGCAAATTGCTTAGATGGTAAGTTCCGGAGCACTGGGAAGGCAGGTCATTTGTAATACCGACAATTCATTGTGACCACAAAAATAGCAAATACAGAACTGAAAGTGTGTTTTCTGAATCTTAGTCAAGATATTATGATGAATTACATGGAGAGATAAGACAGTCCACTGAAGTGTCTGGTTTAAAAGAAAGTGTCCAACTCCTCCTCCAGTATCACACTCTTTATACAAAATGTCTACAGTGCAAGATTATAATTAATTATCCACTCTCTCACCCACTGTATGATGTGCGATGGAATGTTGCACTTTGAGAATGTGATTAAGACCACTGGAGTGACCTCCGAACTCAATTTTATTGCAGTTTTTGTACAAAAGTACCAGAGATTTCAACGGGCCACAATGCAGTTTAGCTAACCTCGCTGCACAGTGGTGCAAACTGTAACAGAATCACTTCACATGGAGGTGCCATTGAAATATGTAATCTTAGTAAGTAATTTGTTTTCCGATGTTGGTGTCCTCATTAATAAAAGATCAGGGGTAGTTTGAATCAAAACAGTTTAGTTTTAAAGCAAATGAAAACCAAAAGAACCGCAGATGCTGTAAATCAGGAACAAGCCGGAAAAGCTCAGCAGGTCTGGCAGCATCTGTGAAGAGAAAATCTGAGGACACAGTTCTGAGGAAGAGTCACCGGACCTGAAACATTAACTCTGATTTTCCCTTCACAGATGCTGCCAGACCTGCTGAGCTTTTCCGGCAACTTCTGTTTTTGTTCCGAGTTTTAAAGCAATATGGCTTCCTTGAAACATTAAGTTTATTAGGACTGAAATACACTAATGTTTCAATCAATTTATAAAAATATTGTTTCATGAACTGCAAGTCAAATCCTATTGAGCAGGAGGAGTGGAGGTGATCAAATTGAAGAACCAGAATTTATAGAGGATTATACCACAGCATGATGTGGATGTGCCGGTGTTGAACTAGGGTAGACAAGGTCAGAAGTCACATCACACCAGGTCATAGTCCAACAAGTTTATTGTAAAATACAAGCTTTCGGAGTGTAGCCCCTTTGACAGGTAAAGTCTACTCTACTATACAATGCAACAGTAAAACTGATCAGGACTGAAAGCAGCATGTATTGACCTAATCTTTCAAGCACAAAATCGAAACAGGAATTTCAATTCACCTAGGGCACCCTAAGCTTATTGTTCACACGGCTTGCTTAAGACTGCTAAGGTTGTGGGTGCTTTGTTTGGGGTGGGGGTTGGGTGTGAGTGCAGGGGTATAGAATGGGGTCCTTGGCAGATGCCTAACACAAAGAAAGGGGCCAACTGCCTGTTTTAAATTGTAGCCTCATGCCTGCTGAAGGACCCCACTACAGAAATTGCCCTGGCACCTTGAGCAGGGTTTGGGTCTACACCACTCAGATTTCTTCAGTGGCACTCTTCTGTTGAGTCAGTGAGAGAATGATTTCACCACCTCACTCACCAACTGGCTATGACGTTGTTGTCAAACCCAAACCCAAAAAACCGTCACTAGGGCTGCCGCGAGGCCAGCTGCCAATGGAGTTGAACAAGCTTTGGCAAACCATCCTCAAGACATAGCTACGTTTTGGCTCTTGACTTGGAGAACCAGAGTTTGGGTGCAAACACAAGCCTGGATACATTTATACTCCATTGTGCGTCAAGTATTATTTTGAAGCAGCATCACTTCTACAATCCCATTATGAATGGGAATTAATATTATCTCTTGTGATTCAACAGCCACATCCAGTGCTAGTGCCACAAATTGTGGAAATAGTCCTGTTTTCCAAAATTAGATCAGCAGTATCATTCTTCCAGACAAGGGTGAGAAGCATGAAAGTGAATTTCAAAAGGAGAATGCTGCTTATATTGTTTTCTAAACCAGTTCAATTTGTTAGTGATATAGCGTTACAAATAACTTGTACAAGACTTGTGCTGGAGCATTGTGTACAGTTCTGGGTAACACTTTATAGAATAGACGAGAACTGTACTGGAGAGAGTACAAAAGCAGTTTACAAGAGTGGTTCCAGGGGTGAGGAATTTTAGCTGTGAGGATTGATTGATGAAGTTGGGACTGTTCTCCTTGAGAAGAAGTTTAGGAGATCTGATAGAGGTTTGCAAAATCATGAGCAGGCTGGATAGAACCGATAGAGAGAAACTGCTCATGCTGACAAAAGGAACATGAACAAGAGGGCAAATATTTAAAGTGTTCTGTGGAAGAAGCAAGGGTGAAGTGAGGAAAAGCTTTTTCGCTCATCAGAAGTTAAGTTATGGAATGCGATGTCTGCAAGTGTGGTGGAGGCAGGTTCAATTGAACCATTCAAGAGAGTATTGGTTGAATATTTGGATAAAAAATAACGTGAAAAGGTATGGGGGGAGAAGCAGGAGATTGGTGCTAGGTGATGATGCTCATATAATGAGCTAATGCAGGCACGATGGATCGAATGGCTTTCTTTTGTGCCCTAACACTTCTGTGATTCTGTACCTCAGCCAGCTGCTGAGGTTTATGATGATTAATGGGATGGTACTTTGCAAATTAGTACCAGACACTTTAGTTTGTGTTCAGAAATTTGTGGAATTATCCCATAAAATTTCTAGTGCAGAAAGAAGCCTTTTGACCTATGCTGCCATTGCCAACTGAAACCATCCACTCTACATATACTTTCTTGACCTTTGCATGTATCCTTTCATATTTCATCATTATGCTGTGTCAGCCTTGGCTCAGCTGTAGCACTTTTACCTTTGAATCAAAATGCTGTGCATTCAAATTTCACTCTATGAAGTGAATTTAACAATGAATTACGGTGGTTGTATTATTTTATAGACATCATTCTTTGACAGCAATACACTGATTCATTACTAGTCACTGATCTTTATTGAGTAAAACAACAAGTAACATTCATTATTGGATTGACAGTTGCAAGCACTTTAAACAACAAACAGTAGGCAAAGCTCCATGCATTTAACCTAATTCTGTTACCCTTCAAGATGAGTGCTAATTTGCCTTATTAATGTATAGGCGTATAGTTGCCCTGATCGATTGAGTAAAGATTGCATGACCTGCCCTACTCTTGCACATAGCTAATTCTAAGCAGCTAAATGGAACAGATTTACATACTTATTACTTTATATAAGCCAGCCGTATGAGAGGGGTTAAGTGCTTAAGATTGTTTGATGTGGAGAAAAGTTAATGTATTCCCAGCTAAATGCTTTCAGCTACCACCGATACTAATCCTCCAGTTTTTAAAATTATCACTCTTCTGGATTCTCTGTGCCAGATTTGTACAAACTGTTTCTCAATACATGCTTTTTTAGGTACAAATTAAGATAGTTATTAGGGATCAGGCTTGACTGAAATACAAAAGCCAGTATTGACCCAATGAAATAACCTTGACATTGATGTGCTACACGCAGTCATAATTGAAGTAGTTAATTGCTGGTCTCCAGATAACCAATTGTCTTATCATGTTTGTGTATTTAAAATTTTTTCAAGTGAGCAGGCAGCTCTTTTGGGTTCTAAACATTACTTATCGAAGAAATGTTTGTGAAAGGAGAGGATCTTGTTGAAAGGCTCTAGCATCTAAGATTGAACACTTACTTGAGCAGAAGCACACGCAGTAATTTTAATTAGTCAAGGGTAACACAACTAGCTGGATACCCAGTGAAGTTATTAAAATTCCACTTTAATACGTATGGACCCAGCAATGGGAGTCACCGTGACACTCAGGTACATCTAGAAACTGGGAGATTTTAGTGACTTTGCATTGGGGACAGAGCAAGTGGTGATGACTGTACATCTAGTGAAAAAAGCATACTTTTGCATTCTTTGACTTCCTTGTTAAGCAATGTTTTGTGTCATTTCTCACTGCCTTTTGTACTGTATGAATCTTGTATGAGGACCAAAGATATGAATCAATAGCAAATATCAATCACTGTCCAAATTATGAAGATTGTCTCGAATACAAAGAAACACAAGATAAGGTCTCTGAAGATGATTTACTAATCATTCATGCAGAGCAGGCTGTACATCATTTGTTGCAATCAGTGTCAAAGGCTATTCGAATGACTAATCCCTCGCTCCTGGTATTAACTCCTGAATCAGCAAAATGAAGATTCTAGTTCAGTACCTATTGGCCAGTAAAATCGACAGTTACACTAGCTCAGGTATCTGCTAAGATGACAGTGATGCAGCTTTATAGAAATCTGTAAAGTGGGCCAGATCCTTACTAATCAGTAATTCAATATATCATTGCAAATCTGTTTAGGAGCTTTATAGGTCTTTCACAAATTTGACCAGGACAGTACACAAGCGGATACATTTTATGTGCTTTAATGCTTTGTGATTCATAGCTTTCTCACAGTTATGTCCAGTTAATACAAAAGAATTATGTCCTTGGTAGCTGAGTCAAGGAAATCTATGCTCATCGCTTCATTATCTAGTACTCCAAGATCAGATCAAAGCTGGCCTTCCAGTTTTAGGGCAAAGTGTCAACCTTAAACAATTTCTTTTCTCAGATCTGCTAGATCTACTTTGTATTTCCAACATTTTCTTCATGTCAATGTCATGTGCTGTATGGGATAACTTAAAGAAATTTCAATCAAGTTCTGTTGCATCGGACTAAAAGATGAGCACAAACATCCAAACACCCAGTCTGCCTTCAACAGCTGAGTTCCTGAAAGCCAGCAAATTTACAACTTTTCATTCCATAGAATCACAAGTTCAAGAACAGAAAATGGGGAGTGGGTAAGAAGAAAACCCTGAGACAAGCAGTCCTCATCACCTTGAGTAGACTGTGACATGACAGCAGTCATGTCATGACAGTCAATGACAAAGCAAGATTCATTGATCCTTGCTCTACCGAAGAGAAAGAGTTAGTTGTTTGGTGAGTCTCTGGTAAATGCTTTATATCTTTTCTATTCTTAAGTTTTAATATAGTATATAAATTCGTGGCAACAGTCTTGAGACACAGTGGTAGTGTCCCTACAACTGGTCTAAGAGGTCCAGGGTTCAAGTTCAAATTGCTGCAGAAGTGTATCATAACATGTCTGAATGGATTAAAAATATCTCTCCTTCTTGGACCTCTCTGTCTCCATCTAGGGTAACCACCTAGAAACCGATGTCCATTTCAAGCCCACTGACTCCCACAGCTACCTGGAATACACCTCCTCCCACCCACCTTCCTGCAAAAATGCCATCCCCTATTCCCAATTCCTTTGCCTCCACCGCATCTGCTCCCAGGATGAGACATTCCACTCCCGTACATCCCAAATGTCCTCATTCTTCAAGGACCGCAACTTCCCCCTCACAGTGGTCGAGAACGCCCTCGACCGTGTCTCCCGCATTTCCCGGAACACATCCCTCACGCCCCGTCCCCGCAATAATAACCAAAAAAGAATCCCCCTCGTCCTCACATACCACCCCACCAACCTCCGGACCCAACACATCATCCTCCGACACTTCCGCCATCTGCAATCAGACTCCACCACCAAAGACATTTTTCCCTCCCCACCCTTATCTGCCTTCAGGCGGGACCACTCCCTCCGTGACTGCCTTGTCCGCTCCACACTCCCCTCCAGCCCCACCACACCCGGCACTTTTCCCTGCAACCGCAGGAAGTGCTACACCTGCCCCCACACCTCCTCCCTCACCCCAATCCCAGGTCCCAAGAAGACTTTCCACATCAGGCAGATGTTCACCTGCACATCTGCCAATGTGGTATACTGCATCCGCTGTACCCGTTGTGGCTTCCTCTACATCGGGGAAACCAAGCGTAGGCTTGGGGACCGCTTTGCAGAACACCTGCGCTCAGTTCGCAACAAACAACTGCACGTCCCAGTCGCGAACCATTTCAACTCCCCCTCCCATTCCTCAGATGACATGTCCATCCTGGGCCTCCTGCAATGCCACAGTGATGCCACCCGAAGGCTGCAGGAACAGCAAATCATATTCGGCCTGGGAACCCTGCAGCCCAATGGCATCAATGTGGATTTCACAAGCTTCAAAATCTCCCCTCCCCCAACCGCATCCCAAAACCAGCCTAGCTCATCTCCACCTCCCTAACCTGTTTTTCCTCTCACCTCAAGCCACACCGCCATCTCCTATCTACTAACATCATCCCTCCCCCTTGACCTGTCTGTCCTCCCTGGACTGACCTATCTCCTCCCTACCCCCCTACCTACATCACCTTTACTGGCTCCATCCCCACCTCTTCGACTTGTCTGCCTCCTCTCCACCTATCCTCTCCTCTATCCATCCTCTATCCGCCTCCCCCTCTCTCCCTATTTATTTCAGAATCCTCTTCCCCTCCCCCATTTCTGATGAAGGGTCTAGGCCCGAAACGTCAAGTTTTCCTGCTCCTGTGATGCTGCTTGACCTGCTGTGTTCATCCAGCCCCATGCTTGTTATCTTGGGTTATAAACTTGTTAACTTGGTGAAGTTAACAAAATATACAAAAGGTGAGTGAAAATCTAATTAATTAAACTCATTAAGGACTGCCCGATAGATGATGTATCAGGACTGCAGTATGAGGGAGTTCTTGGATGTCCTTGTGATCCAGGGCAGTATTTGAAGTTCAAGCAAATTTGACTCAGGGTGTATGAGCTGATGGCTGATCTACAGACATTGTAATGCATTAGGGAGGAGGTGAGTTAATTGGATTCTTTCTACGAGGTGGCAGTCACACAATTTATAATAGGGTCTTTTGACTTGGACAGTGGTCAGGGACAGAGGTGTGTGACTGTGGGTAAGGTAGGTAAAAGGGTACAAGAGAACAGGAGTGCAAAAGTGTTAGCCTCTGAATTGTCCAATATGTTTGAGGTTTACTCAGCTTTTTTAGAGAGAGGGTTGTAGGGGTTGGTGGGTGGGTTGGGGGTGTGGGGGGGATGGTGGGGGTAGGTGTCAGCAACCTGACCATGGCAATATGGTACAGGAAGCTATTTGGGGAAGCAGTAAGGTATTAGTGCTAGAAGATAGTGTAGTGAGGAGTATTGTACTGTTCTCTGCAGTGAAGAACAAGAATCAGAATGGTATGTTGCCTATCTGGTGCCAAGTTTCGGGACATCTGCTTGGGGTCAAAAGGAACTTGCAGTGGGAGGCGGAAAATCCGGTCGTGATCCATGTGGGTACCAGTGACATAGGTAGCACTAAGAAAGAGGTTCTCCATAGGGAGTATGAGGAGCGGAACACTAATTTGAGAAGCAGAACCTCACTGATTATAATGTCACTATTATTACCTGGAGACTCATTAAAAATTGGCACGGGGGCACATAAAATTTAAGGGATGGATATGTGGCTCATAGACTGCTGTGGGAGAAGTGGGTACCAGTTCGTCGGCAACTAGCGCGAGTACAGGGACAAGTAGGAGCTGTACTTTACGGACAGCCTACACGTGAACCATGCTGGTGCTTGTGATGAAGGGACACCAATAATCATGGTTAACTTTAATGCACAAATAAACTGGAAAAATCAGATTGGTAGCAATGGTCTGGAAGAGAAGTTAATAGAATGTTTTGAGAGAGTTTCTTAGAACAGCATATACTGGAATCAATGTTAGAATAAGTTATATTAGACCAGCATTATGAATTGTATCAGATTTAATTAATTTCCTCAGAATAAAGGTACTTCTGGGCAGCAACAATGCTATGACTGAACTTGAGAGCCCGTTTGAGGGGAAGGGGCAAGATTAGGTCTAAATAAGGGCAACTATGTGGCCATGACAGCTGAGTTAGCTGAACTGGACTGGCATACTGGGGTGAAGGAGTCGGGGTGTATCGATTTAAAGAGTTGCAATGGCAGACATGTGAGAGGATATTTCAGAATAAGTTTATCCCCAATATAAAGGAAAGTTGTAAAAGGAAGATCAACGATCTGTGATTAACAAAAGTTAGGCAAGTGTCAAACTTAAGAACATAACTGGTTGGTGACCCATGACCAGTCAGAGTCCACAGGGTTCAGTGCTGGGACCACAAATGTTTACAATATATATTAGTGACTTGGAGGAAGGAAGTCAACATACTGTAGCCAGATTTGCAGAGGACAGAAAAATAGGTGGAAAGGCAAGTTGTGAGGGGGATACAAACAGCTTGCAAAGGGATATTGAGTAAGTGGGCAACAAGTTGGCAATTGGAGTATAATGTGGGAAAAGCTGAAGTTATTCATTTTTGAAGGGAGAATGAAAGAACAGTGTATTATTTAAATGGGGAAAAACTGCAGAAAGTTGTGATGTAACAGGACTTAAGGGTATTTGTGCACGAAACACAGAAAGCTAGCACAAAGATGCAGCAGATAATCAGGAGGCAAACGGAATGTTGGCTCTTATTTCAATGTTGGAGTAAACAAGTGTATGGCAACTATATAAGGTGCTGTTGAGACCACATCTGGAGTACTGTGAGCAGTTTTTGTTCCCTTATTTAAGGAAATATATTAATTTATTGGAGGCAATTCAGAGAACGTTTATTAGTATGATCCTTGTTATGGAGGGATTGACTTATGGCAAAGGATATACAGGTTGAGGTTCTACTCACTGAAGTTAAGAAGAATGCGAGGTGATCACATTGAAACAGAAAAGATTCTTAGGGAGGTTGACAGGTAAATGCTGAGAGGCTGAGAGGATATTTCCCCTCATGGCAGAGTCTGGGACCAGAGGGCATAGTCTCAAAATAAAGAGGCACCAATTTAAGACTGGAATGATGGAGAATTTCCTCTCTGAGGGTTGAGAGTCTTTGGAAGTCTTTCCTACAGAGAGCAGTGGGAGTAGAGCCCTTAGCTATATTTCAAGCTGAGATGGATAGATTTTTGATCAACAGGGGAATCAAGGGTTATGGGGAAAGGCCAGCAAAGTGGACGTGAGAAATATCAGATCAACCTGATCCCATTGAATGGTGGAACAGGTTCAAGCGGTTGAATGGCCTACTCCTGTTCCTATTTCTTATGGTCTTATGATCTTAAAGATAAAATGAAGTTTGGACAATTGTTCAGAATACAAAAGGAATGGCAGAAAATGACAAAAAGGTTAATCAGGAAGAAGGAATTAATGTACGAGTAAGCTAGCTAGGAATGCAAAATCAGAATTCCACAGATATTTTAAAAGGGAAAGAGTGAGTAAAGTGACCGATATTCCTCTAAAGAATGAGACAGGGGAGTTAATAGTAGATAATAGGGAGGCTTAGTGAAATTACAATCAGGAGGAAAGTGGGAAACTGATGGAGATGCAGCTTGACAAGTCTTCAGCTCCCGATGGACTTCACCAGTTACTTTTAAGACCCTTGAATAATGAGATAGTAAATGCATTGGTGTCAATTTTCCAAATTCTCTTGATTCAGATATGTTCCATTACAATGAAATGTAGCAAGTATAAGACTCCTGCATAAGAAGAAAGAACGGCAGAAAACAGGATTCTATAAACCAATGTGCTTAATGTCTGACATGGGGAATGTCTTAGACTCGACTGCTAAAGAAATTCTCGCTACGTTTGAAAGAATAACATGCACTGTGGATAAAGGGGTACCAGTAGATATACTGTACTTGGATTTCCAGAAAGAATTTGATAAGGCACCATATCAAATATATTGTGGAAAATAAAGCTCAGGGCTTAGCATTTAACATATTAGCAGTGGATTGATTGACTGGCTGGTCGGTAGAAAAGAAATGCTATATATGAATGAATCTTTGTCTAATTGGCCAGATACGATGAACAGAGTTCCTCAGGGACCTTGAGCTTTGACAATTTATATTAATTGCTTACATGAGGGGATAGAGGCACAGTAACTAAGTTCCCAGACTTCACCAAGATTGATAGGTAGGAATAGATGTTGTGAAGAAGACAAGATTGCAAACAGCTGGGTTGAGTGATCAGGCAAAAGTGGAAGGAATGTAAAGCTGAAAAATGAGAAACTGTTCACTTTGATAAGAAGAGTGAAAAGGCAGAGGATGACTTAACTGGAGAATGACTGTGGAATTCTGAGGGGCAGTGGAATTGAGGATGTTCTCGTGCATGAGTCCAAAAATGTTAGCATGTAGGTACATCATGTAATCACAAAGGCTAATGGATGCTGTTCTTTATTATGAGAAGAATGAACATGAAAGTAAGAATGTTATGCTTTAGTTATCCAGGATATTGGTGAGGCCAGGTCTCAAATACTATGTGCATTTATCTAAGGAAGGATGTAAATGTAATGGAGGGGGTTCAGACACCTGATGAGCAGGCTGTCTTGTGAGGATTGACTAGACAGATTAGACCTGTTTCCACTGAGGTTGAAAAGATTGAGGGGTGACTTGGTTTGAGTGCATAAAGATCCTGAATAGTCTTGCCAAGGTGGATATGGAAAAGGTATTTCCTTTTGTGGGTCAGTCCCAAACTAGGGGGTACTATTTTAAATTAATGGTCACTGTTTCGAGACATGGGAGTATATTTTTTCTCTGAGAGTTGTGTGACTTTGGAACTCTCTGCCACAGAAGATGGTGGAAGCAAAGTCTCCAAATATTTTAAGCCAGAGGAGGATGGATTTCTCATAGTAACTGAATCAAAGACTACCAGGGGTAGATTGGAATGTGGAATCTGAAACATAATCTGATCAGCCGTGATCCTATTGAATGGCAGAGCAGACTCGAGGGACTAAATCTTTTACCTTTGCTCCTATTTTGTATGCTTATACGAATGTTATTTTTATTATTTGTAAGAGATATTTATATAAAGGACATTTGTATTTTGTAATTGTTTACTTTGCCTGAACAAGTTAAGGTGGATCAAAGCCAAGGCTACAGCCCAAACCTGGCCAATTATTCCAATCTCCATTTATACTTCCTCCATGATTTATCACTTTGCAGATTTCTCCATACCTTTAAGTCATCTAGTATGACCCGGGAACACACACATTCCGTGTTGCTTGGAAAACGTCCTTTGCCCCACCTCAGCTCCTCTCCCCCACACCCATGTTCATGGCAAGTTAGTGAATATCTTGATCTGGCCAAATGATACTGCTCGTCAAGGTGGGGAGGAGGGGGAAATCTTTGCACCACACATATTCCTCACATCAGCTATATGTTCTATGATGCCACGATATGCATATTGCTCATTGCCAGTTCTCTAATTACTTGTCTCAGACTTTCATCACCAATGAATACTGTGTGCTATGTCATTCTCAACTGGATTCAATTCAAAGAAATGATTTGAATTTATTGAGTTTATAGGTGCGAGGCTGGAAAAGCACAGCAGGTCAGGCAGCATCTGAGGAGCAGGAAAGCCAACGTTTCGGGCTGAAGCCCTTTGTCAGGACTTTATATAGTGATTTTATGAATTTATATGGTTATTTCACCTCTCCAGTGTTCCATTTTACGCTCAGTCGGTTACTTTTAGGGTGTAGTTATTGTTTTGTATCTAGGCATTGCAGCCACTTTGCACAAAGGACCTGACAAACAACAATGAGATGAATGAGCTGTTTTCATGGAAACTGGTTGAGAAATACATATTGGCTTGGACACTGGGGGATCTTCTTGACATTACTTCAAGACATGGAAGTTGCTTTAACTGTATGCTTCAAGGTAAATACTGCTACAACCAAATCTGGACACTTGTTCTTAGTATCTCTGGGCTGTGGTAGTCTGCATGTATACTGTCCAAGAAGCTATCGGCTTCTTACCTCAAAGTAAGGCTTTTCCAATCCTGATGTATTTATAATATTATTTACAAATTATATTAATTGTTTGGATGAGAGGAGCAGAGGCACGGTAAGTAAGTTCACAGACCATAGCCAGATAGGTAGGAATAGATGTTATGAAGAAGATATCAGAGGTTGCAAACAGCTAGATTGAGTGAGCAGGCAAAAATGGCAGGGATATAAGTTATGAAATATAACTCTCTAGTGGAATCTAAAACCCCTCTTTTTACACTGTTCATTTGAGTAACTTGCTTTCTTCCAATTTTTCCTTTGGATGCCAAAATCATATTATCATTTGAATATATTTTTATACTATGAAATCTTATACATTCAGCTAATTGGACAGACAACATGTCACTCTTGCTCAAAACTGGTACCACCAATAGTGCAGAACTCCCTCAATGATACTCAGTCCTGAAAATGGGCTTGAACCCAATATTCTAACCATGAGATATATGCAGCTAGTTAAACAAAAATTAAAACTAGACATCATTGATATGTTCAAGCTACTAAAATGTCTTAATTTAGTGCACAAGTAATGCCTGAAAATAACAACTCACCAGGAGTTACTGCAAACAATTCTTACTCAGTAACCACAAGTTTTCTTAGGTAATAAATGGTTGTAGTTTTACCATTCATAATATTTCTTCATGAATCTTATTTCACAGCTGCTCATATTAATTTATACTGTATGAGACAGGTCAATTGAGCAAACATTGTGTTTTAAAAAATGTGAGTGAAAGATTAAGTATTAAAATTTAAACTCACTGAATTGCCATGAATTTTCAAAACCTAGAGTGCTTCTTGGAAAATAAAGTGAATTCGTGCACACAGGGCTTTTATTGCCTTGGAGGTAGTTTCTTCTCCTTGATCCTTATCCAGCCATCAATTGATACTTAATGTGGCATAATTAAGATTTAATTGAAGAAAGGTTTCCAGTGGGTTGCCTTTCAACATAGAAGGCCAGAATTCAATGGAGTCATAATGCAACAATGACAGTGGGTCATGAGCTGAACTAGTGATTTCAATCCTTTAGAAGTAAAACACCTATAAGAAAAAGAAATGCATAGAACTACAAACAGTGGAATGAAGATAATATCGACAACAATCCTTTGGTTAATGGCCTGTTTTCCTTTGTTATCAAAAGCAGACTGTTTTAAGTAACAACTAGAATCTCATCAGACTAGCAGATTTACAATAATTTGGGTTTGTCATTAATACTTGCTTACTTAACCTTCAGTGACCCTTATTTCTGGTACAGAATGAGAGATAAATGTTTTAAGATGAAGTATGAACAAACAATGAGACTAGTTAAACAATGAGACTGCTCACAGGCCTATTTGCGAAGTGGGATCTGTTAATACAGTTTAGGAACATCTATTACTGAGGACGATCTCCATTTAGTTACTTATATAGATGACGATCATTTAGGCAATGAAACCTCACAAAATAAAAAAACGCATCCTATTTATGCATCAATCTCAGATCTGGGAATATAAACTGAACTGAAGAAGATTCTCTGTTGAAGAACATTTTGTACTCTTCAATTTTCAAATAGTTGAGCTCTCCTTTCATTCATACGAGTCAGAGTCTTTTCTACATCTATAAATGTGTTAACATCCTATTAACATCCCAGGATGAACAATATGAGATGAAAGAGATCAAAGTGAATGTTGTACTTCTAAATGTTTTATTTTTCAGCTGAGCCTCAAGTCGTGTGAACAAGAGTTAGGCATTTGTTTAAAGGTTCTTCAGTTTTGTTTTAACGCATTCTCATGTTTTTGAAAAAATCACGTTTGGAACAGAAATCTCCTTTATGCCATAATTCCTAGATATAAAGATAAAATGATTCCTGCTCTTACTGATTCCACATGATATGTTGTGGGCCAATTTGCAAGTTGATATTAGTAATGATGAAAGTTATATGAGCAAACTGTACTCCTCCTCATTATATTTTGTGAGCACTCAATACTATAGATTTCCTGCCACAATCTCTTTCAGGTGAAGGATCTATAGGGTTGCTTGGTCAAATGTGATAAGGGGGCAACCAATTGGTTATTGAACGAGAAAGAGCTTTTCCCTGAAATGTTTATTACATTATCGCAATAATGCACAAGATATATTGGTGTTATTGACATTGTTACCAAAGATAGTGAGAAAGATGGAGCTTATTCCTTCAGGATTCTCAGCTGTTCTTCCACCAGGTCTGTATGACATCATCAGTGTGGGTGGTTCACTCCTAAGTCTTTTCATGCCTTGCGTCCTTATATGATAAAGAGATTAAAGTCAACTTTTATAGAGAGAAGATGATTCTTTAGAAAATGTACATAAGATATAAAGCAGTATGTTGGGCTCGGCGAGCTCAGTGGGCTTGATAGCTAGACAGTGTTGCAGAATAGCAATTACAGTGCATGTTCCATCTCCACCCTTGTTGCGGTATCTCAAGGTCTGCCTCCTTGCCCTGCCTTATGCTTGATGTAGAGTGATGCCTCGACATGACAATGGTTACTTACCAATTAAAAGATAATGCTTAAACTAGCACCTACCTATTCAGGAAAATAATCTGACCCAAAGGCAGAAAGACTCAACAGTCGAGCTTTTCTGTTGGAGCCAGTGAAACCCGAGGAAAATCCAAGCAACTCCAGTGAAATCAAAATAAAACTGTGCAAACTGGTCCATTATCCACATCCAACTTGAGAGTCCCCCTCTGCAGTGATGAAGGTTCCTAATGTTTGCAGTAATATATGGGTGTAAGAAGTGAATTTTCATGGAACTATGTTCACTGACATATTTTCCATCTTGGAGAAAGTGGTGACATTGTGGTAATGTCACTGGATGAGGAGTTTAGAAACTCAGCCTTCTGTTTTAGGGCCATGGGCTCAAATCCCATTGTGACAGAAGGTAACATTTTGATTAAAAAAAAAACTGGACATAGTTTAATGGCTACCAGATGACCAAAGTTGCTTGTTGTAAAAACCCACCTGGTTCACTCTCGATCCCAGTCCACAGCAATGTGAGAAGTCACACGACACCAGGTTTATTTGAAATTGTAAGCTTTCGAAGCACAGCCCCTTCGTCAGGTGAAGTGAAGAAATGCATACAGGTGCAGAATTTATAGGCAAGAGGTCAAAAGATCATACAAATGGTGTGAATGGAGTGTCTGCACATGATCAAAAGTGTCAGATGATGTGAGTAAAGTGTCCACAGCTGAACAGTAAGTGAATGGGATGATCTATAACCTAATTAAATGAGGCAGAGAGATAATAAAAAAAAATTAAAAATAATGTGATAATGGAGACAAGTCAAATGGCTGGAATAACATGTTAGGTGTAAGAGTCACAGACAGGAATATTCCCTCCCAGTTGGGGAACACTTCAATGGCCATGGACATTCAGCCTCTGATCTTTGAGTAAGCATCTTCCAAGATGGCCATCGAGATACTTAACAACGCAGAATTGCTGAGTAGAAACTGATAGCCAAATTCTGTGAAGACAGCCTCAACCATGATATTGAGTTCCTGTTGTGCTACATGTAAACCCACCATACTGTTCTGTATTTGTAAAATCTTCCTTACTGTCCTGTTTTAACACCATCACCTTGATAATTTGTTTTGATCTCTCTACTTTAATTAATTTGACAATTTTGGATTACTTGTTACTTTGGTTAGCCATTTGGTATGTGACTCTAATACCTATCATGTTATTCCAACCATTTGATTTGTCTCCATTATCACATTATTTTTAATTTTTTGCAATCATCTCCCTGCCTCATTTAATTGGATTATAGATCATCCCTGTCACTTACTGTTCAGCTGTGGACAATTTACTCACATCATCTGACACTTTTGATCATGTGCAGACACTCCACTCACACCAACTGTATCATATTTTGACCTCTCTGCCTATAAATTCTGTACCTGTATGCATTTCTTCACTTCACCTGATGAACGGACAGTGCTCCGAAAGTGCTTACGATTTCAAATAAACCTCATCATCATGGAATCCCTACAATGTGGAGACAGGCATTTCGGCCCAACAAGTCCACACCGACCCATTCCTCCTATAACCCACCTAACCTCCGCATCCCTGAACACGATGGGCAATTTAGCATGGCCAACCCACCTAGCCTGCACATCTTTGGACTGTGGGAGGAAACCCACACAGACACAGGTAGAATGTGCAAACTCCATACTGACAGTCAGCCGCCTGGTGGTGGAATCTAACCTGGGTCCCTGGCGCTGTGAAGCAGCAATGCTTACCACTGAGCCACTGTCCCGCCCAAAAGTATATCAAACCTGTTGGGCTACAACTTGGTATCATGTGACTTCTGACCTTGTCCGCCCTAGTCAAATACCAGCCCCTCCACATCACAGCAATGTGGTTCAATCTTAATTTCCCACTGGGTAATTAGGAAGGGGCAATAAATGCTGACCCAGCCAGCAACATTCACATTCTACAAACGAATTTAAAAAAAAATTATATCGTGGCAACTGTTTGAATCCTTCAGACCTCACCAAGGTTCAGACCTGACTTTGAATTACTTTTAAACAATAATTCTGAACAGGTTGAACACGATGGTATGGCTACATACGCAGTACGCTTTGTACTGTACAGGTTCTAATCGCATAGCAGAGTACAAGCTCACGAAAACTGAGGCCGCACTTACATCAGAGGCTCACCTATATATTCCTTAAACCCTATCTCTGCAGCATGCACCTGACTTTCAGTTTTGCTAAGGGCAATGAGAAATCCTTTCAAATTTAAAGTCTGGAGGATTGCACGAAATCAATTACAACGCATTTTTAAAAAACACTGTTTGAGTTTTCTTTCAAGTTAAAATTCAACTCAGAGGCAAATAGCCATCTTCTCAGATGAGACCAAGAATCCTTTCAAAATTATATTGATAGGTTTCTGGCTGCATAATCATTGATGGATAAGAGCAACATAGTGTATCAAGTTCTGTCACACTGCACCTCTGTGGTTAATCCAGGTCACTGTATTGACTTGTTTGTGATTGTCTTTTGGATTGGCATCTTCACTGTCATTGTTTTAATGTTAACAAGGTCACTTGAAAATCTGTAGAAGAGAGAACATTTAAAGGTTCATTATTTATAAGTAATTAGAAAAGGAATCTATTATGGTTGAATGAAGTAAGACACATTAAATCAGGAACCTTTTATTGACACCAAATATATTCTTTGTGTCCCAGGCACTATTACATTGCAGAAGCTGAATGGAGATGCTATAGAAATTATTCAGCTGGGAGCGCATATGTTCTCAGGGAACCTCCGTTTTGGTGAAATGAAAGCTATCCTTCATCCACTTTCTTTCGATCCTAATGGAGCAACTACAGATGAAATAAGAGTTCTTTAGCTTTGCTATTTTACTCAACAACCTGAGTACTGTCAACAATGCCCTTGTACTTCCCTTGGATGAAGCTGTTCTTAAAATAGGAAATGATTTTGAGCTATCAATATCCATTTGGTGGATATGATGCCAAACTGCCCTCTTTGTGTGATCCTGTCTGCTCTTCTTTCCATGACTGTGCATTCCTTTGTCAATCTTTATGTTGAGAAGTGGTGTTGTTGTTTGGAGATTTTGTCTCTCTTTAAGATTTAATCAGCCATTCTAATTTATAAGAAAATATCTTAACACATTTCTTTTGAGAGCTGAGGGTCTGAATGAAAGTGCTATTTCCTAAGTTGGTGCAGACTCCAACCAGATGTAAATGTTAATATGTATATTGTGATTCCCATCTAAAGATAGAACTCATTTAAAGATAAAGATAGATTTTGATGATGTGTTTGTAGAATTCTGATATGATAAAGTAAAGAAAAATATTGGCGCGTGTATAATATCTTTCAAAATTTCAGAATATCCCAAAGGGCTTGACTGACAATGGAGTGTTCTTAAATTGTAGCTGCTATTGGAATGTAGAAGGTACAGCAGACTATTTGCACCCATACTCCCCCAAACAGAAATATGATAATCATTTTCTGTTTTTAGTGATGTTGGTTAAGGACACAAGGAAACTTCACACTGGTTCTAGAAAATAATGCCATTGCTCTTTTGCATACACCGCAGATGAAGATGGAGGCTTGATCCTCTATGTTTAGTGTAGTATGCTCCTCAGCATAAGCACAATCTTAATAAAGTCCATCATGTTTGCTTCCAGTCATGTGATTTTTGGTTGATTTGCCTCAGACTATCCCTCTTCATATCCCTTTTATATTTTCTTCCATTCAGAAGGCAACCCTAAGCACTCAAGTTTCTGTTTTGGTAAAATCACTGTTGATCCATTAATAGTAAAGCATGTCACTCAACATTTCTGGTCTAAGGTAAGCATGCAGGTACAGGCAGGTTGTAAAGAAAGGAAATGGTATGTAGGCATTCATTGCGAGAGGTTTCGAGTACCAGAGCAGGAATGTGTTGCTGCAGTTATACAGGGTTTAGGTGAGACCACACCTGGAATATTGCAGGCAGTTTTGGTCTCATTTTCTGAGGAAGGATGCTCTTGCTCTCGAGGGAGTGCAGTGAAGGTTTACCAGGTTGATTCCGGGGATGGCAGGTCTGTTGTGTGAGGAGACATTGACTAGGTTGTGATTGTTTTCGCTGGAGTTCAGATGAATGAGGGATGATCTCACTTATAAAAGACTGATAAAATTCAAACAGTACTAGACAGGGTACATGTAGTGGGGTTGTTCCTGATGGTGGGTGTGTCCAGAACTAGGGGTCATAATCTCAGGATTTGGGGTCGACCATTTAAGACAGAGATAAGGAGACTTTTCTTCACCCAAAGAGTGGTGAGCCTGTCGAATTCATTACCACAGGATATAGTTGTGCCAAAACATTGAATATATTCAAGAGGCAGCTAGATATAGCAGTTGGGGTGAATGGGATCAAAGGTTATGGGGAGAATGCAGGATTAGGCTATTGAGTTGGACAATCAGCCATGATCGCGATGAATGGCTGAGCAGGCTCGAAGGGCCGAATGGCCTCCTCCTGCTTCTATCTTCTATTTTTCTGTGTTCCTATGTAATTGGGACTGACCCTGGCCCTACTGTCCAAAAAAGATTGGTTGAAGTAGAAAATAATTGTCTTTTTAGGCAAACTACACATGCAGGAATTTGCTCAGCTTCATACTGGCACAGATATGGGATCTTCTGCACAAATTGTTAGTAATTATGTAGAATGGACATAAAGTAGGCAAGATATTAGCAGTGACTGTATTGATTCAGCCCTGCATTTTCGCATGTGAAATCAGTGTATATCCAGAGTTCCAGTGTGCTTGAAATTTATAAAAATAGTTTAATCATGAACCAGCCCTCAAGAAGTACTCAATCAATCAGGAAAACAATTCTTTCCTCTCAGCAATTTTTTTCCTGTTCAAGCCAACCCAAAAGAAACTCACTCTCTACTCGAGTTATGAAAACAGTTTGAACTTGGGTCTGAAGTATTTGACAATCCTTCCACCTTTTTTAAAGCAAAGAAGAAATACCAAGGGTAGAGTGTAAACTCATTTCATTTTCAATTTACCCGTGTTCATGTGTCTGATGAGTTCAGTCACAAAATCACTAGTGTATCATTTTAAAAACAGAATTTCCACAGGGAGAGACAAGCAAACAAATTAATCTGTTTGTCTTTATTGATTAAACAATTTCAAGTAGACATTCAATTTGTATTCCATTCATATGGCCATCTGATTCTGTTGCCAAGCTTACAATGGTTGTATCTTCTAATTGTATATAGCCCACTCAAATATAAAGCATCTCTCTCTGGTGAGCGTATAGCAATGCAGCACTCTGTTGCATTACATAAGTAACTGCTTTCCATCTAGATCTGACAGCTTAGAACCGTAACTGGACCAAGCCTGTAGTTCCAGTGGACATACAAAATCAACAATCATAAAACTTTGAGATAGTAGGGACTGCCGATGCTGGAGAATCTGAGATAACAAGGTGTAGAGCTGGGCGAACACAGCAGGCCAGGCAACATCAAAGGAGCAGGAAAGCTGACGTTTTGAGTCTGGACCCTTCTTCAGAAATCATAAAACTTTGGAATGATTACCTTCATTTCTGTAATACAAGTTCATATGGTGGTGTACAGTTATGGACAAATTGTTATCCTGATGACAAACCTGTG
>JAHRHZ010000066.1:3962994-4006473 GCA_024137785.1 Ginglymostoma cirratum
CTTGACCTGCTGTGTTCATCCAGCCCCATGCTTGTTATCTTGGGTGATTGTCTGCTTGGAGTTTGCATATTCTCCCCGTGTCTGCATGGGTTTCCTCTGGGAGTTAAAGTTTCTTCCCACAGTCCAAAGATGTGCAGGTTGGGGGGATTGGTCATGCTAATTTGTCACATAGTGTCCAGGGATGTACGGGCTAGGTAGGTTAGCCATGTGATGTGCAGGCAAGGTAGAATAGCCATGGGAAATGCAGGGTTACAGGGTGGGCCTGGGTGGATGCTCTTTGGAGGGGTAGCATGGATTTGATGATCTGAATGGCCTGCTTCCACGTTGTAGGGGTTCTATGAAACATGTTCAATGAAGCGGGTGAACCCTCATCTGCAATCTTCCACCTTGAGTAACCATCAAACCTTTGTTGATGCTAGACCAACTTGGGTTGTACTTTTTACACTTAAATGATGATAAAATAAAAAAATTCCATTTCCCCTCGATGTTGTAAAGGTTGAAACAGATTCCTGGGTAATATAGTATATCAATAGGTATATTAGCATACAAGAGCAATAATAAAGGTTTCTGCATGAACTGGGTTGTGAATATTTTTGTTCTGCAAGTTGTCATTTCCACTTGTGTGAGAACTATGAGTGGTCACAATATAAAATCTATCACACACAGTATAGGGGACAAGATGCAGAGATAGCAGGACTGATAATGCCATACATACTAGTCATTTGTCAGAATCTCTTTGAAGAGATTTCTTGTCAGATTAGTAAATCCTCCTGTCAGCTCTTCAATGTCTGACATCAATGAAAGGTTACGCTACTAAACTATTATATCTTGTTTCAGATGAGTGCACAATGGAATATATATATGTCAGGAGACTTTGAAAAATGTGCCAATAATAATGCTTTTAACTAGCTGATAGCTGCCTGACTGAGATTCACCATTTTATTTTGCTTGCTTTTGTTCAACATTGAAATTAGAATGGTCCAAAAGTAATAAAGACTTGTGTTACCCTGTAGAAATTGAATGAAGCAATTATATTTCATGGCAGAAGGAAAGTATATTTTACCAACGACTGACAAATTTACCCACCTACACTTCCACAGGCAAATTCATGCAGTTTGAAGAGTCTTAGGAATTAAGATATTATTTGTGGAAATCTGGAGGTGGCATCAAATTAAATTAAATACAGACACAATTTACTTTGGAGTTTATGGCATCAAAATATTGACTATGCAATAGGTTTTGCTTTATTTTGTGGGCTGCTCAGGTTCAATTTTTTTCCGTTTAGAAAAAATGTGTTCAGTAAATGATTCATTGACACAACCATTTCTCCTACATATTTCACAATGTTTGGGGGAACTCAGCTTAAAATATTATTTTTATCACAATTGAAGCTAATGTTTTTCTCTTCTTTTGGATGAGATGTTAACCCAAGGGCAACGTGTCCACCCTCTTGCATGAGCATAAAAGATTCCCACAACATTCTTTTAGAAAAGGGACTTGTTACTGGTGCTGTGGATAATATTTATCTAGAAGCAAGACTTCTAGAAGACATTTATCCAGTTATTTACTGTATCTTTGTGGTATCTTGTTTTGGGGAAATTGTCTGCTCACCATCCTATACTGCAACATTAATTACACTTCAAGTAGTTCCAATCACTTACAGGAGGTGATGTGGTGCTCGTGCAATTCAACCATTGAGCACTTTGGATGGTTTAGTTGTGGAGCACAATTATCCTTGAAATGATTTTACCAAATCATTATTTGCATGATCTTAACAAGATTGTTTTCACAAAAAGCAGGACAAATGCAACCCAACTAATTAATCCCCATGAGCCTACTGTTGAACATCAGTAAACTTCCACTTTCCTCTAGAAGGAAAAGGGCAGCAGATGTATGGGAACACCACCAACTTCAAGTTCCCCTCCAAGTCACTCACCATCCTGATAAGGAAACCTCTCACCATTCTTTCACCATTGCTGGATCAAAATCCTGGAATTCCCTCCCTCATGGCATTGTGGGTCAACCCACAACAGATGGACTGCAGGTTCAAGAAGGCAGCTCACCACCACCTTCTCAAGGGCAACTAGGGACTGGTAATAAATACTAGCCAGCCAGTGATGCCCACCTCCCACAAATGATTTAAAAAGCAGTGTCGTAATGTTTTGGTGCCAGTGTTATCAAACAATGGTCACACAAAAATAACTTGTCCACTGATACTCAGTTTGGATTCCACCAGGGCCAGTCAGCTTCTGCCCTTATTATGACTGCTGATCCAAACAAAAGAAGTGAAGTTCAGAGGTGAGATAAGAATGACTGTCCTCGACCTCAAGGCGACATTTGACCAAATGCTATCTCAAATAGCCATAGCAAAACCAGGGTCAATGTGGATCAGGTGAAAAAAAATCTCCCTTGGTTGGAGTGATAGGAAGGTGGTTGTTGGAAGTTAATCATCTCAGTCATAGAATCAAGGAGTCATCGAGATATTCAGCACAGAAACAGACCATTCAGTCCAACTTATCCATGCAGACCAGATATCTTAAATAAATCTAGTCCCATTTGCCAACATTTGGCCTGTATCCATGTAAACCGTTCCAGGAATTGTTCAGAGTAGTTTCCTTGCGCCAACCATTTGTGGTTGCTTCATTAATGACCCTCTTCCAATAAAAGATCAGAGGTGGGAATGTTTGCTGATGGCTCATATTACACAACTCCCTGACTGAGGCCAAGTAGTGATACCGTGCAAACATTTCGTTGTTTAGGGCCAAGGCAGAGCAGATGATATGCTTGCTGAAGGTGAGGCTTTCCTGCTTGGAGCTGTCTGGAGTTGGGGACGGGGTGTGTGGTGCGTGGGTGAAGGTCTTCCATTATACTTCAAACAGACTGCTACATAATCCTTGCCTGCTGTGTTTTTTACAACTGAGCAGGCAAAACGGGGATTTGATGGAGTTTGATGAACTCTGAGGAGGAAGATACAGGCATTGAGCAAAAGGAACATTACTGTTTGCATTATGGAGTGCAGTGACGCTGGATGCTACAAACTAGGTGGATCTTAATTGACACTCAGTTCTAGTTGATGAGAGCTGGCTGCAGTGATCTCTGAATGACTATAAAATTGTTTTGTTCAAAGACAAATAACCCATCCTTTTTCAGAGAGGCAAATGCAACTTCTGTTTGTTTCTCAGATAACAAGGTGTAGAGCTAGATGAACACAGCAGGCCAAGCAGCATTAGAGGAGCAGGAAAGTTGACGTTTCTGGCCTAGACCCTTCTTCAGAAACATTTCAGATTCTCCAGCATCTGCAGTTCCGACTACTTCTGTTTGTTTCTCGTCTGCTTTTGCTGCTGCTGAGTAAAATCGAATGGGTTAAAGCATTTGAAGGTTTTCCTATATGTGATGGTCCAACACTGCACAATGAGAAGAAGCTGGACTACACTGGGCACAGGGGAAGGGGAAGCATTGACTTAGACAGGCTTTTAAGATAGGATAGTGTCATGGAGTCATTCAGCGTGGAAACAGACATTTCGGTCCAACTAGTCCATGTCAACCATAATCCCAAACTAAAGTAATCCCACCTGCCTGCGCTTGGCCCATATCCCTCCAATCATTTCTTATTCATGTACTTATCTAAATGCCTTTTAACGTTGTAACTGTACCTACATCCACATTTATCTGGATGTTTATTTCACATATGAACCATTCACTTTGTAAAAAATACCCCTCATGCCTTTTTCCAATCTTTCTGCTCCTTTCTTAAAAATATGCCCGCTAGTCTTGAAATCCCCCACCCTAGGGAAAGGACGCCTGTCACTTGTCTTATCTATGTCTCTCATGATTTTATAAACTTCTATAAGGTCACCCCTCAACTGCCTTCGCTGCAGAGAAAAAAAAGTCAGTCTATCCACCTATTCAGGAATGTGGCTAGGGATAGATAAGCTGTGTGTCAGTTGCTTAAACAGCAATAGGTCTAAACTATGAAGTTGTATGTGCATGCCACCTATGTGCCCTGAGAAATATTGGTTTGTGCTTTCCCATGATGTGCACAGTGAAGGGGACCTCTGGACTGCCAGCACTTGCTGGTTGCATGGCTGCAGTTTCCTGGCACCAGGGATAATGGGATGGCCCAGCAGTGGCAAAAACCTCTGCCTATGGTGAACGGGAGAATCAGGCTAGCATTGGATGGGAGGACCACCATAGGGGCTTGGTACCTTGTTAATGAGGTGAGTTTGGGAAAACTGCACAAAAAAAGAAGCTTGACCAAAATGACACTTCGGCAACTTCTGTTACATTCAGCACAAAATGTTTAAAAGCTTGAATTAAAGCTAAGGCTACCACTCGGTGAAGCACTGTGTGCACACAACCCAGAACTAGAGTGTTGCAGAGCTACATCACTAAAAAGGGACGGTGCAGAAGCTGCCTGTAGTAAAGAAGGTGCTACCCTTAATTTCACAGGGCAGAAACTCTGGAGTGTCCCCAGCAATGTTAAATATTCTGATTTTGAAGGTTTTAATCTTCTGGAATGTGAGATTAGCACGTGCCAGCTATTCCATCGCAATTAACATTATTCATTTGAGTGCAAAATGATTGTTTCAAAGAAGTACATTTTGGAACCTGAGGGCTAGGATTAGTTAACAACTCCACTTTCGCATCTTGCCATTACCAGGATGGAAGAAGAATGACTAAACACAACTTGGTTCTTTCTCAGTCCAAAATGTCTGTGCCGAAATAGAGCATTTATTTAGTGAGGGTTAAGCTAGAAATTGAAAGGCCTCTGTCTTTCTGTGAAGTGGATACTGGAACTTGGGGTGTGGGAGCTGGGGGAGGTGGCAGGCAGCTTACTTCGAGACTGTGAGGCCTGAATCTATAAAAATACTAACTCAGCTAATGGTGGGGAGCACAGAGGGCTGTATTACATTGAGCTTAAAGTTCTCTAGGGTGTTGTGTGAATGGCTTTGGTTTGAAACCAACAAGAGAATGACAGATAAGACTTAATTCCTTGATTTATTTTTCATTCAGACCCCTGAGTTTCCTATTTGATAATATATTTTAATGTAACATCTTTTGTCAAGTGAGTGGCATTTTGGCAACTGAGATTCCGGGTGCAGGAGACTTGCACCATCTGGGCCTCTGTGTGCTTATGCAAATAAATCCCAGTGGCCATCTTTAATCATGCAGCGCATTGGGTGCACAAATTCTCTATTTTAAAAACCACATTGGTTCTGACGGAGGATCATCATCAAACCAAAATGTTAATTCTGTTCCACTAACCTTCTGTACATTTCTGCCATTTTCTGATTTTGTTTTGTATGCACTGTATAACTAGCTTTATTTAAGCTAATTACTTATATTAAAAATGTTAAAGTTAGCTAATTAATTAATTCCATGTTAAGTACACAAGCTAATTGGATCTAATGAAATGCTGCTTACTTGTTGAACATGTTTGCTATTACAGTCAATGCTGAGTTGTGTACACTGTAATCTAACACCACTTACAGGTACTCAAATATCCAAGGTAACTGTGCAGTTAAGAAGGGTTAACTACTCAGTAAACGTCTATTTTGGGCCAGCATATACTGAGCTTTTACCACACTGTGTAAGAAGCAACTGTAGAATTGACCATAATGGAAATGGAAAGCGGTCAGTGTGTTTTTCTGGGATGGAGTTTGTGATGTTTTACTAAACTAACGTAAATTGACAAAAGATGGAGAGGAAGATACCAACAGGGCTTAAATTGAAAAAAGATTAGATAAATTAGGAAATAAAAATTAGGTCAATGTTGTCTGGTATGTTATCATTGGGAATATAGTTCATTCCAATTTTGATCAGTAAGTTGAAGAAATGTGTCATATATGCTATATTAAGAAGAGTGTAAAATGAAACCAGTCACTTCACAGCCTTGGTGTCGCATTTGTTCCTGACATGAGTTGCTAATATCCATACACAAGTTATCACTCAGACTGCTGATATCTATCTCTGTAACATTAACTGACTCCAATCCTGTTTCATCTCAACTACTACCACTAAAATGCTGATTCATATCCTCCTTACCTCCTGACTGAACTATTCCAACATATGTCTGGCTGGTCTCCTGCATTCTACTCTTTGTAAACTCGGGGTCATTCCACAACTCAGCTGCCATATCTTAACTCAAAACAAGTTACTGATCTACACTGACTCCTGAACAATCAACATCTTGATCTTAAAATTCTCATTCTTATTTTCAAATCTCTCCATGGTCTTGTCTTTCTCAGTCTCTGTAATCTCTGCAAACACCACAATCCTTTGAGATATCTGTGGTCCCTGATTTCTTCCCAATTTTGATTGCTCCACTATTGGCGCTCACACCTTGATTTGGTTCATCCCCAATCTTTGTAAATTCTCCCAACATTTCTGTAGCTCACTATCCACGTAAAGGTCACTCCTTAAAACATATCTCTTTGACCAAAATATTTGTTGCCAGATCTAATATTATTGATGTGCCTTGGTGTCATATTTTGCTTTATGAAGCTTATGTGAAATGCCTTGGGATGTTTCACTATTTTAAAGGCGCTAAATAACGGTAGGTGTTTGTAGCTGAGCATATGATTTAAGTATTCATATTTGTAAGGTGCATACAGATGAACTTTTATCATTTTGTGTGTGTGGTGGTAATTCAGCAAGGCAAAAAGTGAATGTTTTTGATTGTGCTCATTCCTGCTTATTGATTAGCTGTTGAAATACTCTGCAAAACGAGTGTAAATGCCAAATTACAACATCATGGAAATGTCACCAACTATGCTTGGAGAGGGCAGATCCAAATTGTTTGGAATATACTCTGATGACCAGCAGGAGAAAACAAGTCCCTACAATAAATTGTAACTCTTACTGGGAATATCATGCCAAAGGCGAAGAGAATTCAGGTTTTCTGCATGGAGAGAGGGGGCCAGTGTGGCTCATCATCCTATGCCAGTCAACAAACGCAACAATCACTCTGATACCTCAAAGTAGTGCTCACGATTGATGGGAAATTGTACAGTACCAGAATCGCAATGTTTGGTGAAAGAGAAAGTCCACAAACTGTGCGCTGAATGGATGTAAATGTTTGTTAATAAACATATATTGTAAGGCATTTTCTATTCAAGTTAGTGCAAGTGGCCAATATAATGCCATGGTCAGTCCTCAACCTCGACTGTTTAATGTCTGATTAAATGATCTGATTAGATAGTTTTTAAAATGTGAAGGTTACAGCAGGTAAGGAAACTCTATTATGAGTCTTAAGGTTAACAAGTTCATGATGTAGGAAAGAGGTTAGATGTTCTGTGGCACAGTGGGTGGCATCCTTACTTCTGTGCGTGAAGCTGTAGGCTCAAGTCCCACTCTAGGACTTGGTTGTTAAGGAAGGTGTGTTAATAAAGTGATCAAACAGGTTGATTATGTACTTGCTAATGCTTCCAACACAGGAAGAGTGGGTAAGATTCCCAGTCAGTCTTGTGATGGAAAGAAATTGCAATCTCTACTGTTCATAACCTTAGATTATAACATTAATGTGATAGTGGCTCTGATGGTTGTCCAACTTCTCTCAAGACCAAAGCTGTTATCAGGTTGGCCTTCAATTAGTTTTTGCATGATCCACGACAAAGATATTGGAGTCTTTGTTTAGATGCCCCTGCCACTAACCATGATGTGATTTTGCCTTTAGAAAGATATTTTGTCTGATACGGAAAAGCTTCAGTTATCCCACATAAACATAAGAGGCTGAGCTAATACAAAATTGACAGATTACACCCAAACAACACTGAGTAGCATGCTTCTTGCAGCCTGTCATGCTTCAAGTGATCCCAATTAGGATGAAGTATAGAGGATCTGGTTACATGCTCTGATACTGTGATGATATCATGAACATATCTATTAAAGACATATGGACGTAATGACTGTAAGACATGACACAACAGGCGAAGTCAAACTGAGGTAAAATGTAACTATTGTTTGGGTTTGTGTGAGACATATGAAATTATATTTTCTTTTTGAAAAATGGAATGAAGTCAGACTTATTGCTCGATCAAGGATCAGAAAGGAGATCAAAATGTACTATGAGAGGTATGGAGCTCATGTGCATTGAGCTCTTAGATTTTGAATGAAATTGATGAATGTGGAGTCAAATCAGCAGCAAAACATTTGATTGGGTTAGTTGATGAGTAGCTGACCATACTTCGAGAAAGAATGAACACTGAGATGACACAGTGCTGATGATACCTCAAATTAATGGGGAAGAGTGAGAGGATGCATCAGCAATTGTTCTCAACCTCAGTGGCAAACCATTAACATTAATGTTGAGCAGTGCACTGTGTCAGAGTTTGTCAAAGGCTTTAGAAGTGTTCAAAGTGATGACAGATGACTCACCAAATATTTAAAAATAACGTTCCAGATGATGTGCAACAATGTTTCCTGTGGGCTAGCGATATTCAAAAAAAACATTGGACACTTCTGAAGTGATGGGATAATTTGACAGTTAACAGTAGTCTCTATAAATTTCAAAAATACCAGTGAAAGCAAAAACATAATGGTGCTTAAACTAACCTGTCATAGAACAGTATGCAGCAAATAATCTTGATAATGCATGCAACCTTGGTCTTTTCTAATGGAAATATTCTCCAATACTGAACAAGTAAATACTACTCCAAACAAAATATGCACTGATTTTCATGAACAAGGTGTCAAATTTGCCTTATCACGATGTATAATATGCATGCAGACTTTTGTAACAATATTCCAAAGAGACACTTTATTGACAAAGGTAGTAGGTAAACCTGACTAAGCTAGAGAGTCTGAGATAACAAGGTGTAGAGCTGGATGAACACTGCAGGCAAAGCAGCATCAGAGGAGCAGGAAAGCTGACATTTCCGGTTGAGACCCTTCTTCAGAAAAGCTAGAGTGTCCGTTGTGTTTACTGAGTGTCCAGCTCCCGTTCAAAATACTCATCCTCAATTAAACTGATTGAATGTTTATTGATCAACTGAACATGGAATGCAACATTCAGAAGGTAGAATTTTTCATGCTTGAGCTCAATGTTTTGAGCTAAAAATTTGAACATGGCAGATGTAGGAGTGACCTTGGGCTCTCAGGCAAGAAGACTCTGAGATCATTGGGAATTCAGCAGGAACAGCGGTTTCAAGTGGTAATTGATTATATCAAGAAGAGGAACTCAAGTTTGTCACACAGGACAATCGAGCTCACTCTGCAGAATACCCACGCAACACTACCTTTATACACTTTTACATTGAAATCACATGAGTCTACAAGCTAACCATTAACTATGTGGTTAATTACATCAAATTGCCTTACATTACACATCTACTAATCAGATTCAAGCATGTGGTGCCTGTTTGCTTATGTGGTCACTTGTTTATCTCTTAATGTTTGTTCTCAAACATTCTATGGTCTGCTAGTGTTCTACCCTGCTTACATATATCAGTTGGCGACTAACTATGCTTCTGTGGTTTGGGTGGTATATCTTTAGCAATGCAGCGAGTTAATCACCCCAAACATCTCATTCCATGGCCCTGACACCCAAAGCAACACCACTCATCTGGAGCATCCTGCACAACACCCCACAGACACCTCTGCCTAGCCAGGAACCCCAAAACACCATCCCCGTCTCTGTCCTCTCTCTCCACTCCAACGTCCCCCCCGTCAATGTTTCAATGGCGGATCACAGTCCCACACCTGGGACGATCCCCAGCAACCACCGAGTAGCCTCGTTCCCTTACTTCACAGACATTTTACTCATTGCTGAGTGGATCAAAAAAGCCTGCGATGCCATTGATATGTCCCTAATTCAGTGTGGCTTTAAGAAGCATTTGGTCACAGCCATTATGGATAGTTCAGAAGATAACAGCCTCTGGGATGGCAACACTGTTGTAGAGAACAGTGAAGTTGAAGGTGATGCCTGTAGTAATGCCACTCATGGAGGGGACCATTTATGGCTCGGACTATTTACCCAACAATAACTGATTTCCCAATATTTCTCAGTGTGCTTCTGTACATGTAAAGAAATGGGAAGAGATTTAAGAATGATTTTTTGATCATTTCTCTCAAAAAATGAAGTGTTTAAAAGCCTGTGTTTTCATAAATTTTAGGACGACTTCCATTTCTGCCTTAGATAAGGAAGAATCAAAAAGTGTCATCAAAATACGTTATGATTCACAACACATCCAGAAAAACATGCTCTTGACCAGTTGCAACAAAACCTAATTTGATTTATTACCATCTTTTGTATATACTGTAGGTTGTAGAGAGACATTTAGAAAAGAAAGTTTATTATGTTTTGAAAACTGTAGCATTTTGTAAGTTGAATTTCTTCAATACTTGACTGTTATGTGGTAAAAAAATTGCATTTTATTTCACTTCACTAGGCAGGCTTGTTTAATATCTAGGCAGAGATGACAGGAAACTTTTATTTAAAAATCGTACAATGTACCATATAAGGATATCTAAAATTGAAAAGGCTGGATGTAATCATATTTCTCATCAGTCATGACCACATAACTGTGAAACGGAGTTACCATGTAATGGTGAATGGGCAGTGAGTGTAGAGTGACAAATAACAGCATTTAATGATATCTGTATCTGTAACACATTGTGTCAGTATTTTTGTGCAGTTCAGGTATGTAACAACTTCACAATATAGCACCCAAGTTTAGAAGCAAATCAACCAGATAGATTACAATGATGGTAATAATTCAACAAACTTAGACTTCATGTAATTCTACACTGAGATAATTTATTTATCAGGAACAAAAACAAAGTTGCTGGAAAAGCTCAGCGGGTCTGGCAGCATCTGTGAAGGAAAAAATCAGAGTTAATGTTTCAGGTCCAGTGACCCCTCCTCAGAACTCAGTTCTTTCGGTTTTTATTTATTTATTGGTATGAATAAGAAAGCAGAACTTTGGAAAAACTGTTTCTACTATTGAGATTCATAGATTCATATAGCGTACGAAAGGCCCTTTGGCCTATCGAGTCTGCGCTGACAAACAATCGCTAAAAGGCGCACTAATCCCCAATTTTCTGCACTTGTTCCATATCTTTGAGCGTTATTTGAAGTCTTCATCCAAATATTTTTTAAAGATTGTAAGAATACTGACTGATACAACCTCGTAGGCAGTGCATTCCAGATTCCCACCATCCACTGAGTGAAAATGCTCTTTTCCCTAAATTCTCTCTGAATCTCCTGCCCCTTAACCGAAAACTATGCCCTCTCGTGATTGACCCTTCAATCAAGAGGAACAGCTGCTCTCTACTCACCCCCTATCCATACCCCTCATAATGTTATGCACTTCAATCCTGTCCCCCCTCAGTCTTCTCTGGTCTAGAGAAAACAACCCAAGCCTACCTAGTCTCTCCTTATAACTCAATTTCTTCATCCCAGGCAACATCCTGGTGAACCTCCTCTGTACTCCCTCTAGTGCTATCACATCCTTCCTGTAGTGAGGTGACCAGAGCTGCACACAGTACTCCAGCTGTGGCTGACCAATGCTCTGTACGACATTACCTCCTTGCTCATATACTCTATGCCACAACTGAAGAAAGCAAGTGTCCCATATGCTGCCTTTACTATCCTATTCATGTGCTCTGCTGATGCCAATGATCTGTGAATAATTACCCCAAAATACCTCTCTTCCTCGAAACTACTCAGTGTCCTGCCATTCATGAAGTACTCCCTTATCTTGTTTCTTCTTCCAAAGTGCATCACCTCGCACTTATCAAGCTTAAATACCATATGCCACACCATCCATATCTCCTGTAACTTACAACTATCTTCTTTGCTATTAACCACTTGACCAACCTTGGTGACATTTGCAAATTTGCTTAATGTTCCCCCATATTTTCATCTTTATCGTTTATGCATTTAACAAATGATAAGGTCCTAATACTGATCCTTATGGTACATCGCTGCACAAAGGCCTCCAGTCACTCAAACAGCCTTCTACCACTACCCTTTGTGACTTATTACTAAGCCAGTTTCTGATCCATCTCACCAAGTTTCCCTGAATTTCATGTGCTTTAACCTTCTCAATCAATCTCCCATGAGGGGCCTCATCAAAAGCTTTGCTAAAATCCATATAAACTAGATCAACTAAGCTTCCCTCATCCACACACTTGATCACATTTTCAAAAGATTCTAACAAGTTTGTTCGATATGACCCCCCTCTGACAAAGCCATGCTGACTATCCCAAATTAATCCATGCCTTTCTAAGTGGGTATTAATTTGCCTCTTCAGAATTCCCTCCAATAGTTTCTTCAGCACTGATGTGAGACTCACCGATCTGCAATTTCCTGGTTCATTTCTATCAGCCTTCTTAAAAAGTGAAACCACATTAGTCATCCTCTAGTCCTCTGGCATTTCTCCCCTGTGGCATTTCTCTCCCATTTCTCCCTGAGAGGAACTAAAAATTTGTGTCAGAGCCCCTGCAGTTTCCTGCCTTGCCTCCTAGAGTGGCCTGGATGCAATTCATCTGGGCCAGGGGATTTGTCTGGTTTTTAAGCCTGGCAAAGCCTCCAATACTTCCCCATTTCCTATGTCGGCCTGTGCAAGTATCCTACAGTCCCTTTTCCTGAATTCCATACTTACATTTTCCTTTTCCTGCATAAAGCCCAAAAAGAGGTATCCATTCAATACCATTCTAATATCCTGCAGCTTCGCACACAGGTTACCTCCTCAGTCCCTAATGGGCCCTACTCTTTCCCTGGTTAACCTCTTCCCTTTAATGTATTTCTAAAATAACTTAGGATTCTCGATAACTCTGTTGGCAAATTCTTTCTCTTGCCCCCTTTTTACTCTCCTAATTACTTTCTTGAGTTCCCTCCTGCACTTCCTGTATTTGTCAAGAGCTGCAGCTGAATTACTCCATATTGACTTGCTAAACGCCATAATCTTCTTCCTTAGCCAGCCCTATTGTCCTAGACTTCCAGGTTCTTTGAAATTATAGCTTCTAGATTTTCCTCTAAAGGCTACATGGTAGACCTGTACTCTCCCCAGCTTCTTTTTGAATGTCTCCCCATTGCTCTGCTGTGCACTTACCCACAAGAAACTGTTGCCAGTCTACTGGGGCCAGATCCTGCTTTATTTTAATAAAATCTGCCTTCCTTTAATCCAAAGCCGTCTTTTCTCAGGCCATCTTTTCCCTTGTCCAGGACAAATGTGAACCATACCGTGTTGTGGCTACCATCACTAAAATGATCCCCCCACTGCCACATAGAACACTTGTCCAGCCTCTTTCGCCAAAACCAGACCCGTACTGTCTCGTCCCTCGTTGGGCCTTCTATGTATTGATGCAGAAAATTCCGCCCCCTCTAAAATGTTAACGCTACGACTATCCCAACTTATGTTGGGAAGTCCCCTGATGTAATTACTTGATT
This sequence comes from Ginglymostoma cirratum, assembly GCA_024137785.1. NCBI lineage: Eukaryota > Metazoa > Chordata > Chondrichthyes > Orectolobiformes > Ginglymostomatidae > Ginglymostoma > Ginglymostoma cirratum. Next base: position 3,976,388 of record JAHRHZ010000066.1, read on the forward strand.
ATTACTCTTAAACACCTCTGTGAGCTATTTACATATTTGCTCCTCTATTTCCTGCTGACTCTTTGGAAGCCAATAATATACTTTATTAATACACTTAATAAAGTAGCTGACCCCTTAACATCCCTAAGTTCTACCCACAATACCTCATTTGAGAACCCTTCCTTGTTGCAATAATTGAGTTCTTAATTAATAGTGGGGCACCGTCACCTTTTTTACACCCTCCTCTGTCTCACCTAATGATCCTATACCCCAGAGTGTTGAGTTCCCAGTCCAGCCCTTCCCTCAACCATGTTTCTGTGATGGCAACAATATCATACTTCCATTTGTCAATGCACACCAGTAACTCAACAGTCTTATCTACTACACTCCTAGCATTAAAGTAAAGACCATTCAGCCTTGCCTTACTGTCTTGACTCTCAACACAGCTGAACTCACTCTGTCTTGCTTCCTTTGCTATAGCATGATGCGTCTCTGTTCCTTTGATATTATGTGTCCCCTCCCCCTGCCAGGCTAGTTTAAACTACTCCCCACAACACTAGCAAGCCTGCCTGCAAAGATATCAGTTTCAACAGGTTTTAAGCACAGACTGTCTTGTTTGTACATGTACCACCTTTCCCAAAAATGGTCCCAGTGATCCAGGAATCTAAATCCCTCCCTCTTGCACCAATTCTTGAGCCGTGCATTCATTTGTCCTATTTTCCTATTTCTAAACTTGCTGGCACGTGGCATCAGGAGTAATCCAGAGATTACAACTGCTGAACTCCTGCTTTTTAATCTATTGCTGAGCTCCCTGAATTCTTGATGCAAGACCTCATTCCTCATTTTGCCCATATCATTGGTACCGACATGTACCACTCAAACTCATCACCCTCCTCTTTCAGGATGCTCTGTCGCCTTTCAGTGACATCACTGACCCTGGCACCATGGGGGCAAGATACCATCCTGGAGTCACTTCTTTAGCTGCAGAAATGCCTATCTGCTCCTTTGACTAAAGAATCTCCTATCACTATTGTTCTGTCTCTCTCCCAACCCCCAGCCCCATACAGTCATGTTGCTTGTGGTGCTAGAAGCTTGGCTCTGACTGTATTCCTCTGGGGCACCAACACCCTCATCAGTTTCCAAAATGGAATTAGCTTAGTGACTGGGACCCCAGCAGACTCCTGCACTACCTGCCTGGTCTTTCTGGACTGTCCGGTAGTCACCCATTCCCTTCTTTCCTTGAGTCCCTTGAGCTGTGGTGTGATCACTTTCCTAAATGTGTTATCCACATAACTCTCAGCCTCACGGATGTGCCACAGTGTTTTTAACCGATGCTCAAGCTCCAAGACCTGGAGCTCCAGTTTCTGTAACTGGGAGTGCTTCCTTGCAATGTAGTCATCTAGCACACTGGCAGCATCCAGGACACCTCACATTGTGACATGCCACACATCCCACTTGGCTGGCCTCTCCCCACATATCTTCAATTTACAATGAAAGCCTTAGATGAGAATGATTAATCTTATTTTGTCAGACATCCTATTCTATCACTAAAGCTATGAAAAGGTTGATTGTAACTAAGTTCCCACTGCTCTAAATTTCTTAGGATAAGAAAGGATTAACCAGTAATTGTCAGGTGCCCAGTACTCACCAATCCAGAGCCTTACTCACCTTTAGAAGTTATGTTGTCAACAGGGGCCACACTGAAGATTCTTACAGTGTTCCTGCAGCTTACCAGTTACTGTGTGCGTCCCCACCTTCTGGCTGCCGCTGCCCCAAGAAAAATGCCCTGTAAAGATATATTAGTCTCAGTCATGACACATCACATGCATGAAGCAATTTTACTAAGTCTGAGGGAATGACAGATAATGTGAAAACCAAACCAATTACCACACAGGTTTCCTGTTGACTGCTTAGCATGGAATTTATTTTGTTATTTAATAAAAGAAAAGTTAAAGCCAATCTCACTTTTCCAACAAGGCAGCACCTTACCACGTAGACAGTACATCATGAAATGTTCTTTTGTATCTAAAATGCCTGTTTCAAATCATTGGAGCTGTTTGGGCAATTCTGTTTACATCCCTGAGAAGCTCAATAAAGCTATAGATTAACACTGTGTACAGGAGAAGACCTTCGGTAGAATTAACTTACCTTTCCAAAACTTCTTTCAGAACCCTTCCTGTGACTCTAACATATTTTCATGTCTCCTTTTCCTTAGGGAATTTTACCCAGTCCAGCCTCTGCTTTCCATCCCATTGCACCTGATGATGCTATGACCCATGTTTCCAGCACTCACTTAAAGTTCCTTAGCTCCAGTGACACCCTGAAATTTGCACAGTATGCCAGTCTACAAAGCCTGTGCTCAACATAAGGATATTTTTGAAACAAAACTCTTTATATCCATGAAAATCCTAAAAGCCTATATCAAGCATTTCCACACTGAGACTTTCTTCTCTGAGTAAGAGAGTGTTTTATTGCTGTTATCATTCCTATAACTCACCTCTCATTCAACCTCAATAGTGCATTGGTTAGCCATACCAAAGGAAGTCAGCTACTTCATTTTGTATCTGCCAGCTCTGCTGTTACGAGGAATCCAAAATTAAGTGCACCGCCTAAGTCCCTCCCCATGGGTGTTCATCTTCTTTCAATTTTGACATTTGCTGTTAAAGAAGCAATGGCCTCAAATTCAGCTGATGCTTTTGGAAAAACAACTTAGGTGCGTGCATCTTAACTTTTCTGCTAGTTCAGACAGTTCGCACCAGGACCCACACTAACCCTACACTACACTAAGTGTAAGCATCCAAGAACGTTTGACCAATTCTGTGGACCTACTTAACTTTGTGATAGTGGTCTGAGCAAACCCACTTTCAGGTAAACCGGCCCCTCCGTCTGCCAGATCCATTGGAGATCCTACGAATTAAATTGAAAAAGAAACAAAAGTGGCTCAATACATCAAGGATCGAAAGCAAGTGAGCCATGCTGCAAGAATAATGTCACTTTCTGCGTACTCCGAGGGGTCTTAACCTACAAAAATGTGCTGGATATCATCCTGCATGCAGCATACAGAGCAGGTGAATCTGGGTTTTGTCCAACTTTTTCAGCAATGGGGCCACATTTCATTTTTTATCTCATTCAAGGGGCTGATGAGCAAATTTCAGAAAAGTAAGGTTTGGTATAACATTAAACATGCATTTCATAATAAGAGCATAAGATATAGGAGCAGAATTAGGCCATTCGACCCATCAATTCTGCTCCACTATTCAATCATGGCTGACATGTTTCTCAACCCCATTCCATTGCCTTCTCCCTGTAACCCTTAATCTCCTTACCTACCAGAATCTATCTATCTCTGTCTTAAATACACTCAATGACTTGTCCTCCACAACCTTCTGCAGCAATGTGCTCCATAGGTTCACCACCCTCTGGATGAAGAAATTCCTCTTTATCTCAGTTGAATTAAGAAAGAAATAAACAACATGCTGAATAAAAACAGCCAAAGCATTAATGAAGATGACAATTAAGAAGTAGCAAGAGCTAACTAAAAAACATACCCTTTTCCCTATTTGCTTAAGACTCAGAGCTAGGGAGAGATAGGCTAGGCCCTAAGTCCTGGGCACCAGGAAAGGAGAAAGGAACTGGACCAAGCTGATAAATGGTGTGTAAGATATATCATTCGGATGTATAAACCAGAAAATGGAATTTATTTTTCTTCACAACTTGAAGGGAAAGGGGAACTATGTGGTTATTTAATGGCTACTCGAGAGCGTATAATTTTGCCGGTAGCTGGATTTCAATGCTATTGTGGACATAGTGTACCCAGTATCTTTGAAAGAAAACAAGAACTACCCAGCAATGGGGTTTACATTGGTTAAAAGTTGCAGTTTTGTTGCTGAGCTGAGAGGAGAGAAAGCAATTGGGACAACGACTGTGAGCAAGCTGATTCATTCTCTGTCTCTCTTTTCATTTGGGAAAGAAATAACCCTCAAATAATTTACAAACAGAAAGAAAACCTCAAATCTAAGCCAAACCCAAAGTCCAACTGACTGGCTACTGAAACAAGCGTCATTGTAGTCATCATCAATGTGATTCCATTGCCAGGAACCAAAGGAGAACTGTGAGAAATATTGCCTCATTTCCCCTAATGAGAGGTCTTCAGTCCATAGACTTTGATTTTTCTTACCAATCTTTTTGACCCAGTATACTGCTAAAATTGAATGTCTGACTCTCCTATGAATGGATGAATGTGTGTGCGTATGTTTGGGATTTAAAGGGGGGTATAGTTTAAGTTTGCATTAATAATTAATAATCCCTTTCTGCAACATATTAGTTTTGTTATTAATAACTAAGATTTGGTTTGTTTTCATTGATGAAACCTGATGTGAGCTACTTTTATCTTAGATAATGTCTCAGTCAGGCATTAGCCAACCGGAGAGATTCATTTGTTCATATTTCACATTTGTGATTACTCGTGGAATGGTGGCACTTCATATTCAGTGCACTGTTCCCACTAGAGTTGTGACAAGGGCTTTGAGGGACTAGTTGAGTCAGGGCTCAGTCAGGTTGGCGTGTTGGGTCAGATATGCTGGGTGGGGTCAGTCGAGTTGGGTCAGAGGTTGTCAGAGTCACTGGGTAGTTGGACAGGGCAGTGATTCACCATTTTGGAACAGGAGTGTAGACAGAAGGTTGGGTGATCAGATGAGGAGTTGGGTCATACGAAGTAATCAAATGGTGGGTAATAAAACCGAAAGAACTGCGGATGCTGTAAATCAGGAACAAAAACAAAATTGTTGGAAAAGCCCAGCAGGTCTGGCAGCATCTGTGAAAGAAAAAACAGAGTTAACGTTTCGGGTCCGGTGACCCTTCTGAGGAAGGACCCGAAACGTTAACTCTGTTTTTTCCTTCACAGATGCTGCCAGGCCTGCTGAGCTTTTCCAGCAACTTTGTTTTTGAATCAAATGGCGGCGGTGAGTTTGGGGGGATGTCAGTAGGCAACAGTGAGTTCGTTGGGGGTAATTAGTTGTTAGTTTGGGCCAGAGAGGCTTTTAAAGCGTCAGGTTGTGATTGGGGTGTAGGTGATACTGGGGCAAGCGTTAATTGAGTCAGGTCAGGGGTGGATAGTTGTGTCGTGCAGGCACAGATGGTTTGGATCAGTGGGTGATAGTCTGGGATGAGCCAGAGACTTGGTTGGGACAGGGGTAGTTACAGACTTCAGTTGTACACTTAACCAGGGGTGAGAATTGATTTTTAACAATTGTAATATTTCCTGGGCAGCTATCCAGGTAGATAAGTCAGAAGCTTCTGCAGTCTCTAGTTCTAACTCAGATTTGGAAATTTACTCGGAGGGTCTGGGCATAGAGTGATTAGCCATTGGAAATTTTAAAAAGTCTTGGGCAATTCCTATGTAGTCAGTGTGCCTGACAGTTCTCGATGTATCTCTTCAAAAGTACATCCAATTCTCTAATGATCGTTTCTTGGTGTAATATTTTACATGTGTAACACAAGCTAAATATAATTTGCCATTATCCTGCAGTGCACTGGGAGAATTTCCCAGACATGGGCTTTATTTACAGTATGTTGGCATACTGTTGCAAGAAAGAATATTGTTACTAAGTTAGAAATCTTCCAGTCTAGCTCTTTGCAGCAGCATACATGAATGCATTGATTAAAATCCACAAAGAGATATCATTCAAAAAGATGGGACACTTTAAAAGTGACACTGCGGCAGACATATGCCCATTTTAAATGGATGGGTACATACTTGATGCAGGGCTGGCAACCCAACAATTCACTCAACTATTAGACCTCCAACCAGGCTTATGAAAGCAATATACACAGTTTTGTATCTTTAACGAGGGTAATATTGGGCAACTTCCTGAGTCCTGGCTGTCTTTCTTTGATGTAAGATGCATTAGCCAGTGCACTAAGTGCTGATATCAAGGTGACCTGGGACTGGATGGGAAAAGTAAAGAACCAAAGAATCCCAAAATGAAGAAGGAAGTCATTTGGCCCATTGTGTCTGCACCAACCTTCTGAAGGGCATCCCACCCAGACCCACACCCCTCATCCTATCCTCGTGACCCCACACTTCCTGTGGCTAATCCACCCAGCCTACACATCCCTGAACACTATGGACAATTTAACATGGCCAATCCACCTAACATGCACATCTTTGGACTGTGGGAGGAAACCGGAGCACTTGACTGTAGTGATTGGAACCAGCTGGATCTTGTTGACTACAAAATCCTTGATTAGGTTTGGTAACCTGGGCCAATGAAGAAAGCCCTGGCTGACCAATATAACCAGGAGGTAGGTCCAGGCACAGGCCGTGGAGGGGGTCGTTATGGTTGCCTGCCTCTTTTTTGTGGCTACGTCTGCACCGGGGTGTCCCTGGAGAAGGATCATGCGGTGTGCACCAACACTCTTGATACCTTTTGGGAGACGTGGGCACCGCTGGGTGTGGATTGCCTGATCTCTCCCTCCAATTCCATTTTGATTTGATCTCTACCCTCCCCCTCACTTATTCTTTCACATAAGCATTGCCCCTTGGTGCTCTGTCTGATACTGATTCTTTGGTTGCATGAGTGATTTTCCTGGTGGTGGTATGTTAACAAAATTATTGGTACACCTGGTGTTTCTTTTTACTGTGTTTCACACCTGCACGCACATAACAGGGGTGACTCCCCTCAGTTCAGGAAACTGACTCCGAGCTGGTTGGCCACAGCCAGTATAGTGTGGAGGAAGAAGCTCGATTCTGAACTGAGCTCTAAAGTTGACTCTCCTTTCAGCTGTGTGGGCCTCCTGGGTTTGCTGCTGCAGCCTGGGCCTCCCCAGACCCATTAAGAACTAGGAATAAAAAAAAGAAAAATACATATAACCAGGAGGGTTAGGATCTCCTGGGTTCAGGAGACTAACTCTAAGCTGGCTGGCCACAGCCAGTGTACTGTGCATAAGTAAATAAAGGATGAATTAGTGATAGGGTACCAGCCTCTGTGCAGTTATTTCAGTAGCGGCGAGTATGGGATGGAACAATTAGATTGCTTATTAACAGATCACAAAGCCCTGTTAGGCTGTCTATTAGACAAGGGGTGCCACCCGTAGCTTCTGGTAGAATTCAGCATTGGGACCTCATTCTCAGCATGTGCATGTCCAATTTAGAATACTGTCCAGGAAGCCAAGTGATTAATGTGGATAACCTGAGCTGCCTCCCACTGGCAGATACTCCACCAGTGGTGCCTTCCCTGGAAGAGTCCATTCTGGTTTTAAACTTCCTGGACACTGTTCCAGTCACTGTGGACAATATCCAACTGTGGACACAAAAGGATCCTGTCCTAGTGAAACTCAAACAGCTGATGGTAACTGGGGAAACAGAAGGGTCATCACAACCAGGATTGAAACCTTCATTGACCTGGTGAAACCAGATCACCGTAGAGGATGGGCAGCTTACTGTGGGGAGCAAGGTTGATTGTCTCGAGTAAATGTCACCGCCAGATACTAGCTGAACTCCACAAAGATCATCCAGGGGTTTCCAAGATGAAGATGCTAGCAAGAAGCTATGTCTGGTGGTCAGGGTTGGATGCTGACATAGCTGCGTTGGTGGGGCAGTGCCCAGAGTGCCAACAAGGACAAAAATTACCACCAGCGATGGCCCCACATTCATGGAAATGGCCAGGAAAACCCTTGGACTTGGTCGCATGTCGACTATGCCAGTCCCTTCATGGGCTCAGTGTTCTAGACATTGTGGACACCCACTCAAAGTGGTTGTACTTGCATAAAATCCATTCAGCAAACTCAGGGATGACAATTGAGAAGCTGTGAGCATCGTTTGTGATACACAGACTCTCAGAAGTATTGGTCCCGGGCAATGGGACACCATTAACCAGCAGGGAATTTGAATATTTCCTGAAGTAATATGGCATTCGGCACATAAGGACAGCTCCATACCATCCATCACCCAACGGTCTAGTGGAAAGCGCAGTCTAAATGTTGAAGGCAGGCTTAAAGAAGCAGCTTATAGCGTTGATTGAGACCAAACTGTCCCGGTTCCTGTTCGATTATAGAACTAACCCACACGCAACAATAGGGATAGCTCCAGCAGAGTTGCTGATGGGAAGAAGACTCCACACCAGGTTAAAGCTGATATTTTTGGACTTGGTTGGGAAAGGCTAAAACGGCAACAGGAACTCCAATGTCGGCCACAAGCCACCTTTAAACGAGAGAGACAATTTAATTCAAGGGATGAAGTTTGGTGCTGGAACCATGGAAATGGCTCTGTGTGGGTACGAGGTGAGGTTGATGCAAGGTCAGATCCCGTGACTTGCAAAGTTTGGGTAGGCGATACAGTCCTGAACAAATGCAAGCTCACCTGGAAGCTGTTACGTAGCAAACAGGGCAGGAGCAAAACATACCTGGCCCCTCAGAACAGCCAGAAGACTTGTCAGAAACTGTAGGTTCTTCCCTTCCATCTAGTGTTGAGGAAGCCTAAAGTCTGAGATGGATGCAGCCTTGATACTGTTACTGCTGGAAGACGAGAAGGAAACTCTTCCTGAGATCCTCCAGATGCAAGAGACACACTACGGTTTGGTACGTGCCACCTGCGTCAGAGTCCGAGTCAGAGGAACCAGACCTGGGGCGAAAATGTCGTGAGAAAAGCTACAAGGGAAAGATCAGGCCTGCATCCCCAGACTTAGGGGTGGAGGGACGAATCGATTAGAGCCAGCTGGATCTTGTTGTCTGTGAGATCCTTGATTAGGATTGTTGACCTGAGCTAATCAGGAAAGCCATGGCTGACCAATATATCCTGGAGGTAGTAAATAAAGGATAACCTAATGGCAGGAGCCAACTTCTGTGCAGTTATTTCAGTGGCGATAGGAGAAAACAGGGTGTGCCTGAAGATCATTCACTTGCAACTGTCGGTAAGCATTTCTGTCATCATATCTCTATTTGGGAAGCTTGATTCATTAAAAAAAATATAACCAGGATGCTTAGAATCTCCTCAGTTTAGGGGACTGACTCCAAGGTGGCTGGTCACAGTCCGTGTACTGTACACAAGTAAATAAAGGGTGACTTGGTGATGGGATACCGGCCTCTGGGCAGTTATTTCACTGACAAAAACCCATTCAGTTACAGGGAGAACATGAAAGCTCCACATGGACAGTTGCCCAAGGCTGGAATTGAACTCAGGCCCCTGGCCCACAAAGGAACGGTGGTATATTTCGAAGTCAGGATGGTGAGCGGCTTGGAGGGGAATCTACAGGTGATGTTCCCCCGTATCTGCTGACTTTACCCTTCTGGCTAGAAATGATCGTGGGTTTGGAAGGTGCTGTCTGAGCATCTCATGTTAACCATTGAGCCACCGTGCTGGCCGTAAAGGTTTTTAAATTGATACCAACTTGTTGGTAAACAGTCTTTACTGAATTTGACTTGATCTCGACAAACTCAGAGCCTTAAGCAACAGCCATAGCAAGAAATAAACATGGGACATATGCAGTTATCCCTTAAAAGGAATTGTTTTCAATTTCCTAAATGATCGTCTTTTTCATTTGAGAGATGGGTGACTCTGTTATCTGGGAGCCTACTGACCTATCGCTCTGCATTCCCTGTTAATAAAAGACTGTTCTTTGCTAAAAAAGCCTTTTTCTTGCTAATTGTCTTCTATACCCTGAAGAATTATGAGAATGGTAAAATTGACCATTTTATTTTTTCTAGCTATAGTAAAAGTACCCACACACAAAAGAAGTCAAAAGGAAACAAACAATTTAGACAAACAGAAATAAACCTAACACTAAACTAGTGTAAAAATCAAAAGAACTGCAGATGCCATAGATCAGAAACAAAAACAAAAATTGTTGGAAAAGCTCAGCAGGTCTGGCGGCATCTGTGAAGAGAAATCAGAGTTAACTAAACTAATGTGCTTGTTGTATATAAGAGTAGGATATCTTATGATTGAATGGAGGGGGGGTCCAAAGGCAAAAGAGGTTACATTAGGAATGGGTGTAAACAGGATGGCTATAAGCATCCGCATATAGTCTCAGCAATGTAGATGAAATTTGGGCATCAGCAGTAATGTGCTGCAACTGTGCTGAGATTGTAGGGAGTCCTCAACATATTAGTTAGCATCTTAGAAGATGAGCTTGGAAGTTGCTAGACATTTGAAATAAAACCGAAGGCGCTGTCTGCAGGCCATTCAACCCACTAACTGTCTCAATGTGATCAGAGCCAGCTTAACTGGCTTGGCTAATAAGCACTGTCCAAACTGCTGCTCGCATTCCCATCTACTCCTCCTTGAACTCACTGTCATCTCACGTCATTGTGTTCAGCACTATATAGAGGTTGGCTTACTTTCCAATTTCCATTTCTGACAAAGCTCTCAAGTTCACAGTTTCTCTATAACAGATGCTAAGCAACTTGCTGTGTAGTTTCTCTCACCATTTTAGGTTTACAGCAATTATGTCTTTTTTTGCTTTTTCATGACAAAGAGAAACCTCCAATCTACTATTCAATGAACATTAATTATGAGAGCTGCAGTCAACCAGGACATAATAGAGACCCAAGCATGATTATCTGGCAATAATCTAATTTTGCAGGTCAGATATTAAAAACAGCAAGAGCAAAGCTTTTGAGCTATTACAGCCTTCATGTAAACCCTCAGAGGAGATGAGTTCATGCCACACATGGTCACACATTCTATTATTAAAATAAATAAATACATACATACAAATTTGGAGCTGTTGTCAGAGATTTTTGTTTAATCATTAATGGGGATATCAACTGAGGGACGTCCAAAACCTGAGGGAGAGGATCTCCTCCTTGATTGTTATCAATGATGGTGACATAATTTCTTCAAGTGTTGATAACACATTTATGGTGTCTGTGACATTTGCCTGGTGGCAGAGAACTCACGTACATCAGGGTCCTGCAATCCGAACTAAAAGAACAATATGAAAAATGCTAAAGTGTATGTGCCAAAGAACTGCATTGACTAACAACTTCAGGGTCAAAATGTACAAGTTACTTTTTGGGAATAGCGACCTTTTTCATTACTGTATGATTCACTTGTTTTCTTGTTCCCCTTTCTAGCAAATAGCCAACACATATTGTACGTACAGTACATCGATAACAAAATGTTCCCATTTTGCTTAGATTTTTAGATATGGTGCAAATGTGTTTCTACAGACCTGGTAGTGTTAAACCTTGTTCTACAAAGCACCTGTAAAGAATGGAATAAGTAAGAAATGGTTTTCAAAAGCTCTGTACAGAACAATCAAATACTTCTCTGTTGTAGAAGGCTGTTGCATGACATGAGAAGGTAACTGTTTCTGTAAAATCAATAAGATTCTTATCTGAGCTTCCATACTTTACAGTTTTTTAATCATTTTTACTTGTGTCCCAGGGAGCAATCTGATACATATCATGTTCTTTATTTCATGGCATCCTTCCAACTGTTAGATTAAACTCTGTTACATTTCAATTTACAGCCTAGCTGGGGCTCTCAAAAACACACACAAGAGCACTCAATATTTATTTCGGTCACTGAATATTTCATTGGTAAGCTTAGACAGTGTGTGGTTTCCCTTCTGTAATACTGCTTCCAGAGATTGGAATTCTGGACAATTAGTATCAAAACCACAGCTAATATTAAACATTACCTGTCCACAAAAGCAGTGGAAAAATTTAGCTTAATTAACAACATACACACTTTTATAAACTGCGCTAATATATTAAAGGCCATTGAATTTTTACAGAATTATATTTGTCAATTTCGTATGGAAAGCAATTATTCTTAATCTTGTGCAGTGTATTGAATATTCCAATATTTGAGGTTGGTTTATCTAGTGATTCTTGCTCTGCGCTTGATCTATCTGAAGTCACACGGTACCAGGTTATAGTCCAACAGGGTTGGTTGAAATCACAAGCTTTCGAAGCACAGCTCCTTTGTCAGATGAAGTCTGACCCTAAAGAAGACTTCACCTGATGAAGGAGCGGCACTCGGAAAGCTTGTGACTTCAGATAAACCTGTTGGACTGTGACCTGGAGTTGTGTGACTTCTGACTTTGTCCATCCCAGTCCAACACTGGCATCTCCACATCATGGCTTGACTTGTCTGCCATTAGAGTCATAATTCCCTATTATACCACTGTGATGATTGACAAAATGAAATCTCATTCAAATTGAGACCTTCATTCATGAGCGAACTTTCAAAAATAATGAGACGGGAAGTGGAAAACTATAGGGCAGTTTTCCCAACATCTGTCATGAAGTCAGTGGTAGGATATTTAGAAAACCATAACATAATCAGACAAAGTCAAGTTGAGTTTGACAAATTTATTAGAATTCTTTAATGAGCAGAGTGGATGAAGGGGATCAATAGATGTGATATATTAGAATTCCCAATTCTGTTCGGGTACCATGTAAAAAGTTACTGCGCAACACAAGGACACATGGTTTTGAGAAGAATACATGAGCATGGAAAGAGAATTAACTAACCCATTAGGAATCAGAGCACCAGAATGAATCGGTCATTTCAGTTTTGCAAATGTGTAAAGTGTCAGAGGGATCAATACTGGGATGTCAACAATTTACAATCTTAATAATGACTTGGGTGAAAGGACCAAATGTATTATAGCAAATTTGCTGATGATACAAAGATAGAGAAGTGAGTTGCGATGAAAACACAAAGTGGGGGATTTACTCTGTAGGGTGTAAAATGAGAGCTGGAAACAAAGCTGCCACGAGGGGAAATGGTAAATAATCCCATGTTTCATAGGTTTAAATGTTTTGCTGATTGTTATGGTGGCCTATTCGAAGTTGCTAGAGTGAAAATGGGGTTAAGACTGTCCACATGTGAGCCCCATTTCAACTTCCTTTACTGAAGCTGCTCACTGCGGATTGGAAGAAAACTGAAATCTGAAATTCGACAATCTGTGGCAGAGTCACAATCGAGGGAAGGGCAACACCTCAATTTTCAGATGTGGATCCAGAGGTGACGCTGGGGTTTCTAGGGAAGAGGAGATCCTGTTCAAAGAAGGTAGTTAGAAGAGGCCACAAATCAAGACAACGCAACTACAAATGGCCATTGTTGCTACAGTCAGTAGAAGGAGCTTTCTAACCCACGAGAACGTTGATCAGCCAAAGTGCGCCTATAGACCAGCCAGTATTGAAACCTGAAACTCTACATGAAGTGGAAGAGCTGGTATTGCCATAAGGGACAGCAGTGTCTTATTCATCTCGCTTTATCTCTCTCTCTGTCTCTCTCTGTCTTGTTTAAACCTTGCAGAGTGATTGGGCTCAGAATGCCTGACAGAAGATCTAGATGAGTAGAAGAATCTCCAAACATCGCACCCCTGGAACAGAGAGCAATGGAGAATCCAGGATTGCCAGGCATCAGCCTTGGTGAGATTAGCTGGTGGCGAGACAATATAATGTATTAATCCAGGTATTCATTTGGGTGACACTGTGGCACAGGGTTAGCACAGCTGCCTTAGTGCCATGGACCCGGGTTTGATTCTAGCCTTGGGTGACTGTGTGGAGTTTGCACATTCTCCTCGTGTCTCTGTGGGTTTCCTTCGGGTGCTCTGGTTTCCACCCTGAAATAACAGCACAGAAGCCAGTATCTCATCACCCAGTTGTCTTTACAGTACACTGGCTGAGGACAGCCAGCTGGGAGTCAGTCCCTGAGGTGAGGAGGTTCTAAATCCCCTGTTAATATGGTCAGTCAGGGTTTTCCTCATTGGCCAGGGTCAACAATCCCATCAAAGACTTTGTTTTTAATGAGGACCACCGGTTCCAATCACTACATTCCTCTGACCCAAAACCAGGGATGTAGGCCTGGTCATTCTCTTATAGCATTTCTTGTAATATTTCCGCCCCAGATCTAGTTCCTCTGATTCTGACTCTGACACAGGTAGCGTGTACAGGACCATAGTCCGTTTCTTGCATCCAGAGCATCTTGGAAGAGTTTCTTCCTCTTCCGCCATCGGTAACGGTATTGAGGCTGCATCCATCTCAGTCTCTAACGTTTCTTCGACACTAGACAGAGGGAGAGGACCTACATTTCCTATAAGGCCTTCTGGCTGTTCTGAAGGGCCAGGTATGTTTTGCTCCTGCCCTATTGCGAGGTAATGGCTTTCAGGTGATCCATGTGTTTGTCCGGGACTGTATCGCTTCCCTAACATTGTAAGTCATGGGACCTGACCTCTCGTCAGTCTCACCTTGTACCCATACAGGGCCATTTCCATAGTTCAGCACCAAACTTTGTCCCCTGAATTAAATTGCCTTTCTCACTAAGAGAAGGCATGTGGCCGGTATTGGTGTTCCTGCTGCCGTTTCACCCTCCCCCTAGGTCTGCAAATATCAAGTTTAATGTGTCCTCTCCTTCTCAGCAACTCTGCTGGAGCTATCCCTGTTGTTGTGTGTGGGGTGGTCCTATAATCAAACAGGATCTTGGACAGTTTGGGATCAAGTGACACTGTAGGCTGCTTCTTTAAGCCTGCCTTCAATGTTTGGTCTGCTCTTTCCGCTAGACCATTGGATGATGGATGGTATGGAGCTGTACTTATGAGCTGAATGTCATTGGACTTTAGGAAATAATCAAATTCCTGCTGGTAAATGGTGTCCCATTGTCTGTGACCAATACTTCCCGGAGCCTGTGTATCACAAACGATGTTTGCAGCTTCTCAATCATCAGCCTTGAGTTTGCTGAATGAATGTTATGCATATCCAACCACTTTTGAATGGGTGTTCACAATGAGCAGGAACACTGAGCCCATGAAAGGACCGGCATAGTCAACATGCGACTGAGTCCAAGGGTTTTCCTGGACATTCCCACAAATGCCGGGCATCGCTGGTGGCAATTTTTGTCCTTGTTGGCACTCGGGGTACTGCTCCACCAATGCAGCTATGTCAGCATCCAACCCTGGTCACCAGACATAGCTTCTTGCTAGCATCTTCATCTTGGAAACCCCTGGATGATCCTTGTGGAGTTTGGCCAGTATCTGGCGGTGACATTTACTCGAGACAATCACCCTTGCTCCCCACTTTAAGCTGCCCATCCTCTACGGTGATCTGTTCTCACTGCTTCCAAGAGGTTTCAGTCCTGGTTGCGATGGCCCTTCTGTCTCCCCAATTACCACCAGCTATTTGAGTTTCACCAGGATAGGACCTCTTTGTGTCCACAGTTGGATATTGTCCACAGTGACTGGAACAGTGTCCAGGAAGTTTAAAACCAGAATGGTCTCTTCCAGGGAAGGCATCACTGGTGGAGTATCTGCCAGTGGGAGGCAGCTCAAGGGATCCACATTAATCACTTCTCTTCCTGGACAGTGTTCTAACTTCTACTTGTCTGCACTGAGAATAAGGGCCCAACGCTGAATTCTACCAGAAGCTATGGACGGCACCCCCTTGTCTTCCTTCATAGCCCTAGCAGGGGTTTGTGATCTGTGACTATGACAAATTCCTGTCAGTAAAGATATTGGTGGAGCTTCCTCACACCAAAGATGACCGCCAAACCTTCCTTCTCTATCAGGCATTTTTGTGTTCGGCTTCAGCCAAAGCCTGGAAGCATATGTTATCGGGCATTCCTCCTCACAGGCCACCGATGAACCAATGCTACCCTGATACCATATTGGGAGGCATCACATGTCAGCACCACATCTCGCTTTCGATTGTAGTGGGCCAATCGTAGTGAAGCTGCTTTTTGACTTCCCTAAAGTCTGATTCTTGGCTCCATGACCATTTCCAAGGCTGACCCTTTCTCAATAGCGGGTGTAAAGGTGCCAAGATGGAGGCCAGGTTATGTATGAATTTTCTATAATAATTTGCTAACCCAAGGAAAGACCCGAACACCCAGTACAGACGAGAGAGCCGGGCCTCCCTTGATCACCCTCACTTTCTCTTCCAATGGGTGTAGCCCAGTCTTGTTGACTCTGTAACCCTAAGTTACTTGCGGTGCCTGGAACACACATTGTTCCCTTCTAAGGCATACGCCCACCCAGGAGAAATGTTTAAGCACGATGTCCGAGTTCTCCAAGTGTTCTTTACTGGTCTTCCCTGTTATTAGCATGTCATTCCAGATAAATCTCCATCTGGGGTAGACCTTGTAAAATGTTCTCCATGGTCCGCTGGAAAAGGGTGTAGGCTGATGATACCCCAAATGGCAGCCTTGTATATTGATATAAGCCCTTATGGGTATTAACTGTAGTGTACTTCTGGGACTACACATCCAGTCGCAATTGCAGGTAGGCGTGGCTCATGCCCAGCTTTGTAAAGCTCCGCAGATGAATACCATACCATATAGAAAAAACAGCCCAGAACTGACAGTCAGACTACCCAGACCATTAGGAATTATGACAACACACAAACCAGCAGACACACTAAGATAGCAACTGACCAGGGTTAAATACCCAATAGATACCATGGTCAGAACGAATGTAGTTTACAGGATACCATGCAGAGACTGCACAAAACACTCTGTGGGACAAACAGGCAGGCAACTAGCAACCCGCATCCACGAACACCAGCTAACAACTAAACGACACGACCAGGTGTCCTTGGTTTCAATACACACAGATGAGAAAAATCACACTTTCAACTGGGCCAATAGTACTATCATAGGACAGCCATGGAATTCTTGGAGCCTTGGCATTCATCCACAGACTCTATCAACAAACACATCTAATTAGACCCGATATACTGACCATTACAATGCATAACCGGAACTGGCACCTACTGGAAGCAGCAAAAACTGGACCATATGAATTCAATCCAGTGCAAGACAACAACGCTTCACAGGGGGCTCCACAGCACTGAGGATGTCACCTAGTAAGGGGACAAAATATCTGCTATCAAACCTCCCAGCTCGGTGAACACACCAACGTCTACAGCCAGCACTCGAGCTATAAATCTTCACTCAAACCCTGAACTGAGAGAGGTTCCTGGATCATTGAGGCCTGTGGCTCAATGGAGAGCCTGAGACATTGGCTAAGTAGCCTCTCAGTCTGGGCTGTTAACCATTCTGATTATCTCATGGTTCTATACAACAGCACTTATTGGCTGAGTAGGATGTATCAAATTCCCTAGTTTCTCTTTTCTTGCCAGCATCATGGACTGTTCAATTTTGGCAACCTGGATATTGTCAGGTGTTGCTTCTTCAGTTTACACTTGTTTGTGAGCTGCTAGAGTGAAAAGCACACAGGGCCTCAAAACTACCTTTATTTTGTCGTGAGAAAGCCCTCCCTAACTACATTCCTTTATGGTGTACAGTGTGGCCACTTCACAAGCAGGTACATTTCAACATCCCGCTCAGGCATAAAGTTGGTGATATTGATTGGCAAATAAAAATCAGCAATTTTCATTATAGCCAACAAATAGTCTTACACTGGGCAGCAAGTTGAATATCAAGAGTTCCATATGTATTTTTGTCACTCCATGCTAAACATAAATGTTAGTTTTCTGCAGACGTAGCAATGTTTTCTTTAGGTAGCTAATATAATCAATCAGATGTGAGCACATCTGTTCGTTCTTGTGAGGATGTCAATATTTGCAGTCTACCATTTATAGGAAACTTGGATACCTGCCGTTTTAAGCTGCTGCAGGTATTCTGGAGTTTCAGCATCTATCCATTATATTAAGTTAACACTTTCTGAGTGAATGAAAGCATAAGGCTTGTTGTTGAAGTCCTAGTTGCAATCTGCAAAGTTTACAATGGAGCTTTTCCAGTTACATTCTGATGTAAAATGCTACACAAAGGCCTTGTGTACAGCTATTCGGCTGAATTGAGTCTTTATCAGAGGCCAAGCTTTGAGATTTTAAAAGTGTGGCACTTTTATTTTATAATAATTGTCTCATCAATTGTGAAAGTACTGTAAATAAAACTGTTGCTTCCCTTTTTTAAACAGAAAGGATTACTTGTGTGTGGAGTGTAGTAGCAAATTCTAATATTTAAGGCTAAGATAGATTGCCTCCTGGGGTCTCTTAGGATCGGAAAGGCATGGGAAGTGAACTGGGAAGTGAAGCTGAAGCTGGAGATCAAGATCAGCAATGATCATAATGAATAGCCAGCAGGTTTGGTGGGTTGTATAGCCTTTTCCTGCTGCTATCTATCACTCTTGTGCTTTGATATTGAGAGATAATAGTGTGAAGGATGTTAACATTGATGTTGGGATTACTGTGACCCTGACATGTTGATTTATGGGAAAATTTAATGAGGTTCCTCACACACATATAATAAACACAGGTATGATAAATGATAGGAAAAAAATTGCAAAAATGCACTTGATGATAGGGTTAATGTTGCACATTACGTTTTGATAAGAAAGCAAAAACATTCATGGTATTTTAACCAAAACAATTGGTGCAATTTTCTCCTCCCTGGTACAGTGAGAGTCGTTGTGAATATGGTGACAATGTAGGGTGAGAATGAAAAAGACAGATTCTCAATGCTAAGAAAAATTCTCGCAATTTTCATCTCAAGCCTTGACTTGAGATTTCATCTCACCCTTGAATGGCGACAACCTTAAGTCCTTGTACTTGCATTTCATTAAAGCCTCAATTCACCTTATTTCCAACCCACTTCCAATTCCCCTCTCCATCATTTAGAAATTAGATATTGCAAGTTCCCAATGGGTAGTTCAGGGCAGGTATCTGCAGGCTGCAGCTCATTGAATAGTCTTGCCTATCATCTTCCTCAAAATTTTCATCCATTCAACTCCAATTCAGCAAAACATTAGCTTCACCATGTCATCGTGCCTGCTCTCGGACCACCCAGGCACCAATTCTGGCCTTTAATGCTTCACTCTGGAGCTGATAGACACCTACAACTTACATCCTTCTGCTAATTCTTTTTAGGTGCAGGGACACCCAGAGATCTCATGCATCTGTATTGGATGGTTTTGTGTTGACATGGACACACACATCTCATGGCTCTTTTTATCTTAGTGCTCATTCTCTTCAGCATTGCATTACAGGCTGTCTACTGCTTACTTGCTCACTTTGCTTTCTTATCGCGCAAGGTCTTAAGTACCCAGTTACAGGCTATCAGCCTTTGTGGTTTCATTTATTTTTTAGGACAGAGGGGGCGGCAGCCTGCTAATGGCAGGGGGGAAACACTGAACGGTCAACTAGTCAATCAGACCTGGGGGTGAACATGTCCCGATGACACATCAACATCAACATGAGAGCTAGAGCAGCTTACACAGCAAATACACTGCTTATGCTGCAAATGTGAGAAAGTCAAAGGTGAAGAGTCTGCAATGGGGTGAAGGAGGACTACAGCCAGTCACATGGGTATTGCCACAGCCAGTTAAGGGGCTCAGAGATAGTAGGAACTGCAGATGCTGAAGAATCTGAGATAATAAGGTGTAGAGCTGGATGAACACAGCAGGCCAAGCAGCATCAGAGGAGCAGAAAATGTTTTCTGAAGAAGGGTCTAGGCCTGAAACGTCAGCTTTCCTGCTCCTCTGATGCTGCTTGGCCTGCTGTGTCCATTCAGCTCTACACCTTGTTATCTCAGTTACGGGGCTCACCTGATAGCAATACAAAGGGTTGGTCGTAGTGAGTTTTGCAGGTCAAGAACAAACAGTCCAGGCATTTCGGGTAGGTCAGTTGGGAAATTGATGATTCATCAATCTGGGGTTTGGCCTTTTTTATACAAAGGGTCAAAGAAGCAGATTGAGTAGGATGGAAGTGGATGCAACAGCAGTTAATGGTATTGCTTGAGCAGGACAGGTGAAGAGATATCTCCAGTGAGTGCAAAGGAAGTGCAGAAAGCAGGAAGTGTTAGCAGATTGGGAGGTTGAGGTGGACATGATGCATGCAATACTGAGAGTTGTAATCTCCGGGCCTTAGTGAGATGCGTGTGCAGTGGCAGATTTAGAGTGAGTGTTGGCCTTTTGTGTGTGAGGTAGGAGGGAGATCATTGACCTTTTGTAGAATTGCTGGGTGACGCAGCAGTGCCACGCTACAGTTTCCATTTGTATTGGCTGAGATTGTTGGAATGCCTTGTTTGGTGATCAGCAGGAAAAAGTCTCCTCTTCTCTTCACAATTCTGTCTACAGATCACTGCCCTGGAAGCGGGAACAAACTTACTGTTCCTCTGTGACATTTTTAGTGTCAATCATTCCTTTGTGAGGGGCTTTTCCTAGTGTACTGCTGTGTTTTACATGTGGTGCAGAGGTGTGTAAGATAGAACGTGTTCACCAGTGGTGAGAATATTCACCTCCGTCATCACCCCATCTCCTGCGAAATGTGCTCAACAACTTGGTTGCATAACCAGCAAGGTGAAAAGTAGATCATGTGAGACAATTTGCCATGACTCATAGTGAGCTGTTTGCCATGAAACTCCCTGTGCTTTAAGCTGAATTTTACCATTTGCTATTATTAAAGTTTTTAATCTAAAATGAAAGCAAAATTCTGAGAATCTGAAATAAAAGCAAAGTGCTGGAAAAGCTTACCAAGTCCGGCAACAACTGTGAGTTAGTGTTTTAAGGCCAATATGCCTGTCCTTCAGAGCTGAAGAAGAGAATGATATTGATCTTCTCTGTCTAAATTAACACAAATTGTAATGATTTACCATGCAAATCTCAAATTTAGTGCAGATCTCTGGAAACTAAAATAAATGTCAATAAACTAACATCTCTCTATTAAAGTGTGTTGGAACTATAGACTTGAAGATTTCATATGGCAGGTTAAAAATATAGCTAAGAATTTGCAGGATAGCTTTATATTTTTAAGTCCATACAACAAAAGGAGGGTGTCAGGGAAGCAATAGTTTCATCTCAAAGAATAAACTGTCCGGAAACATAGGCAATGTATGCTATATCAAAAAGCTATGAATGACATGAAAAATTAGTGATAGTTAAGAAAATACTTACCCTGAAGCTTGTCAAAATTGGCTTATTATTAAAATCTATTATCTTTTAGATGTAGTACCTTCAGGTTAAAATGTCAAACATAACTTGAAGTCAGTACAAAACAAATAACAAGCAAGATTTAGGGGGAGAAAAAAGACCTGCAGATGCTGGAATCCGAGGCAGACAAACAGGAGGCTGGAAGAACACAGCAGGCCAGGCACCATCTGGAGGAAAGGAGCAGTCAATGTTTCAGGTATTACCCTTCCTCAGGACTGAAAAAATAGTTAGGGGGAGTAGGTTGTAGTTGGGTGTTTGGTGGAAGTGTGGCTAGTTGAATAATGGACTCAAGGAAACACCAGAATGCATGGCCTCTTTCTTGGCCTCCGGTTCTACCCGGCCAAGCAGCAGAAGTTATGCTTTCATGTACAGGTACATTGACTCAAATCCAGCTACTTGTAAACCAGAGGTGTCTAAAAACAAGGCACTTTCTACATCAATTTTAATTGAGTAAAATTTCTTAAAAGCTGGACAGTGTAGGTATACATTGGTGTGGTGTAGATCCAGACAAGCTATCTACTTTTCATATTGCTCTCTTGCATACTCCAAGGAACCTTTGACCCGACCTGATCTGGTTTGATTTGAATGCAGCTGAACAGCCCAACCTGAAATCCATAAATATCTAAAATATGGCATGGCCTTAGTCCTAGGGGCACTGGAATTGAATACTGTATCTGAATTGGAGTTCCCTGATACAGTGAGTGTTTGTAGGCTGAGAATGGAGTTATCAATATGGCTCATATGCAGCACAATGGCTCAGGTCTGTGAATGGCTCAGCTCCTCTATTGAAAGCATGGCTAACCCCATCGAGAACCATATGTGACAGGACTTGGAGTTCATTCATGAAGATACACAACATATGTGCCATATGACATAACTTGTCAGTCGTGCTGGTGACTCAGGAGCATTTGAAGGGAAAACTAGTTGTCTGCCACCTGGTGGTTACATCCAGTTATCATGAGTGCCAGTCAGGGGCTAAGGATGTCACACAAGAGGTTAACAGTGCCACCTCACACGAGGCATCATCTTCATTATCGGTTTCATTAGTCTCTTTCCCAGAGGAACTGGTTTGTGTAACAGGGCCCAGTGATGGATCCTAGCCCTGCAATGGTACAGGTGCATCAGCCTTCATGTCAAAGACAGCTGCTGCATGCATCTTAACTGCTGCTTATCTCTCCTCCAAGGCCACAAGCGGGGGGCTTCCACTTAAAAATGATCCATGTGTAGACTGCTGAGTGGGTCACTGGGGTGTCTTCTTTGGTTTATGTACATCAGGTAAATAATGGTGGATGAAGCCACATATGTGATACTGCTTTTATTGACAATGGAACAAAGAAAGAAATGAGAAGGTAATGAGATTTGCTGTGAAGACTGGGACATTACATATATTTAAGGCTAAGATACATAGATTTTGAACTATATTCAAGAGTTATGGTGAGCAGGCAGGAAATGGGGATTCAGATCAAGATGAGATCAGCAATGATCTTAATGAATGCAGCAGGCTTGAGTGGCAGTATTCCTGCCCTATTTCTTATATCTTTATTTACAGGTGTCGGTGTAGCTCAGTTAATTTGATTTGATTTGATTTATTTTTGTCACATGTACCTAAACACAGAGAAAAGTTTTGTTTTGCATGCAGTACACATCTATACAAAGATCACAGGGTGATAGAACAGAGTGAGGAATGCAAAGTTACGGCTGCAACGAAGGAGCACAAAAAGCAAAATCAACTTAGATTTGAAATTTGAGGGGTCCATTCCAAAGTCTAATAACAGCAGGGAAGAAGCTGTTCTTGAACCTGTTGGTATGTATGTTTAAGCTTTTATATCCTCTGCCTGATGGAAGAGGTTGGAAGAGATTATAACTCGGGTTGGAATGGTCTTTGATGATGTTGGCTGCTTTTCTGAGACAGCCAGAAGTGTAGATGGAATCAATGGATGGAAGATTGGATTGTGTGATGGACTGGGCTGTGTTAACAACTCTCTGTAGTTTCTTACAGTCCCAGGCAGAGCAGTTGCTGCACCAAGCTGTGATGCGTGGTTGGTCATATTCTTCCCTGAATCAGTGGTTCAAGTTGTATTTCAGATTCTGAATATTCACAATACAGCCTGACATTGCAATGCTGTGCTGAAGAAATGGTCCACTGTCGGACATGCATCTTGCGATAACACTTCAAACTGAGGTTTCACTTATCTCCCCAGGTGGATGTAACAGAATCAGTGGCACTTTTTGAAGAAGAGCAGAGGGAGACAATATTTATTACTCCAGCCACATCACCAAAAAGACCATCCGAACAATATCACATTGTTGTGTTTCCAGCTTTTTGAAAATTATCCATAAATATCCATTTATCATGCTTTCTTTATTCTTTCATGGCATGTAGACACAACCAGTGTGTGTTGCACATCCCTAATTGCCCTTGAACTGAGCAGCTTGCTTAGCCAAGTATATTGCTATGGGTTAGACTATATGTAGGCAAGTTAAGGTGGGCAGATTTTATACCCTAAATGGCATTAATGAACCAAATGCATCTTTTCAACAATAAACGATACTTGTGTGACTGAATGAGTTGTCACTTTATCAGTCAATTGTGTATTATACCCTTTTATCTTACTGTTTCCATCCTTGTCTACAAAGTAAAAGCTTACTGTTGGGTCTCAGCTAGCTCAGGTCAGAACTTTCACCTGAAGATATTTCAGAGAACTTCCTAAGACATGTTATAACCCACCTCTGGATCAAAATAAGACTCGAGCCTGGGAATTCTGGCCCAGAAGTAACGACTCTACTGTTGTGTCACAAAACCCCAATTTTCACCTGCAAATTGGCACAGACAGGCTGTTGGGGGAGCAGAAATTTGGGTGGGACTTAGCTCAGAAACATATACTGATTTCTGGCGAAATTGAATTAACGAATGGCTACAGCAGTGTAAAAAAAACTGCTCTGGAATCTTCTAACTCAGACTATTTCCCATTTGCAACTGCAGATAGGGTGTTTGATTTGTTTTATTTTGCCACAGAGATTACACCTACTGCCCAATTTGTTTATTCTATATCCCATTAAAATGCGCGGACTGTTTTCTTACATTGAGACTATGCTGTCTTAGTGTATGACTGACAAATTACACCTAACCTGAAAACCCTGAGAAGCACCAGTTTATTTTGTGACTCGGCTAATGAAATTCAATCATTCAAATTTGTATTATCGCATCGTAAAATGGGTTAAGCAAGGTCTCCGTTCTTTGTTCCCTCAGTTGAAATTTGTACAGCATTTGTGATGGGTGTATAATACATTATATGACCCTTCGCTCATTATCATTTTTGCCTTAGCAACGCTAGTTGTAAAGGACACTTACATGTCAGGTGTTGCTAAGGCCACAGGGAGTTTTTAAAGTTTGAAAGGCAATGTTTCCCAATTGCATTCAGCTACAGATCTAGGGACGTACAGGAAAATGACAGTTGAGATTTTTCTTCATCAAAAAAGTTTACAGTATAGAAGGAAGCCATTCAGCAAATAGTACGAGCAAGATGCAACAGTATCTACCCCAACAGTTTCTGCAGAAAAGCATTCTATGCTGCAATAATCCCTGCAGAAAGAAACTTGCTCCAATAAGCAACAATTTCACATTTGTGATCACCTGACATTGATACCTCAAACCTGAGGAAACTGCCATGTGACATTCATTATAGTTTCTTTTGATAGCATCTATGTTGTGCTCACTAGCTGTAATATACTTCCTGTAAATGTGCACTCAGTTATGCCCACCATACTGACAAACCAGCAGTTTATACGATGTTTTGATTTCTTCTGTATTTTTGTATGCTGTAGCACTCTCATCAATCTAACAACATTGTTAATTGGCTTATGATTTTATCTACCAGCGCTCAAATCTTCAGAAAATTATGCATGTGGGTCTTTCTGATGAATTCTACTGTTATGTGTTTCTTTATTGGGGTGCATGCTTTAATTCCTCATTTCTCTACCCAAAAATAAACTAGCTTACGATTTTTCACATGAAATTGCATTTGTCAGCTGTCTAACTATTCCGCTGAGCTAAGTGTTCCTGGTGCCATGTACAGTTTTTAATTTCTATTTTTGCAGGGTCAAAAAACGTCAGGATTATTGACAGAATCCTCTGCTCGCCCGAGCTTGGAGGTGGGAGGGTGGTATACTTGAGCTCTATTGCCATCTCACCTTCACCAGATTTATGTTTCAGGCAGGAAGGCCAGTGGTTGATCTTCCCAGACCATTGGCAAGTGGGGTCCTGGCCTACCTCTACTGAGATTAACCCAGTTGCAGACAAGTTATCACCTCCTGGCTTGCATGGCAGGTAAATCCATATGGGCAGTTCAGGGTGGGTGGGAAGTCCCTTCAATCTACTGCACGGATGGTTGGGACATTAGGGAGAGTAGGGTGGGTGGGTGCTAGGATCCGCCCCCGCCCTTGTGACTGAGCATCCCTCTCCCATGAACCCCACTTAACCACACACTGTTTCCGGGACAACTCATCACTCAGCAGATACTGAGGTGGAGGCGATGGCCTAGTGGTATTATCGCTGGACTGCTAATCCAGAGACCCAGATAATGTTCTAGGGATACAGGTTCAAATCCTGCGTTGGCAGATGGTGGAATTTGAATTCAATAAAATATCTGGAATTAGGAATCTAATAATGACCATGAATCAATTGTCGATTGTTGGAAAAACCCATTTGGTTCACTAATGTCCTTTAGGGAAGGAAGCTGCCATCCTCACCTGGTCTGGCCTACATGTGACTCCAGAGCCACAGCAACGTGGTTGACTCTGAACTGTCCTCTGGGCAATTAGGGATGGGCAATAAATGCTGTCTAGCCAGCGATGCCCTCATCCCGTTAATGAATAAAGAATACTCACTGACAGATTGGCAATCCTTGAGTCCCGCCATCTTTGCTGTGCAACCAAACGAGCCTGGTTGATAAACTGGATGCTTTATTGCCACAAAGACAACTGACATTCCAGCAGCAGAATTTAAGGAATCAATTGTGGGAAAGGCTGTGTTTTAAACAGACAGCTAATCCCGAATGTAACGAGGAACAGGGGAGCAACGCCTGATAAGAAGGCAAGCTACAGACTTGGAGTCTCCGGAAATGTAAATAATGTTGGGGATGAAAGAATCTAAAGGATATTAATAATGTCACATCACAAACTTGAAAGAGAGAAGATTGTATAAGTATCCAACGCCAGACAAGTCAGTTCACCCACAACAGAATGGACCAGCCCTTGCTTGTGCAATTCTCCCAGGAAAAGGGTAGTTAGATATGAGTCTGCGTAGCATGGCTGATCAATACCGAGTGCAGTAATAGATACACTAACAACCAATTTTAAATATCTGTCCTCCAGCTTGTAAGCTGGTTTATTTGTGCTTGCTGGACACAATCATTTGCAGGGACGCATTCTCTACAAACCAAAAGATCCTGTTTGACTCTTTTATAAGTTACCTGGGAAGTGTTTTTGCATTGACATAATTAGTGCAAGACAAAAATCTTTGGCAACATGTTTCTGTTTGCAGCAATGTTCAAGTTCTGCAACGCAAAGTGTCAAAATTTTGTATCCTTATAAAAATCCTTATCATTCAAGTCCATATTACCAGCTAGTCTTTTTTCATTTTGCCTTTGTTCTTTTGACCATTTTCTTCCCCCAGTACCTTCACTGCAACTTCTAAATGACTCTTCCAGAATGGGGTGATCAGAACTGCATGCAAGACTCAAATTCAACTTTTCATATTTAATGTCCCAATATATAATACCTAGAATCTCAGTTGCCTTTTTCATGGTTTATTAATCAGCAGTCCTATGTTTGAAGATTTATTATCCGTACCCTCAGATCTATCTGGCCCTCTGGTCTTGTGAAGAATATTACCATTCAATGTATGCTTCTCTTTCCCTCAATGTATCACTTCACATTTCTCGCATTATTGAGCAGATTTACGAGCAGGCCTGCACAAATAATATGGACCTTGCCATAATTTAATACAAAGGTATGTCATAGCTTTGAGTTACCAAATCATTATTTAACAATGACCTTTAAAATTAATCTCTGCAATTTGAATGTTTCTCTTACTCTGTTGGCGATGACCCGAATACACAGAGAAGGAGAAGCAGGTAAAGCATTTGTGCACAGATAGGTACTCTGGGAGTGTTTTTTGAGAAACAGTGACAGATGGATCTATTCTGGTCTTTCACCCTTGAAATTGCTTATTTTGATTTCTAAGAATTTCACTGCAGAATTGAGAGAAATAAACCATTTTATTGCACTGTTACAATAGACTGGGTAAAATCCCAAATGTGATAGGTTTAAATAGAATTTTATGAAGAGAAATGTTTTCAAAAGATTAAAGTCTCTTCTAGAAGCAATAGCCGGAGGGTACATATTACAGACTTAGTTCACACAACATCCATCAGACTGCTGATAGCATCCTGCAGGGAGAAAGACATTTGTAAATTGTTTTACCTCCAATCATCAAGTGTATCACTAACTAGATTGTTACTTATCTTAAAGCTTATGATTACTGGTACTGCAGGGCTGATTTGTACATTTTTTTTAGCTAAGGGTCAGTTGCGTTGAATTCCATGGAGGGTTTCTCTCTCCGGGATCTCTTGCCAAACTTGCCTCATTCATTACCTACAAAACCCCTCTCACCTGATTCTAGCCCAATTCCACCCAACTGGAACAAATCACCACAGCCAGGATCTGCTGAACTCAACTGGTATGCCTGGCATTTGTGCCATCTTGAAGAGACAACTGTGCACCCAAACATATACTGCTAGCCTGGAGCTGCCCAGCACGGTTCCTAATGTTTGTGCTGGACATGGCAGAGAGGGGACAGTTATTGACCCTGACGGATGGGATGGTACAGAGATGGGATGTTCTGTTCCCATCAGCTCTGGCAGAGGAAGCCACTGCACTAACGATGCCAGACTGGTCTAAAGTTGTCACTTGAGTCAGTGCAGTCTCAGCTGTCTAGAGGAATGCACTGTAGGAAAAAGTTAATGACTTACTTAACTCCATCAACATAAGTGCCACCAACTTCTCTCCAATGCCTCACACTTTCTCTATCTCCACTAATGTACCCATATCTCACAAAGGCTCATGCTCTACAACTCTTATTTTTGCCTGCAAGAGCTACCTCTACTTGCTCTCGCTCTTCCCAACCACTGACAGCAATAACCGTCCATGCCTTCTGTGCTGTCTATTCACTCACTCCAAAAATAATGGCTGTTATACCAGGAGGACACCAGTTCACAAAAAGAGTCAAGACAAGTTGCGGGCTACCAGACATTCAGCTCCCTACTGCTTACATGGAAAGGATCCTGACTCTAACGTCACTCTAACAGTGGGGATGACTGACCATGTCCAAGCCCCTGAACTGGTATCAGAGGCTGCCTTGAGGTACTGTGCTGGAACCCTCTGATTGAAAGTTATCTCCCTTGAATTGACTGAGGGCTGCTGATAATAATGGAAAGACTCCTGGCTTTGTTTCTGCACTAAACAACAAGGCAGCACAACAGTGCTGTGAGCCCAGAATTTCTCTGGGGCAAGGTGCAAAATATCAGCGCAAGAATATAGGCTCAGACAACATTTTGGAAGTAGCACTGAAAACTACTGAAGCCTTGTACTCCAGAAACAGCAAAGCCTTTCGTTAAGTTGTCCAATACTCTGAGAAAACTGGTATCCACCTGATGATGTCTCAAATTCCCTATGGATGTCATATCTACACAACTCAGGACAAATCCAATTCAGCCAATTCCACAGCATCAGCCTACTGTCAATCATTAGGCAAGTGTTTGGAAGGTGTCATTGACAGTGCTCTCAAGCAGCACTTCCAACAACAATCCGCCTACCAGTCCTGAGGGTGGAAACACTCAAGTCAAGAACACATTACGGCCATAGTCTAGAGTTCCAGGAGTAAGGTGAGAATAACTGCCCTTGACAAAGGGGCAACGTTTGACTGAGTGTGGCATCAAGAAACTCGAGCACAAGTGAAGTCAATGGGATTTGAGGGGCTAACGATCCTCTGGTTGCAGTCAGGTTTGAGACAAAGGAAGATAGCTGTTAGAGATGAAACGTTGTAGTGCTTTAGGAGTTTCTCAGACCAGGGTTTTGGTGCAGCAACCTTCATCAGTGATCTTTCCTCCATCATAAGGTCAGAAGTTGGGGTCAGTGTTTAGTATCATTTGAGACATGCACATATGCTGAGTCAATGTGTGGTCAACATTCAGTTGTATTGGATTTGAAGTGTTAGCTCTGTTTCCTGCTCCACAGATGCTGCCTGAATTGTTGAGCTTCTCCAGCACTTTCTGTTTGTATTTGGTCAACATTCAGGCTTGAGCTGATAAGACACAACTAACATTTGCACTACAAAATTGCTGGACTAAGGCCATCTTGAACAATAGAGAACTAACCATCTTTTCTTGATGTTTAATTGCATTACTACCTCTGAATCACCCACAATCAACAACCAGAGGGTTAATATTAACCAGAAACTGAACTGAACCAACTACATAAATTCTCTGACATGAAGAGGTGGTCAGAGGCTGAGAATGTGGAAGTGTATAATTTGTCTACTGACTCTCCAAATCCATCCACCGTCTACAAGGTATATGTCAAGAGTGGATTAGAATATTATCCACTCATCTGGATAGG
Organism: Ginglymostoma cirratum; assembly: GCA_024137785.1. Lineage (NCBI taxonomy): Eukaryota > Metazoa > Chordata > Chondrichthyes > Orectolobiformes > Ginglymostomatidae > Ginglymostoma > Ginglymostoma cirratum. The sequence continues at coordinate 4,005,940 of JAHRHZ010000066.1, forward strand.
TGTAGCTCCAAGAACACACAAGTTTGACACAAGCCAGGATAAAGCAGTTCACTTGTTCAGTATTCCATCTACTACTTCAAATATTTATCTCTCTATTCACTACGGTGTGAAGCGTCCAACATGTATTCTGCAGCAAAACATTTAAAGCTCCATCAACAGCACTTCACAAACCCCTGGCCTCTTCTGAATGACAAGGGCAGCAGACACATGGGAACACCATCATCTGAAAACTGGCCTCCAAGCAACTCAGCATCCTATCTTCGCATCATATTGCTATTCCTTCATTGTCACTGGATCAAAATCCTGGGACTCCTTTCCTAACAGTGTTGTGGATGTAACTGCACCTCATGGACTGCAGCAGCTGAAAAACATGACTTCACAGGGGCAAAATTGTATCAGAGATAAAAGGTACTGCAGATGCTGGAGAATCCGAGATAACAAGCATGGGGCTGGATGAACACAGCAGGTCAAGCAGCATCATAGGAGCAGGAAAACTTGACGTTTCGGGCCTAAACCCTTCATCAGAAATGGGGG
>JAHRHZ010000066.1:4006873-4023532 GCA_024137785.1 Ginglymostoma cirratum
TATTCCCAATTCCTTCGCCTCCGCCGCATCTGTTCCCAGGATGAGACTTTCCAATCCCGCACATCTCAAATGTCCTCATTCTTCAAGGACCGCAACTTCCCCCCCCACAGTGGTCGAGAACGCCCTCGACCGTGTCTCCCGCATTTCCCGGAACACATCCCTCACGCCCCGTCCCCGCAACAATAATCAAAAAAGAATCCCCCTCGTCCTCACATACCACCCCACCAACCTCCGGATCCAACGCATCATCCTCCGACACTTCCGCCATCTACAGTCAGACCCCACCACCAAAGACATCTTTCCCTCCCCACCCTTATCTGCCTTCCGGAGGGACCACTCCCTCCGCGACTCCCTTGTCCGCGCCACACTCCCCTCCAGCCCCACCACACCCGGCACTTTTCCTTGTAACCGCAGGAAGTGCTACACCTGCCCCCACACCTCCTCCCTCACCCCAATCCCAGGCCCCAAGAAGACATTCCACATCAGGCAGAGGTTCACCTGCACATCTGCCAATGTGGTATACTGCATCCGCTGTACCCGTTGTGGCTTCCTCTACATCGGGGAAACCAAGCGGAGGCTTGGGGACCGCTTTGCAGAACACCTGCGCTCAGTTCGCAACAAACAACTGCACCTCCCAGTCGCGAACCATTTCAACTCCCCCTCCCATTCCTCAGATGACATGTCCATCCTGGGCCTCCTGCAATGCCACAGTGAGGCCACCCGAGGGCTGCAGAACCAGCAAATCATATTCAGCCTGGGAACCCTGCAGCCCAATGGTATCAATGTGGATTTCACAAGCTTCAAAATCTCCCCTCCCCCAACCGCATCCCAAAACCAGCCCAGCTCATCTCCACCTCCCTAACCGGTTTTTCCTCTCACCCCAAGCCACACCCCCATCTCCTATCTACTAACATCATCCCGCCCCCTTGACCTGTCCGTCCTCCCTGGACTGACCTATCTCCTCCCTACCCCCCTACCTACACTCACCTTTACTGGCTCCATCCCCGCCTCTTCGACTTGTCTGCCTCCTCTCCACCTATCCTCTCCTCTATCCATCCTCTATCCGCCTCCCCCTCTCTCCCTATTTATTTCAGAACCCTCTTCCCCTCCCCCATTTCTGATGAAGGGTTTAGGCCCGAAACGTCAAGTTTTCCTGCTCCTATGATGCTGCTTGACCTGCTGTGTTCATCCAGCCCCATGCTTGTTACTTCACAGGGGCAATTTGGGATGGGAAACAAATGGCGGTCTAGCCGATAAATCACACATTCCAAGAAAGAGAAAAATAAGATCCATTTCCCTGGGGCAAAATCTTTGAAAGATTGAAGAGATTTCAATCTCACCTGAATGCTTTTTAAATCGTAGAAGAGTTGTTTAGTTTGTAGCTAATTAACTTCATTTGCACTAATCACAAATTGGGCCATATGATAGCTTGATTTGTAGTTGAATACTTGAGAATTTAAATCATTGTGGCACTTAATCACAAGTTTTGAGGAAACAACTAAATATGCCACAATTTATATGACCCCTGCATAATCTTTTGGAAACCAGTTGCACTAAATGTGATCTAATAACCCATAATAAGCAAATGGTCAGTAGATACTGTATGGCTACAGAAATATTATAGCCTAGGTGTGGTACTGATGGATCACACTGCAGTGTATTTATTTAATATAGATCCTGGGCATCTGAACTTGATGGGGCTTAGACATAAATCGACCCAATAGCATGGCTTTTGCAGACCCATCAACAGAATGGCTTCAAACACCGTGAATCTTTGTACCTGAGGAATCAGTGTTCCTTGGAAGATATTCCCAGGGAAATGGGGCCATCTTAGTTTGTGTTTTAGGGTATCGTTAAGCTCAGGGGAGGAGTGTCTTTGAGCCTTCAAGGTTGATAATTATCTCTACAGTGAAAATATATCTCATCCTAAGTATTTTAACGTCTAGGACCCTTTTAGCCACTTAAATCTGAAGAGCCATTTCCTGAAGAAGTTTTGTTTTTCACAGGAATCACAGCACGTCTGACTAATCAGCCACTCTTCAAATTGGGAAAAAATTGTTACCTAAGACAAAAAAACGATGAGCAAAAATCTTGAATAAATTATCAATCATCCAGTCCATTTTTAGTGGGTGCATCTGGAAGAAGAACTGGAGACTGTTTAACTCTCAAAGGCACTAAGTGCTGTAATACAAATGGACATACCGTTATATTTTTAGTAACATCCTTTGTGGGGTTTGTACAGTCTTCCCTGTGTCTGCTGGGTTTCCTCCGGGTGCTCCGGTTTCCCCCCACAGTCCAAAAAATGTGTGGGTAAGACGGATTGGCCATGCTAAATTGTCCATAGTGTTCAGGGATGTGTAGATTAGGCGGGTTATAGGGGGATGGGTCTGGGTGGGATGCTCTGAGAGTCAGTGTGGACTTGTTGGGCCAAAGGGCCTGTTTCCACAATGCAGAGATTCTATTCTATGATTTACACTAGTATTATTTAAATAAGAAAATCTGTCATCCTTACTTGGTCTGACATAAATGTGACTCTACACCCACAACAACATGGACTTGAGTCTAATCTCAACTCTTGGCACTTAACCATGATAAATAAATGCTGGGCTAGCCATTGACAGCTATATCCCATCACATAATGAAAAAAAAACAGAGTGACGTGTTATTGATATGACGATTAACACTGTGTTAATGGTCGTGCCAGATGGGTTTGCTTAGTTCACTTCGCCAAAAAATACAGGCATTTGAACATCCATTGGAAATTTCCCAGTTGCTGTCTATAACATGATAGTAGATACATAGAAGCCCTAGAGAAACAGTATAATAGACAGTGGAAAGGTTAATCCGCTCATGCCTGTTATTCTCATCCTTGTTTCTCTCACAGTTATTCTCACTGTTGCTGGAGTGTCTTCAAAGAAGGATTCAATGTTTTGGTTACCTTAAGGTTTGGTACCTTAAAGGGAGGTGAAATCAGAACATGAGGGAGACAAGAATAGAGGTGGTGCTGATAAAGCTGCATAAAATCGCATGGGAAGATGAACACTGGCAAAATCTAATTGGATCAAAAGGCCTATTTCTGTGTTGTTAATTTTGCATTATTCATAATATTTATCGATGTTTGTTGTCCTGCACCCCTTTAGGAATTGATTACTCCAATGCACTTATCAGCAGAAGTGGGGTACGTACATCTGTTGTGCTGAGGTGTAGGAGAATGTAGGTATCTCCAGAATATCTCCAACTCAACCCAGTATCTATTCATAAGTCCTTCCTCTAAGCAATCCTGACTAAAGATTTCCTTTGTGCCAGCAATGGCTCTAGAAGGGGGATAATGTCAATTTACAACGGTCAGTCTAAAAGCTGATGATTGCCACCGGGGGAAAAATGGTAAAGAAATCACAGGTATACAATTTTCTTTATTGTATCCAAGAGTGTTAAACTCATAGCTTTGGGTCTTCATTTTAAATGGCTGTCATTTATATTTGGTATCCTTTCTCCTCACCAATATTAATACTAAAATAAAACTGGCACTTACTCCAGAGTTCAATTTCTGCAATCTCAGCTCCTCCACTTCATTGTTTCTATGCTCCTCTCGATCAAACTGCTCACTAGATTAGCTCATCTTCCAGATCATCCTTCTCCTGGTCCCAACTCCTAATCTACTCCTCTCCCTGTCATCTCTTTCCCAATTGGCCATCTCTCCCAGTTGGCCTCAGCTGCCAGTCTTTCCATGGATTGGTTCACCACCTTTCTATTTAACTATTAGCCCGGGATTTACTGATGCAGCAGTCTGATATTAGAAACTGCCTCATAGGACGCCCAGGAGAAGTCTGCAGGTCAACAGAGACTGTTAAATGAGGCAGCAACTCCATCAGCTGCAGCTCAGGCCTTCACAATTAAGTGTAGAAATTGTTCCTTGTGCGCAGTTCATTCTAACCGTAACATCAGCTCTGAGTAAATACTTGCAGATCTTTGTGAGGATATTGGAAATTTATCATCGTTCTTTCATTATCTCTGGGTCAAAGTAGCACCATGTGATCGCTACATCATGTGGAATACAGCAGCTCAAGAATGTGGTTGCACATATTCAGCAGGGGGCTCAGTAGTCAGTGCTGCTGCTTCACAGCACCAGAGACCCTAGTTCGATTCCACCCTTGGGTGACTGTCAGTGTGGAGTTTGCACATTCTCCCAATGTCTACGTGGGTTTCGTCGGGTGCTCTGGTTTCCTCCTGCAGTCCAAAGATGTGCAGGCTAGGTGGATTGGCTATGTTAAATTCCCCACAGTGTCTAGGGTGGGAGATGCAGGGATAGGGTAGGGGGTGGGTCTGGGTGGGATTCTTGTTGGAGGGTTGGTGTATAGTCATTGGGCCGAATGGCCCGTTTCCACACTGTAGGGATTCTATGACATACCTTTCAAGAGCATGAGGAGATAAGTGCAGTGATAACAACATTACATGAATGATTGGATGAAAAGAAATTGAGTGAAAAAGGAGACTTTTAAGAGATGAAGGATACTATTCAAATTGACTTCAGCCAGTTGGACGTCTGTCCAGGCTATGTGAAAATGGCTAAGAAGCTTGTGCCAACAGATTGGATTGAGCTTGTAATTAACCTCATGGAAACAGTCTGTTGAAACACCTGCTACCTGGCATAGATAGTCTCAAAATGTAAGCTTTGAGTTGCAGTACCCTCTGTACTGCATTGCACCATTACTATGTTGAATGAGAAGAAAACAACAAAGTTATTAAAAGAATTCTATCCTTCTTCCTTAAGTATATTCAGTAAGTGGCCAAGTAATTTCAAGTGCGTGGCATCACTTTCCTCATATTCTTGGCAAGTCTTTGTAGAGCTGTCTCGGGTCTAATTCATAAATGCCCTTCGTCACCCAAGAGCTGGTGGCCTTTTGGTCGATGAGACTGTGGAGGAGAGAACATTTATTATTGATGAGGAAGAATTCATAACCCTATTCAACACGACAGCTGTACAGCAACACATTGGCATTCCTTTTCACTGACACACACTTTTAGTTTTTAACAAGGCTTTTTTTTTTGAAGAGTGTGAATTAAGACATTTCAGTATTGTCAGAAATATAGCAGTGGAATAGATTTCCTAATATTTGACATGTGCTATTTTTAGGGGGAAATAAATGAAATATCAAAGCTTTGAAATCTTGCTGAGAATATTCCCCTCTCTTGTGTCAGCATGGTCTTCCTAATGGTTTGAAATGACAAATTGTGAATAAATTCCATAGCTGTTGTGACCTTCATTCAGACAAGAAGGACAGCAGGATTAGCAGAAATGTCCAAATCTAAAATTAGCAAATTAAATATCCTTTTCATGATTTCCTCCTCCCTTTCTTAATCAGAATTTCTTTACTCGTGGATAAACTAAGATAATTCATCCTTGGTCTGTAAATCCTCTTATCACGGTAAGTTCTACTAAGTTATCTTGTCTCATTACTTGAACATGTTATATCTCCTGCTTGTCCTCAGAGAGGACAAAGTGTGCAGCTCTCTGGGATAAAACATTTCCTGAAATGGTAAAGAGAGGTGTTGTGTAGCATTCAAACCTGGTTTGCGTGAGACTTAATTCAACATGTAGCAAAAAAGTTGGTATTATATCATAATGTCAGTCCCCAAAGTTGATGTGTTATGGCCTACTGGGTATCGGGATGCGATATCTAGTCACAGTGCTCCAGACATCTTGAGTGTAGGGCCAACACGGTGAACCAAGTGATCTTTGCCTTCCAGTCATTTTTTTGCATGTTGGCAAGGTCAGCACTGTAACTATGAAGGACCCATTTTCCATCTGATAAATAGAGAGGTTCCCTCTGTGAACTTCCATGCCAGGAGTCTGCTCACTTGAAACCATCCAGCATAGTCCAGGATTTTTTTCAGGGCAAGTCTTGCCATAGTCCAGGCTTTTAAAGACCTGAATACACTTTCATAGTACGAAGAGCAACTGAGATAGGTGAGGGGTCAGCTGGATGAACATTTCTGGTACCAGGTGGATAAAGTGGTTCGGGGCCAGGTGGGTGAAGTGTTAAAGTACCAGGTAGGCGTAGGGGTACAGCTGCCATGTGATTCAGGGAGTAAAAAGCAGAGTAAAGGAGTGAATGGCTAGAATAAGTTGGGGGGGCACGGGTTGAGGAGTCAGGTTGGAGGCATTAGTTGCATAGTGAGTCACGGAGTTTGTGTTTAGAGAGGGTGCTGGGTAATGGAGGGAGTTTGAGACCAAAGTGGGAGGTTGGAGTCAGTTTGGGATTGCAAGATGTTGGATTTAGAGTGGAGGCGGGTAAGAGGGTGATATGGGTACCCATGGGATCTGAAAAGGGGATCAACATGTGACAGATGATTGCCCATCAATAGTTTCAAGTTCCTGGGAATCTCCTGCAGTCAACTGCCTTGGGAATTCTGCAATATCCTGATGAGCAACTTTGATCTACCCTACTGCAACAATTATCTTCTCAAAATGTGCCAAGATGTAACTGGCGAACTGGCTAAAAAAATCTTCCCAACCCAAACATATTGTGTTTCCATGTAACAAGTTGGAGCAAAATGTGTTACCAGTTAACAAGTGGTTCCCATCTTCAGTTCTTATAATAAGAGGCATTTGAGACTGGATGCTTTCTCATGGGGAATTGTTGGAGATAGTTTCCTGCCAATGACTACAGTCCTGCTACCATCTCACCTCTCTTTTCCTGACTTGGTGGGCGACTTCATGTACAACGAGGGATGGTGTGATTCAGTTCTCACAAGAGAAGTCCTTTACTCATCAACCTGAAAGGGAAGGACATTAGTCTGGGGGCCGCACACTCGCTTAATCAACCTCAGAGGCTTACCACTGTTCTTCCAGATCCTACTTCCTTGTTAGTGGTCCTCGGGTTCAGAGTAAACAGTTGTGATGGAAAAGGGAATCCAGTGGGAATTGGGAATTTTCTGCCAGCATTTACTTTAGGCAGCCAGTGGTCTCCTTGTTGTAGTTGGTTAAAGGAGATCATGGTCCTTTATTTATTTATTTTGTGGGATGTGGGCGTCGCTGGCTGGCCAGCATTATTGCCAATTCCTCGTTGTCCTTGAGAAGGTTGTGGTGATCTGCCTTCTTGAACCAGTGCAGTCCTCCTGCTGTGGGTTGATCCACAATGCCATGAGGGAGGGAATTCCAGGATTTTGACCCAGTGACAGCAAAGGAACAGCAATATATTTCCAAGTCAGGATGGTGAGTGTCTTGGAGGGGAACTGAAGGTGTTCCCACGTATGTGCTGCCTTTGTCCTTCTAGGTGGCAGTAGTTGTGAGTTTGAAAGGTGCTGAGGATCTTTGGTGAATTTCTGCAGAGCATCTTATGGATAGTACATACTGCTGCTACTGAACATTGGTGGTGGAGGGAATGGATGCTTATGGATGCAGTGACAAGCAAGTGGGCTGCTTTGTCCTGGATGGTGTCAAACTTCTTGAGTATTGCTCGGCCTACAATCATCCAGGCAAGTGGGGAGTATTCCATCAGACTCCTGACTTATGCCTTGCAGATGCTGGACAGGCTTTTGGGAGCCAGGAGGTGAGTTACTTGCAGTAGTATTCCTAACCTCTGACTTGCTCTTGTAGCCACTGTGTTTATGTGGCGACTCCAGTTGAGTTTCTGATCAATGATAAGCCCCAGGATGTTGATAGTGGGGGATATCAGTGACAGTAACAACATTGAAATGTCAAGGGATGGTGGTTAAATTGTCTCTTATTGGTGATGGTCATAGCCTGGCATTTGTGTGGCGCAATTGTCACTTGTCACTTGCCACTTGTCAGCCCAAGAATGGATACTGTCCAGATCTTGTTGCATTTGGACACAGACTGCTTCAGAATCTGAGGAGTCACGAATGGTGCTGAGCATTATACGATCATCGGTGAACACCCCCACTTTGACATACCGATGGAGGGAAAGTCATTGATGAAGCAGCTGAAGATGGTTGGGCCTCCGATACTACCCAAAGAAATTCCTATAAAGACATCCTGGAGCTGAGGTGGCTGAAGTCCAACAACTATGTTCACTTTCCTATGTGTCAGGAATGACTCCAACCACCGGACAGTTTTCCCCCTGATACCAATTGATTCCAATTTCGCTAAGGCTCCTTGATGCTACACTCGGTCGAATGCAGCCTTGATTTTAAGGGTTGTCACTCTGGCCTCACCTCTGGAATTGAGCTCTTTTGTCCATGTTTGAATCAAGGCTGTAATGAAGTCAGGAGCTGAGTGGCCCTTGCGGAACGCAAACTGGGCGTCACTGAGCAGTTTATTGCTGATGATCGAGAGGAGGCTGATGGGGCAATAATTGGCCGGGTGGGATTTGTCCTGATTTTTAAGTACAGAATGTGCCTGGTCAATTTTCCACATTGATGGGTAGTTGTAACTGTACTGGAATGGCTTGACTAGGGGAGCAGCAAGTTCTGGAGCACAAGTCTTCAGTACTATCGCCAGAATGTTGTCAGGACCCATAGCCTTTGCTGTATCCTGTGTCTCCAATCATTTCTTGATATCATGTGGAGTGAATCGAATTGTCTGAAGACTGGTATCTGTAATGCTGGGGACCACCGGAGGAGGCCGAGATGGATTATCCACTCGACACTTCTGGCTGAAGATTTCTGCGAATGCTTCAGCCTTATCTATTGCACTGAAGTGCTGGGCTTTCCATCATTGAGGTTGGGGATATTTGTGGAACCTCCACCTCCAGTGAGTTTTTTAATCATCCACCACCATTCTTGACTGGATGTGCAGGACTTCAGAGCTTAGATCTGATCTGTTAGTTGAGGGATCGCTTAGCTCTGATTATCACTTGCTGCTTATCCTATTTGGCGTGCAAGAAGCCCTGTTTGGTGGCTTCACCAGTTTGACACCTTTTCTTCAGGTATGCCTGGTGCTGCTCTTGGCATGCTGTCCTGCCTTCTCCATTGAATCAGGGTAGATCCCCTGGCTTGTTGGTAATGGTTGAGTGGGGGTTATGCCGGGCTATGAGGTTACAGATTGTGCTGGAGTATAGTTCAGCTGCTGTTGATGGTCTACAGTGCCTCATGGATGCCCAGTCGTGAGTTGCTAGGTCTTTGCAAAGTCTGTCCCATTCAGCACATTGATAGTGCCACACAACACGATGGAGGTTATTCTCAATGTGAAGGCAGGACTTCATCTCCACAAGGAGTGTGTGGTGGTCACTCTTACCGATACTGTCATGGACAGATGCATCTGCAGTTAGTGGATTGGTAAGGATGAGGTTTTTCCTCTTGTTGGTTCCCTCAACACCTGCTCAGACCCAGTCTAGCAGCTATGTCCTTTAGGACTTGACCAGCTTGATCGGTAGTACTGCTGCCAAGCCACTCTTGATGGTGGACTTTGAAATCGCCCACCCAGAGTGCATTTTGTGCTCTCACCGGTGAGACAGGACATATCCAGGGATGGTGATGGTGGTGTCTGGAACATTGTCTGTAAGGTATGATTCCGTGAGTATGACTATGTCAAGTTGTTGATTGATTAGTCTGTGAGACAGCTCTCCCCATTTTGGCACTAGCCCCCACATGTTAGTGAGGAGGACTTTGCAGGGTCGAGAGGGCTGTTTCTGCCTTTGTCTTTTCTGGGGCCTAGGTCAACGCCTGGTGATCCATCTAGTTTCATTTCTTTGAGACTTTGTAGCAAATGGTAAAATTGAATGGCTTGCTAGGCCATTTCAGAGGGCAATTGAGAGTCAACCACATTGCAGCGGATCTGGAGTCACAGGTAAACCAGACCAGGTGAGGATGGCAGATTTCCTTCCCTGAAGGGCATTAGTGAAGCAGATGGGTTTTTCCTACATACGACAATGGATTCATGGTCATCAGTAGGTTCTTAATTCCAGATTTTATGTTTTTTTTTACACACACACATTCTGAGGAAGGGTCATTGGACCCAAAACGTTAACTCTGTTTTCTCCTCCACAGGTGCTGCCAGACCTGCTGAGCTTTTCCAGCAATTTTGTTTTTGTTCCTGATTTACAGCATCCGCAGTTCTTTTGGTTTTTATTTTTTTTTTAATTCAATTCCACCATCTGCCATGGATGGATTCAAACTTGGATCCACAGAACAAATATGGGTCTCTGGATTAATTGTCTTGCGATAATACTGCTGGCTATCATCCTCCTTTTAGGTCTAGGTAGGAGCCCAATGGTGCTCATTGTCTGTTTGAAGCCATTTAGAATCATAGAGATATACAGCATGGAAACAGACCTTTTGGTCCATCGCGCCCATGCTGACCAGACATGCTAACTGAATCTCGTCCCATTTGCCAGTATTTGGCTCATATCCCTCTAAACCCTTCCTATTCATATACCCAACGAGATACCTTTCAATTGTAATAATTGTACCAGCCTCCATCACTTCCTCTGGCAGCTCTTTCCACATACACACCACCTTCTGAGCGGAAAGAAGTTGCCTTTTCGACCCTATTTAAATCTTTCCCCTCTCACCTTAAATATATGCCCTCTAGTTTTGGATTCCCCCACCCTGGGGAAAAGACCTTGACTTTTATTTTCACGATATGCACAAATTTCAGCCAGGATAGTGGAGGAAAATTTAATCCTTGATAATTAACACAAAGCATTTTAATTCATTTCTGAAGATTATTATGGACAAACCTATGCGCGGATATAAAGGCAGAGACAGATTGTATGGTTTTGTTAAGTCTGTGTTTCTTGAAGTGGAAATTAGCTGTGATAATGAATGGAACAACAATGACATCAACTACTTTCATGTCAGGCTTGACACAGTTCAAGTCCAAAGGAGAGATTCTCCCTCTCTGTTCGAGCAATGCCTTTTGACCTTGTCCTCAGAAGAGATTTCTGTGTTGTGCCAATGTGGTATTTTCACTCCTCACATCTATTACTCTGATGGTCTCTGCAGGAAAGAGAGTTCCAATCAATTCCCATGCACAGAAAATCTTTGGCCATCTGTGTCAAGTTGGATTCATGCCTATTTCTTGAGGGGAATCGGGAGCATTTCAATCCATCAGGGCCAGTTTCCAGCAGCCATGTACAATCCACAGTGTATATATGGGCAGAGTGCAATCGCTCCACCGATTTCACATCAGCATATCAACTTCCAGTCAACTTGATTAATGGTGGAGGGAACTCACACCTAAAACATATGAGAGCTTCATGTAATTATTATGAGGACCAGCTAATGCACTCAAACAAATGCTTGCACAGATGCCTGATGCTCATGTTGGGCCCATACTATGAATTCCAGCAGCCCGTGTAAAAACAACTTAGTTTGTGGTCACTGACTGAATGTCAGTATTTAAAATCCAGGTTTAGCATTCTTTATTTTCAGAAAATAAAGTTGTTGTTTTTCTTTATTGGTGAGTATATTTATGTTTGCGTCAACCTTGTTAGCAGAGGGGTTTTCAGTTGGTGCAATTTACACACTCGCCTTGCATTTCCCATGTATTTATGTTGTTTAGAAGAAGATGAAGTGGAAGAAAAGAATGAGGACAGGAAATTGAAGATGTACCAGAGACAGCTCGGCTGAACCTTTCCTGATTTCAAGGTGGCTTTCAAGGCAAAGGTGCTTTTGTCAAAGGTACTCCGCCAGCATACACCACGACCATAACCTGTTCTTGTTTTTATTGATTCATAGGATGATGGTGCCACTGGCTAGACCGGCATTTATTGCCCATCCCTAACTACCCAAAAGGCAGTTAAGAGTCAACCACATTGCTGTGGGTCTGAAGTCACATGTAGGCCAGACCAGGTAAGGATGGCAGTTTCCTTCCCTAGAGGTCATTAATGAGCCAGCTGGGTTTTTATAACAATTGACAACAGAATCATGGCCACCATTTGACTCTTAATTCCATATTTTATTGCATTCAGTTTTCACCATCTGCTGTAGCACCATTTAAATCCAGATCCCCAAGACATTACCTGGGTCTCTAGTTTAAATGAAATGGAGCAGTCAAACGATTTCCTTGCTAGTTGAGAAATGCATAAAAGGGTTTTTGACTACTATTTACCACAAGCCGATATTCAGTACTCTATATGTACATTAGATTCCAAAATTTCTACACTCTACAAGATCTGTCTTATTGACAGCCTTGTGAATAGGGCCTTTGCCACCTATTCATTGCATAAGCTTGATGATCTAGTAGGATGTATTCAAAAACTCCTATGGCTACCCTAATCAAATTACTGCTCATTGTAAATCACACAACTCATGATTGATCTCAAACCATGACTTTTAGTCCTGAAAGTCGGCCTGTCTAACCCAGGTTATCTTGGAAGGAGTAGGCACCTTAAACACTTGAGCAATTGATGAAGCCATCTTATCCTGTTAATTTGCAGTAAACATGCAAGTAGTGTTTTCCACAAACAGGATTCTGCTGTCAATCCAAAAAGATCCACAAACCTGAAGCCATGTACGAGGTTCACTGTCAGGGTAATACTGGGCACCAAACATTGTATGTGCCAATGACTAGCTGAGTATATCAAACAGCACAACATTTTGACTGTCTACAGTCCACGTAGCCAACTATGCTCACTGCACATGATTGTAAAACTCAAAACATGGCGTCCAACACTCGATATAGCTATTGGACAACATTTACCAGATAATCCTATCTGTGCGAAGAATTACAACAGACTTATGATTATCAGTTGGGGTCATATTCTGCTTCACTCATGCATGCCAGGAAGTGTATTTATTCAATCACAGAATGTTGTTCTTTGTAGGCAAAAGGAGTATGTCCACGTAGTTCATCATTTTCAATGAAGGAAAAGCTTTGGAGTCAATCAGTCACTGCTGCATCTGCATGACCATGCCCTGAGCAATCAGAGTCAATTTTCCTGCTTTGAATTTACCTGGTACACTAAAAGTGATAGCTCCTGATGCATCTCTATGCCAACCAATAAGAATTTGCTTTCACATTCTGTGTAAATTGTTCAGAGATAGTAGGAACTTCCGATGCTGGAGTCTGAGATAACAAGGTGTGGAGCTGGATGAACACAGCAGGCCAAGCAGCATCAAAGGAGCAGGAAAGCTGACATTTCAGGTTGAAGAAGGGTTCTGACCGAAACGTCAGCTTTCCTGCTCCTCTGATGCTGCCTGGCCTGCCGTGTTCCTCCAGCTTCACACCTTGTTATCCGTATAAATTGCCGTTCCCTTTCTGAATTTGGTTCCACGCATTTCAGTCGTGATCAGTGCAAGGTGAAAACTTTCAAATTCATGTCTTCATTTAGCAATGTCCATTTGCTAAAGCAAGTGCTAATATCTCCAAGCAAGCTGGTCGGCTCAGGACATTTTGAAAATGGCAAGTTTCCTCAAAGTGTGTGCTTATAGCATTATCAACTCCTGCACACGTTAATCCGACACCTTCATGAACTGCAAGGTCCACAACTGAATTATGCTTACTGCATCTGAGGCCAACAGCACCAAATCATTCAGATCAATGCCCAAACCCAGGGATTTAATGGAGTAAGATCTAAGAAAACTGCTGGGTAGGGAACTGACAGGAAGGGGTGGTTCCTACTTGTGCACTAGACACACTACTCATAATTTTCCAAAGTTCTCTCAGTTCAGTAAACGTTCCCTTAAGCTACAAAGCAGCAATTATAACCTCTCTACTCAAGAAGCGGGGGAGGAGGGGAGGCATAAAATAGGAAATTAAAGGCTAGTTAGTCTGATGTCTGTCAAAGATAAACTTAATTGATTTTTAAAAAGATGATAGTTGCACACTTATAAAAAGCTCAAGGTAATCAGGAAGATTCAGCATGGTTTTGTCAAAGGAAAATAATGTTAAATCAATTTATTAGAGTTGTTTGAAAGAGTAAAATATGCTGTGGATAAAGGAGAGCCTTTAGACATCATAAAGTCATACAGCACAGAAACAGACCCTTCAGCCCAAGTTATCCATTCTGACCAGGTTTCTTAAACTGAACTAGTTCCATTTGCCTGCATTTAACCCATATCCCTCTAATCCGTTCCTATCCACCTATCTGTCCCTTTCTATCTGTCCAAATGCCTTTTAAATGTTGTAATTATACTTGCCTCTACTACTTCTTCTGTTAGCCTTGTTCCATACATGCGCTGTCCTCTGCGTGAAAAAGTTGTCCCTCAGGTCCCTTTTAAATCCTTCCCCTCTCACCTTAAAACTATGCACTCTAGTTTTGGACTCCTCAACCTTGGGGAAAAGGCCTTGGCCATTCACCTTGTCTAAGCACCTCATGATTTTATAAACCTCTGTAAAGTCATTATTTGGAGAGGAATTGAACATAAAACTAAGCATGTTATGCTTCATTTTTGTAGGGCATTGGTGAGGCCTTTCATGAACACTGTGTGAAGTTTTGGTCTCCTTTGAAGAAGGATGTAAATGCAATGGAGATGGTTCAGATGATGTCCACTTGATCAATACCCGCAATGAATGTGTTGTCTTATGAGGATAGATTGGACAGGTTGGACTTGTCTCTGCTGGAGATTGCAAGAGATTGCTTGATGGACATGTATAGGATCCTGAATGGTCTTGATAAGGTGTTTGTGGAACGAATGTCTTTTCTTGCGGGTCAGTCCGAAACTATTCTAAAATTAGTGGTCACCCTTTCAGCATTCAGATGAAGAGATTTCTTTCTTTCAAAGAATGGCACAACTTTGGAACTCTCTGCTTCAGAAGGCAATAGAGAGAGAGGTAGACAGATTTGTGTTTGCCAAGGAAATCAAAGGTTCTAAGGACAGATGGGATTTGGAATTAAAAACACAAATAGATTAGCCATGATCTTATTGAATGGTATCAGACGCTCAAGGGGCTGAATTGTTTATGTCCATTCCTGTTTTGTACAATTGTATGTTCAAATGAAATGACATTATTAGATTTCTGACTGTCCCATGGAACTCACCTGCAACAAATGAAATAAGACAGATTTACACAATAAACTGTACTCCATCATATTGATGCAATGTCCATTAGCGACATGACCATGACAAATTGGTTAAATCTCTGTTAATGTTAACCAATATTATATTCCTAAGTTCAAAACAGTTTAATCCTAAGGGGTGAAAAGTTGGTATGGGGAAATAAGGTATTAAGTGTTTCCTGAGTGAAGGCTCATTTTTTTTTATTCTTCCATCATCACTAATCCTTTTTTTGCCAATTCACTTATTTTGGTATTTCTCATTTCAGTGCCTGGACCCTGTGATAGGACTTAGTATTCTCTGTGGGACTGGCTGCGAGAATGAATGACAGCAGATCATATGAGATAGGACCAGTCTCCTGTGTCCTGGTTTCATGAAAAGCAAAATCAGAAACATAATTTCATTTCCAATTTCCATTTTGACTTTAATGTTGACTTTTCTTAACACCACAGAATGTTTTAGTATTGTGCTGCAAGTGATCATTTGAAGGTATTGCAGTTCAATAATTAATTTTGTCATCTAAGTATTCAGGTCATCAACTTTTGCTTAATGAATGCATCCCTTTGCTATACCAAATCCAAGTTTGTACAGCAGCCTCGGATTTATGACGGACTCTTTTCAGCTTTACTCCATTGAGATTAAACATTAAGAATCACTAATATAGCTGTGTTTGACAGTTTGGTTTATTTTCACATTGTTTGCTAACCTTGTTGAATCTTTTTTTTAAAATACGGAGAGTGACAAAAGTTGGTTATTTCAAGCCAATATGTTAAATGATGAAGACTCCTAAGTTCATCAGACACTCATCCAACACTGTTGTTGATGATAACCTGCATTTATCTCTAGATTTTGTTTTATGTACATTAGTAACGAAATTACATGCAATTATATAACATTTCAATCAACAGGACATACTCGATTTCCTAATCAATGGTGTTGTAAACCAAACATTTGTAAACTTCTTTTTCAAAAACTTCATCAAAACTGCCCACTCACAATATCCTCCTATTATAATTCTATGTATTTACATTGTTAGTAGAGGTTTGACTTAACCTATTCATTTATATGTGCCAGTATTCCAATATTGTCTGTTCCACCTGGGATTAAACCAAGATAATTTATCTTCCATTTTAGCTAAATCCTCCTCAGAGAATCTTTTTTATCTTTATAATACTTAGTACACTTGGTGTGTCTGACACTTCAGTTTAAAAGCACGATGCATCACCAGAAAACCCTTGTTCCTTTCTTTCATTCTCCTCTGTCGACTTTTTAAAGGGGAACTCGATCACTATTAAACTATGCATGAGTCAGGTCTGGATTTTGTATCTATCTTTTGATGTTGCTGGCAGATGAGCTAGAAGCTATATTACCTTCCTGTTAGATGTGTTCATGTGCAGTATTGATGCTATCACTTCGCAACTCACTCAACCTGCCAGCTGAAGGTTAAAGCAAGGACCAAAACAAATGCCTGGACCATTTCAATCTCTTTTCCAGATGCAGCTAACCAGAATATTATGGCCATGATTTGATGCCAGAAGATAAATGTATATTATTGCCTCTAAGAAAAGATATTAATATAAAATAATCATTCCTTCATTTATGAATATTATCCCCTTGTACCTATTCTATAAAAACATTGGCCAGTGCACCACTAAACAAGAAAGATCAGAAGATTAGAGATAACAGGGTGTAGAGCTGGATGAACATGGCAGGCCAAGCAGCATCAGAGGAGCAGGAAAGCTGATGTTTCGGGCT
>JAHRHZ010000066.1:4023932-4075183 GCA_024137785.1 Ginglymostoma cirratum
ATTTATTTCAGAATCCCCTTCCCCTCCCCTATTTCTGAGGAAGGGTCTCAACCAGAAACGTCAGCTTTCCTGCTCCTCTGATGCTGCTTGGCCTGCTGTGTTCATCCAGCTCTACACTGTGATATCTCAGATTCTCCAGCATCGGCAGTTCTTACTTTCTCTGTAACAACTGAGTGGTTTGATTGGCTGTTTCAGAAAGCAGTTAAGAGTCAGCCACATTTCTGTAGGTCTGGAGTCACATGTAGGCCAGACCATTTGAGAATGGCAGATTCTCCTTGAAGGCATTGGTGAGCTAGATGGTTTTTCCAACAAATAGCAATGGTTTTGTGGTCATCTGTGGATTCGTATTTCCAGATTTTTTTTATTGAGTTCAAATTCCACGAGCAGGATTTGAACCCAGGGCCCCTGAGCATTAGCTGAGTTTCTGGACTAATAGCCTAGTGATAATAACACTAGGCTAGCGCATCCTGGATTACCTCAAATTATCCCATTTTCCTGTCTACGTTGTTGAGAACAGTGTAACATTAATTGCATCTCTACTTGGGACTCATTTTTTAAAAAATCTCCCAATAAGATAGGTAAAGCTAGTTAATCAAACTACTGTAGGTAAGGAACATACAAATGTGGATGCAATTTATATGAGATAACAAGGTGTAGAGCTGGATGAACACAGCAGGCCAAGCAGCATCAGAGGAGCAGGAAGGCTGACGTTTCGGGTCTAGACCCTTTTATATATCAACTTTGAGAGTTATAATAGTTATATGTTTCAAGAAGAATGTGCGGCCAAAGTTTGAGAGTTTTATTATAAATATAAAGTATTCACTTTACAAGGCAGGAAGCTAGACTGACCTGTTCCCATCCAAAATATCTGATGGTTATCATATCACGTGATCAGGCTCTTAAAGTGATAGTTCAACACACTTGCATAAATACCAAACAGTAACCATAGCACTGAACCATGCAAATGAAGTTGATTTCCTAGCCTGTGTTGATTTAGTTAATCCTAAACAAGACAGCAATTGAGACAGTACAATAGGCCCTCATATACCCGGACTGGGGAAGTAGCAATCAGCTCATGCCTGCACTTGTCAAGTTCTGAAGTGATTCCTGATGGAAAGAGGACTTGTAGCTGAGTAGGTACTTCAGCAAAGAACTGAAAGGCTTCCAGATCAAAGGTGCAGTCATTCAATTTAGAGATTTTATTTTCAGAAATAAGAGGTGACAAAAAAAAAGGGGAGAGGCAAGTTGCAAAAATACACACATTGTTGTGTGGGTCAGGTGTTTTAACCTGATACGACAATGTTTTTGTTATCTCATATGACAAAAAACTGCATGTGGATGTCATGGTACTGAAGAATCCAAGACATATTTATTACAGTTATCTATTATGCACAAACATGACATTCTTCAGGCTAAGTGTCTAGATTAATATTAAGCTGTTAGGTTTCACAGAGCTACATGCTTTCAGTAGAGGGTCATGCTTCACGTCATAAGAGGTAAGGTGAAGTATAAGACCTTTATACTGTCAGGTCACATGCTGAGTTGCAGTGATGAAACCATGAGCATGTTTCTTAAGGGTACACTGACAAATAGACTCTGAAACATAACACAATAACATTCTTTTTCGAAAGATATGAGTTTTACAACCAATTAGACATAATAGTACAAAGGCATATGTTGTCAAGTTGATAATTATACAGACAAGTACATCACAGTTCTAGTGATCGTATCACTGTCTGGAGAGGTACCGTTGTTCTCTGTCACACTTGTTTAACAAGTCAATTGTCTTCTGCTGGTTATTGTCACTCAACATTGTCACATTTTCATCATTGTCAGAGTATTTTCCACAATCTTCATGCATGGCTGGTGTGCCATACATTGGTCTGAACTGGTTTCTGTTCCTTCGCAATGTAGCCCTGTGATCAATAATGATTTTGTATGATCTGGATTGGTTACATCTTTTAGAAAACTTTGCTGACTTTCAAGTATTTGCATTTGGATTTCTAACTTGCACAATCTGCCCAGTGTACAGTTTTGGTCATTCTCCACGTGCTCATTTGTTGTTTGTTTCATTTATTCCTCTCTGTCTTTGATGAACAATGTTCTGCGTTCTGGAATGGTTAGATAATTAGCTGCTGGTAAGAGTTGTTCATACTTGTCTTCCAAGCATAAATTGTGCTGGGGTTGGTAATCCCTACTCTATTGATTTTGCACAAAAATGCAACAATATACTGTGAAAAGCTTTCTTTCTCCACACTTAATTATGATTGATTTGATAGTGCATACTAAATGTTCTGCTAGACTGTTTGAGCTTAGATCATTGGATGATGAAATGATTGATATGGGTTACTCCCTACTGTAACACATTGAAATGGGCTATCAGTTGCTATGAACCAGACCAGACCCCCACCCAAAATATTTTAAGAATGTAGCCTAGACCCTCACATTTTCTTATTTTAAAGGTGGATGTGAAGTACTGTGTTCCACCTGCAATGCAACTGGTCGAACTACTTGATATTAAGTAAAACAATTTATTTAAGCACTATAGTTAAAACACAAACAAAAGAAGCAGGAATTTAGACTAACAACTCTATTGGAAAACTTAACCAAATAATATATCCAGTCGTAGTTACTAATTAGGTGTTCTAATGTAGTAACGTCCCATAAACACAGCCCTTGCAAAAAGGCAGATCGAGACACAGATTCTCACATGTAGTTCTGCAATCCAGGAGGAAAAAACATCAAGGGAAAGTTCAGAACAGTGTAGCAGCCAGGAGACATTCACTGAACCTTGCAACTCTTTTCAGACCCCAATAACTTGATGTTACTCCGAAAACCTGACCTGTGAAAATTGGCCACACCCAATTCAGGCAGACAGAATCCACCCAATCCTGTTCAAAATAAAGGCAAGGCCTCACATGTTGTTTACTTTCTTAGAGACAGCACCATGCTTCTGCCTTATAACCGCTCTTCAAAATAAGGATAGCATAACTTCTTAAAGTGACAGCATCATCACACAGTGCATTGCAGTCTATTGCTAGATGCTAGCTATTTCAAGACACCAAGTAAATTGAAACTAGCACTCATTTCATCAGCAACAGTTGCATTCATTGTATTGCAAAGTCATCAACGAATGGAAAATTCTGAAAAATAATTGATTACAAGGATGTAATCTACTATGAATAGGTCTGTTAAATGGAACATTTAATGGATGTAGAAGCTCCCCCAGCTGCTGGAGTTGATAAGTTTGGCATGCCTCACATACATTCACGAGTTATTGACTATCCTGATTCATCCATGTACGCAGATTTATATGCTAGCAATCTTGTGCATTTAACACCCAAGTGTCCATAGTGAACATAATGTCTAGGGACTTAATGCTTTTGTTATTAGTGTGCTTTCCACTGAAAATGACTTGTCAAGATATGCCAAGATAATCTCTGTATAGCCAAAATAAATGAATCTACTCAGGTACTTTTTAAAATTTCACTTTATAGTCATGTGCATTGAGTTTGTTGACTATTTTGATACCATCAAATGTAGTCTGTTCTACTATACTGAACATGGTTTGACTCTCATAAATTATAACTAAACTGAGTTCTGTACATACTGTTAGCCCTGCCAATGCTTGACCAGTTGCA
This sequence comes from Ginglymostoma cirratum, assembly GCA_024137785.1. Lineage (NCBI taxonomy): Eukaryota > Metazoa > Chordata > Chondrichthyes > Orectolobiformes > Ginglymostomatidae > Ginglymostoma > Ginglymostoma cirratum. Next base: position 4,027,574 of record JAHRHZ010000066.1, read on the forward strand.
TATACTAGGTAGAAGATCTCAGGAAGCCAAGGTAAGCTTGTGCATGGGCACTGTAATGTGATTCTGCTAATACATTGAATTGGTGAACAGTTTAGGGCAGCACGGTGGCTCAGTGGTCACACCGCCAAGGACCCGGGTTCGATCCTAGCCTCAGGTGACTGTCTGTGTGGAGTTTGCACATTCTCCCCGTGTCTGTGTGAGTTTCCTCTGGGTGCTCCAGTTTCCTCTCACAGTCCAAAGATGTGCAGGCTAGGGGAATTAGCCAAGGAAACTACAGGGTTATGGGGATAGGATAGGGGGAGTGAGTTTGCGTGGGATGCTTTCCGCAGAGTTGGTGTGGACTCAATGGGCTGAATCGTCTGCTTTCATACTGCAGGGATTCTACACTGTGTGATGATCTCTCATAAACAGTATCATCAAGTGCCATTTGCTGAAGTACATCTTTCAGGATGATAGTGGTAATATGCTTTCACGAGCTCCTGTGTTGATTTTAGCTGTCAGTGTGTGCTTTTCTGCCCTTTCAGGACACATGATATTAATGTTGTAAAAGATTCAGATTATCTGATTCCTTGGATATGTTGTGTGAGGTTAACAATAGGGAAAAGTTGGTCATTTTCGGAAATTTGCCTTTGGACAGTCAACTCTGAACCTTATTGATTTGTTTGTGTTTTGGCAACTTCTTAACGTTTTTCTTGCTGCCAGTCTTGTGATGTTGCACCACCGTTTTTGTCAACTATGCTTTGTTCTGGGATCTGGTTTGGCCTTTGGAACTAAGTTTCTTGCCTACTTTCCCTTGGTGCCACATGCTTTACAAATATCAATTTTGGGTGGCTCAGTGGTTAGCACTGCTGCCTCACTGCATCAGGGACCCGGGTTTGATTCCACCCTCAGGTGACTGTCTGTGTGGAGTGTGTACATTCTCCCTGTGTCTGTGTGGGTTTCCTCCAGGTGCTCCGGTTTCCTCCTACAGCCTAAAGGTGTGCAGGTTGTAGTGGGTAAGCCTTGATAAATGCGGGGCTACAGACATTGGTTTGGGGGCTGGGTCTGGGTGGGATGCTCTTCGGACGGGCAGGTGGATTTGATGGGCTGAACAGCCTGCTTGTACACTGTAGGGATTCTATGATTCTAACTGGTGCACAAGAGTATGGGGAGAAAGCAAGCAATTGTCAGTAGATAACGATGCTCATTTGAAGAGTCAGTGCAGATACAATAAGCTGAATGGTCTCCTGTACTGTAACAATTTTGAGACTATGTGATTGTCATTGATTTCTATCTCGCTGTACTGCTCTGCACTGGCACCAGTGCAAGAGTGGACTCCAGCCTTTTCATTTTCTAAAAAAAAGCAATCTCAGAAATTTATCTTACTTAGAAAGAACTACAGTTTAATCATTTGGATATTAATTCTGTTATCAATGCTTTATCAATAGGTCTGTACAGCTGTGAATACCATTCCAACTAGTAGTTCTGCTATAATGAGAGATAAAAGGTACTGCAGATGCTGGAGAATCCGAGATAACAAGCATGGGGCTGGATGAACACAGCAGGTCAAGCAGCATCATAGGAGCAGGAAAACTTGACGTTTCAGGCCTAAACCCTTCATCAGAAGTTCTGCTATAATGCATGTTTTGTTAAAGCTAATTGGCTGTAACGCAATTGAGGAATAGTGGACACTGTTTGGATAACGCAAACTTTCTGCTGTACAGGTATAGCAATTTTCTATAGTGATTTCTCTATAATGTGATTTTCTATGGCGATTTTCTATAGTGCAATTTTCTATAGCACGAGGTCACACAAGAAAGCAACTATCGTGTTATAGGAGAAATACCTGTATGCTGCTATTGGTAAGAAATTCTCCCTTTGTCTGAATTCTCTGTTGCCTAAGGCTGTTGATCTTCAATTAGTTTTTCAAGTGTCTACCATCAAGATATGGAGTCCTTTATAGATGGCCACCACTACCATCATAAAGTGAGTTTTCCTCCATCAGGGTGGTTTTTTTTAACTGATGCAGAAATGAGAATGTTATTCCTAGTACACAAAAAAGTGTAGATTTTGCAGCATTGTGGAAATCTTTCTTTTAGTTCCTGAGCTAGCTAGGCCAACGTTTGTTGCCTATCCCTAATTGCCTCTAGAAGGTGGTAGTGAATTGCCTTCTGAACCATTGCAGTCCTTTTGTTGTAGGGACTCCCGCAGCATTTTTACGAAGGAAGCTCCAGAATTTTGAAACAGTGAGAGAACAGCAATATATTTCCAAGTCAGGCTGGCGTGTGGCTTAGAGTGGAATTTACAGGTGGCGGGTTTCCCATGTATCTGCTGCCCTTTTCTTTCTTAGATATGGAGGTCAATGGTTTGAAAGGTGCTTTTGCAGGAACTTTGATGAAGTACTGTAATGCATTTTGTAGACAATACATACTGTTTTTTGGTGAGAGTAAAAGTTCAAGGTACTAGCAAACAAGTGGACCACTTCTATTCTGATGATGTTGAACTTCTTCATTCTTGAAGGAGGTGCACACATTTAGGCACGTAGACAATATTTCATCATGACCTTGACATGTGTCTTCTAGATAGTGAATAGGCATTGAGAGATGGAAGGTAAGTTAATCATTGCAGCACTCCTAGCTTCTGACCTACCTTCATAGCCAGAGGCTCATTCTGTTCAGTTTCTGGTCAATAATAATGTCCAGGATGCTGATAGTTCATTAATAATAATAACTTTGAAAATCAAGGGGTGGTGGTTAGATTGACTCTTATTGGAAGTGGTCATTGCTTGGAACTTATGTAACATGAATGTTATTGTCACTTATCAGCCCAAACCTGGATTTTGTTCATGCCTTGCTTCCTATGATCACGGACTACTTCGGTATCTGAGGAGTCGTGATTGGTGCTGATCATTGTTTAATCATTAGAAAACATCCCCGGTTGTGACCTTATGATGGAGGGAAAGCCATTGATGAAGCAGCTGAAGATGGTTGGGCCTAGGACACTGCCCTGAGGACTTTCTGTCAAGATGTCTTAGGTCTGAGATGATTAACTTCCAATAACCACAACCATCTTTCTATGTGCCAGGTATGACTCCAACCAATAGAGAGCTTTCCCCTGCTTCTCAATGACTCCAATTTTGCTAAGCTTGAAGCCACACTTTGTCAAATGCTGCCTTGAGGTCAAAAGCAGTCACTTTCCCATCACCTGTGGAATTCAGCTTTTTGTCCATGCAAAACTGTAATGAGGTGAAGAGCTGAATGACCCTGCAGAACCCAAATTGAACATTAGTGAACAGGCGCTGCTTGATAGTACTTGATAGTACTTGACTGTCACTGACCCCTTTCATCACTTTACTGATGATCAAGAGTAGATTGAGAGATAAATAATTAGCTGGGTTGGATTTGTCCTGCTTTTTTTGCATAGGGCTTGTAATGGGCAATCATCCATATTTTTGGCTGTATGCCAGTGTTTTGGCTGCACCAGAACAGCTTGGTGAGGTTAGCAAACATATTCTACAGCATTTCTTGCTGGAATGTTGTCAACGACCATTGCCTATGCAGTATCCAGTCTCTTTAGATTTTTCTTGACATCATATGGAGTGATTCAGTTTGGTTACACAGTAGCATCTATGATGCTGGAGATTTCAGGAAGGTGAGTTGGATTATCCACTTGGCATTTTTGTTTGATTGTGGTTGCAAATATTTCAGCCTTGTATTTTGCACTGGGTTCCTCCATCATGGAGGATGGGTAAGTTTGTGGAGCACCCTCCTCCTGTTTTGTTATTTAATTGTCCACCAATATTCATGACTGGATGTGACAGGACTACAGATTTAGACCTGACCTGTTGGTTTTGGAATCACTTAGCATTGTCTATTACATGCTGCTTCTGTTGTTTGCTATGCAAACCACCCTGTGTTGTAGCCTTGCCAGGTTAGCACTTGTTTCTAGTTGTTGCTGCTCTTGGCATGTCCTCCAGCACTCTTCATTGAGCTAGAATTTGTCTCCCAGATTGATGATATTGATAGAGTAGGGAATATGCCAGGCCATGATGTTGAGTACAATTCTACAATTGATGATGATCCATAGCACCTCAATGATGCCCAGTTTTAAGTTACTAGGTCTGTTTGAAGTATGTCATATTGAGCACAGTTGTCATGACACATCACATGATGGGGGTCATCCTCAAGGTGAAGGCTGGCCTTTGCTTCTCTTGGAATTTTGTGGTGGTCTCTCCTTCTCATATTGTCATAGACAGATGCACCTGCAACAGCTAGATTATCAACAGTGAGGTCAAGTTAGTTTTCCCCTCTTGTTGGTTTCCTCACCACTTGCTGAAGACCAATCCAGTAGCTATGTCCTTTAGGACTTAGAGCACTGCAGTATAGATACTGAATTTCTGCATTCCATTGCTTGCAAAATACAATTGCTTCTTCCAAGGACACAGTAATTAAGTGTAATATGGGGTACTGGACTGAACCACTGAGAATAGCCAGGTAGCAGGGAGGTCTGTGCTCAGTTCATTCGCCTTGTATTCTGAACCAGGTCTGTGCCAGTTGCACTGGCCCCTTAATGTACAGTTTGTGTATAGCTGGCCGCAAACTCACCTTTGTGTGCCCAGGCCAGTGACCAGGGTGATCATGTAAAAGTGACTTTTTCTAATTGTCAACTGGAGAAAATCAAGTTACTCAAGATGCTGGCATCTGAAATGAGTGACACTGGAATCGATCTGATCTTTGTATGTTGCAGTTGTAGGTGATATCAGTATTGTGATGGTGGGAGTTCTGCTGATTACAATTCAATGACCCCCAATGTGAAAGAACAGTATTGATTATGTTAATTTGATTACCGTTTTTATCTCATTAATGGCATTTCATAATCAACTCTTAACTTTTTATTATATGATCATCTTTATAATGTATAAAATCATATCCCATGATAACTCGCAGTATTATATCATAGAATAATACTGTACAGAAGAGGACCTTTAGTCCATCGAGTCTGTACCACCAAAAATATACTAGATCTATTCTTCTGCGACTTGATGGAATATATTAGCTCCAAATAAATAGTTTAAAGACTGACTATACTGATACAACATTTAAAAGACATTTAGATAAGTGCATGAATAGGAAAGGTTTGCAGGGATTTGAGCCTGCAGCAGGCAGGTGGGATTAGTTTAATTTAGGATTATGTTCGGCATGGGCCGGTTGGACCGAAGGGTCGATTTCCATGCTGTGTGACTATATGACTCAATGACTATGACACTATGAAGGGTGTTGAAAGGAAGTTTGTGTTGAGCATACAGACTGGCCCAGACCAGTTGTGTCAAAAGATCCTGTTTCCATCGAGGAAATATTTCTAATTTACAAAACAGTAGCTGTGTTAACTATTTTTCACAACTTCAGTTCATTGTAACTTCTCTTGGAATTATCTGCAACCAGTTCTGTATTCTACTCTTTTCAAGCATAAGGTTGACACAAGTTTAATGTTGGAAGTTTGATCCACCAGAAAGCTTGAGAACCACAACTTCCCTTTCCCTGAAGCACAGCAGTTTAGTTTGTGCCAGAACTCAACCAGCTCAGCACAAACACTAAGCTAGTACTCAATTCCAGCCCAATCTATCACCTGCTTTCTCCTGCCATGTATCGATTTGCCTATTCAAGCGAGCTGTGTAGATCAATAACTGTTTTTAGAGCAATATTGTGTGGAGCTAAATAAATTAGTTTATTTTGTAATAGGAAGAAACAAGGTGTCACTCAGTAGGGCTGGTGCTACAGTTTCCTTTCATTAAAATCTCGATATTAGCTTTCAGTAAACTAATTATTTCTTTAATTTTGAAAGGTAAATGTTTGAATTTTCCCCTTGGTTAATGTGAAGTGAAGACAAAGATTTATGTTCTACATTAGGTCTGCCCTTCATAATTTGATGCCACGTTTTTCAGGGGTGTAGATAGAATGCACCCCAGTGTCAGTTGTGAGACATATTATAGATGAAGCACATGTTGTATAATTACAAGAGTTGCACATGCAAATATATCCAAAATATAGAATCATTTTCACTGTTAAAATTGGTTTTGGTAGATCATCCATGAAATTGCCCTAAGAAGGTGACAGTTCTGTTGTTTTTACCTAATGCCTGATAAATTACATGCAATATAAAAGGTACTTTTCAATATAAGGAACCTCCCTGTGCACTCCAGGGCACATCGTTTGCCTGCTTGCTAATTGTTCTATAAAGAGAAATACAGAAAGACCTTTGAGACATGGGGACTATTTGTGATCTTTGAGTCCATGACTGAGCAGGAGAATCTGGGGTACAGACTTGTCTGGAGGTGGAGTCAGGAGGGTGGAAGGGAGTGTTTAGCTGTAAAAGAGCTATACTCACCGCTTAACATGCAATTCCACTATCGCTAATAGTATCGAAAATCAAGGTGGAAGAGATAGTGTTGTATGCAACATTACCACCAAACCCGTAAGATGACTTCCAACCCTTTTTTCTAGCCTCTAAGTGCATTAATAGATTCAAGATTTTCTTTAAAAAGCCGCTAAAATCGATTTTATATGAAATCCCTAAAGACTGTTGTGTAAATGTTTGCAAATGCAGTTTATAGTACAAAATGTATTAAATGGAGACAAATCGTACTACATCATTTCTGAAGTATTAATGGAGGATGATTTTGTTTTAAAGATTAAACAAAGAATATTGGCATCAGGTGCGTGCAAACATATACAGATGTTCATAGAATCCCTACAGTAGGAAAACAGGCCCTTCGGCTCAATAAGTCCACACCAACCCTCACAGTATTCGACCCAGACCCATCCCTCTATAACCCACCTAATCTACACATCCCTGAACACTACAGGCAATTTAACATGGCCAATCCACCCAGCCTGCACATTTTTGGTCTGTGGGAGGAAACTGGAGCACCAGGAGGAAACTCACGCAGACACGGGGAGAACATGCAAACTCCTCACAGACAGTGGCCCAAAGGTGGAATTAAACCCGAGTGCCTGGCACTGTGAAGCGGCAGTACTAATCACTGAGCCACCATGCTGCTCTGAGTACTCAGAAGACTCTTATCAGTACATTCCAGAGGTGGTTAGACCCTCCATGTCCACCCTGCCTGTCCTCTTCTGACCCTTAGACCTTCAAGATGAGGAGGGTCCACTTGTCTCTGGCAAGAAGACCCTCAGCTTGTCTGGGCCATCCAGACACAAACTCTGGGTTACCCAACCAAACCTCCAGGACCAATGGGCTCCACTGCCACGTAGGATCCTTCCAGCTCAATTGTGGAACCTATAACAACACTAAGATGTAATGAGAAGAAAAGGGGAAAAAAAGCCTTTTGAAGGAACTTTGTTCACACAGTCACAGCATACTGTACTTAAAAATTCTCGTTTGCACAAAACTGATAGGTTTTGCAAAACAACGGAGCCAGCAAGATGCTTAACTTTATGTCCATACTGGATGTACCATGGATCAAGGTCTAGCTTGAGAGGCTGTTGTAGTATGTGGAAACAAGGAGAACATATGTATACAGGGCAATGGATTCTGCTGCCAACATTGCTCCTTGTAGGTAAACATTTTTAATCTTTGCTTGGCCTCTGTGCCAATTGCGATGGCATGAATGAAGTGGGTCAATAATGTCTGGAGCAGGGAGGTCTGCAGCACACAGGGAGCCAATGCATTAGGATGGCAAGGGATTAGGGACCCTGCAGGTCTCAGTCCTGTAAAGTGTATGGGTCTATGTGTAATATTGTTGCCCTCTAATGTATTTTGCATTGGTCGGTCTTGCAGCCCCTCAAAGATCAAAACACTTACCCTGACCACTCTGGATATGGTCACAGCTATTTATTCCCCATTGCACACTTCCAAAATCCAGCACAGTGAAAGGTGACAGTGAAAACTCTTTGGCCAGTGACTTCCAACCTCCATCTCTATGTGTTGATGAAGACCCGAATATTGAAATCTCATAAACGCCACGGGCTTTGCATCTTCTGATTCCATCTACATGAGCCTGCACCTGCCCAAGTTTTCTCCACTCAGTCCCTGAAATAGGAGAGATCTGCCCCATGACTCACCCCAACCCCCTCAAAGCCAAGGTGCCTGTGATTGTGGATGAATTCCCTCCCACATTACCTCATTCCCACCCATGCTTTACTATGTTCCCCTCCTACAAATACAATTGGTTCCCTTCATAATTATGACACCTGATGCCCCCCCCCCCACCAAACACAACCTATGACAGTGCACCCCTTCCTGTAGGCCTGAGTACCCTCATCAAACTCCTTTCCCCTTAGTTTCTCTGGATGGACCGAATGGACTGACCATTGTCTATTGTCTTGTGTGATTGAACACAACAAGCCCTGACTGATGCCCATACATCTCACCAACTGCATTAGCCCTAGACCCTGGACTGGCCGCTATGAAGTCATAGGAACTACTCCCTGGACTACAGTGGCACAGACGCTGACCAAGAACAGCCCAACTGAAAACCTGACCTTGGCCAATCCTCTGGACTGACATTGGTGATATCCTTTGACCTACTGTGCCAGGACTCACTGATTGATGGGTGTCTACATGGTCTTTGGTGAGGACTATTCCCCTTAGACTTTGAGATCTGGTTGTTTGCTTACTGCACATGCTATGTGTTTGCCACATAAACTACTGGATTAGATATGAGATTAATGTAGCAAACTAATGTGGTACCAAAAGCGTGCCCCCTTGAATAAGGTCTGCTGATCAGCAAGGCAAGTTGTATGACTGTGTTAACAGGCACAGCAAACTGTTGTAAGGTAACACAGGGCAAAGTAGCTGTGAGCATGCAGGTAGATGCTAAGTGAATGAGTACTTAGAGAACACGTGAACAGCTGAGAAATGTGGACAAGTCAAATCTATTGGCTGGTTGCCTGTCCCTGCAGGAAAAGTATAATCACAGCAGCCTTTCAATGCTAGTTGCTGGTGCACCCTGCAACTCAAATCTGTGCTTTCAGAATGTCCTGTACGTAGAATGGAGAGATGCCATGAGGATCATGAAATGTTGGAAAATATTGAATGCCGCTGTCTTTGGACTGGAGCCCACGGATCACTCCCCGAGATGTTGGTTTGTGCTGAGCAGCATGGAAGTTGTTCGCAGCCAGCGGTGAGCTGAAGCCGCCTGTTACCTTATCTGACTTGAGTGTTGGGAAATCTTGACATCTAGCTTAATTTATATGTTTGATAAGATTGGAAGTGACAAAATAATGAGATAATTTGTGTTAGTAATGAATAACAAGCAATAATTCCTTTGAATTGGCAACTTGCCACTGCCTCGAAAGCAGCTCACCTCAATGCCTAGCAGAAGCATAGAAGATGCACTGAGTTGCTCCCAATGCCAATATTGGTCTCTCTGGGCTTCTTGCCCAATTTTGACACAAATCTCCGGTCGGCCATGCTCTTCAGGCCTTCAAATGATTCCACCCAAATTTAATGTTTGAAGTCCAAAGTCTCTTCTTCAGAACTTTGTCTCAGACAGTAAATCGGACTTTGGTTAGTTGCATCTTGGTTATTGTGTCCAACAATTTTGGGAGAATTGAAAAAACTTGGTGACAACTGTTCATTAACTTTCTCTGCAATCGTGCTGTTAGATGTGTTTTATTAAACGACACTAACTAAAATGCTTTGACATTTGACAAATGAGGAGATTTGCATCTCTTTCAATTTAGGGAGAAGTTTTGAATTCCAAAGTTGCACTAGGAACAGGGGTATTGATGTATAACATTATATCATGAACGTTGCCAAAGACTGTTCTATCCAAACGTCTGTTGCTTATCAAATAGAACAACCAATATGCTCTAAATGGTGTTATATCAACTCCATATGGAGTGATTTTATTTTTATGGGTTTAAATGTTGCATTCTTACTACATCTTCCTGTTTTAATGGATAGTTTAATCTAGAAATAAATGTCTCAAAAGTAAAATGTGCTGTGCATGTATCGTAGAATGTAATATCATCTATTCCTCTCTTCATAAAAGCTCCTTGAGCTAGAATCATTGGGCAAAATCTTATAGAGACCTGAATGCCATGGACTATGGCAAGAAATCTGGGATAATTGCCTCTACATTGCCAACTCCTCAGTATCATCATGCAATATCTCCAGTCCACATACAGTGTGGTTCTGCTCTTTAAAGCCGCACTCAGGACGAATCAGCAGCTATCCTTGTAATGCTGCTGCAAAGTCATTTTATGAGCAGGGAAAGGAAGCCAGCTCATGGATTGGAACAGGCTGCGTCTCTGGCTTGTTCACTTGTTTTCTTAGTGTTCACTACTTGGATGCTTACAGCATCTCTGCCTTGCCTTTTTGCACTTTTCCTCTCTCAGCCAGAGCTACCGGACTTGCGTACTTCTGTCTTGCCTTGCCTTTTAATTCAGACACAAAACCAGGCAGCTTCAAACAAAAGCAAAACACTGTGGATGCTAAAAATCTAAAGTAAAAACAGGAAGTGCTGGAGAAAGCCAGCATGTCTGGCAGCATCTGTGGACGGAGTTAACATCATGGAAAGTCATATTAGACTTGAAACAAGTCCTGGGTGCAGAATCAAGGAGGCCATCTCTCGCTCCCATTAGATTTGTCATTACTAGCTTATGATAATGTTTGTTATTATGCCCGACTAGCAAATGTAACTTGCATCCATTGCTATCATGCAAAAAAATTAGATCTTGTTAAGAGTTGTGAGTGGATCACTGTTAACCAAACAAGCTCTTAGACCCACTTTATGAAGGAGGATTATGGGTTCTTGTAGTGTGGTGGCAGTGTCCCTAGCTCTGAACCAGGAGGCACAGATTCAGGTCGCACCTGCTCCAGAGGTGTGTAACAACAACTCTGAACAGGTTGCAATGGAACAGCTTGTCAAAATGTATCTGAACAGGTTGATTCAACATAACTATGAAGGAGGGTTGGTGGCATTATGGTTGGTTCCACAGACATAAAACAATATGTCTAGGTGAGGTGATGGCGTAATGGTATTATTGCGAGACTATTTATCCAGAGAGCCAGTTGATGTTCTGGGAACCCGGGTTCGAACCTATTCCAGATGGTGGTATCTGAATTCAACAAAATCTGGCGCCAATGAGACTAATGATGAGCCTTAAACCATTGTTGATTGTCAGGAAAAAAAATCTTGTTCATTAATGTCCTTTAGAGAAGGAAACTGCTGGCCTTACCTTGTCTAGCCTACATGTAACTCCAGATCCACAGCAATGTGGTTGACTCTTAATTACCCAATTGGGGATGGGCAATAAATACTGTGGCCTAGCCAAAAGTGCCGACATCCCATGAACAAATAATGACAACATGGCAGGAATGTGTTTAAATATATAGCAATGCAAGGAAGGTGCAGTCACAAACCTACACATGTTCCTTTAGGATTGGTCTGCTTTAATTGTCCAGATCTGACAGAAGCTTCAAGAGGCTAAATATAAGCAAAAATATAGACATTCTCAAGAGTGTACAGTTTTCAGGCTATCTGGAGTACAATCAATGGAAATCGATCGAATTAACAAGATCTTCCACTTTTATGCTGTTGGTCTCACTGCAAATGTCTTTGAAAAAGTTTAACCATATTGAATGAGGTGTAACTGAGTTGTAAAAAATGTGTTAACTTCATCATCACTGCTACGTGCCGACATTGATTCTAAAAAGGTCATTTCATAGTTGTGAAATGTCAAACTTCCTAATAATATTTTTAAATAATTGGTAAGTTCACCTTCACTTCTAACAAACCAATTGCAGTGATTTATTTTGCTCCATGTAAATTTGAAACTATTAAAGGCTTTTAATTTGCTGGTTTGCTGTGAGTGAATGCCTCAGTATGATCGTCTCAATACCTGCTTGATTCATGCCAAGACATAGAATCCCTATGGTGTGGAAGGAGGCCATTTGGCCCATCAAGTCTATATCACCTTCTGAAGAACATCCTTGCTAGACACACACTCCCCACCTTATCCCTTTAACCCTGCATTTTCCATGGCTAATCTACCTAACCTTCACATCTTTGGACAGTAGGAGGAAACCACAGCACCTACAGGAAATTCACGAAGACACAGGGAGAATGCGCAAACTCTACACAGACAGTCGCCCAGGGGTAGAAGTGAACTCAGGTCCCTGATGCTGTGAGGCAACAGTGCTGACCACTGAACCACTGTTCCACCCTAAGACATGCCCTTGACTCGGTACCGGATTTAATTTGCTTTTAGTAGAGGACTACACCACAAAGATCATGAGATGGTAGTAGGCAGCTTGAGATCAGTGGCAACTGCCCTTGCTTCGCTGCTGACTATCCACCAAGTTACATGTTACTCTGGAAACCAATTCCTCTGACTCTATCTGCGTAATTGCAGCAGGATATTGTAAACAAGCTCTTCAACACAAGCCCTAATGTTTGGTTGAGAATATTGATCTGCTTCATAAGCGTTCCAGAGGCAAGAAAATATTAGTTTTAAAAGGGCTCTATTATTTCAAAAATCTTTTTGCATTTAAACAAACTTGCATTTGTAAGTTGTTCTGCAACAGTGCTGCTGGAACTGACCCTCCATTTAGTATGTGGTTAATGTCAGCTGGGATTAGCAATGTGGAGATAGGATCAGAAGTTGCAGCATGTGGAGGACTGAATGTGTCAAGAACAGATCTGCAACCCAAATATCAGTGATTAATAATTCAGCACCGCCTGGTGGCTGTATGTCAATATAGAAAGGTTACATACAGGTAAATTAAATGGACTGAAGGGCATTAACATCTTTTGAGGATGCGACAGAAATGTACATTGGTTTTGAAGCACAGAAGCAGGCCATTTTTCCTGAAATTTTTACTCTGATCTTAATGCTTCAAACTGCCTCCTATCATCTTGTTTCATTAGCATATTCCTCTATTTCTTTCTCACTTTTGTGTTTATCAACATCCCTTTAAATGCTTCCACAATTTGTCTGTAAACAAAAATCCAAAATGTGGCTGGATATAAAACTGCAGTTGCTGGAAAATTGACAGAAAAATATAAATTGCTGGAATATTTCAGAAGATCATTTGGCAATAGTGGCCAGAACAGGGACAAGTTGTTGTTTCAAGTCTGACTATCAGGAATTACACTAATAGACTCTTTCTACCATTTTCTATATTTGTAACATGAATTAAACCAATATCGCTAATGATGCAGCTAAAATTTTTTGAAAGCTTTAGCATGTCAAATCATTAAAATGAGTAAAGACAGAACAGCCATTAAATTGTATTATTGCAAAACCAAATCTCTGAAATAAAAGTTTGTCTATTGTTTTTTGAGGGATATAACTTGATAGGTTTTGAGAAGTTGCGATAAAAATACAAGAGTAAATGGATGTCAGTAATGTTTATTCATCTTTCTTTCCACAGATTTTTGTCATGAAGGTATTTATTCCTTGCTGTGATGCAGTTCCATACAATCAATGTAGTAATCACGTAGTAATAGATTCTATGCTTCTAAGAAATTAATGGCAAGAAGCTTTTGCTATCATTAGAATATTAATGTAAGACATTACAAGTGAACCCACCTTGTCTTCAACGAATGTCAATACATGTACATTTCCTGATGTTTTACTTATTCATATGACAAGGGAAGTAGTTAAACTTCAATGCTGAGGTTACAATCTTTTGAATAAGTTTATGAAGGTGATTAAGAAGGTATTCAGCATGCTTGCCTTCATTGCTCACATTTTTGAGTATAGGAGTCGGGGTGTCATGTTGAGGTTGTACAGGCAGTTGGTGAGGCGTCTTCTGGAACATTGCGTCCAGTTCTGGTTGCCCTGTTATAGGAAGGATATTAGTAAGCTGGAGAGAGCTCAGAAGACATTTACCAGAATGTTGCTGGGAATGAAGGGTTTGAGTCATAAGGAGATGCTGGATAGTCTGGGGCTTTTTTCGCTGGAGTGTAGGAGGTTAAGGGGTGACCTTAAAAAGGCTTATAAAATCATGCTGGGTAATGCTAAGGTGAACGGCAGATTTCTTATCCCAAGGGTGGGGGATTTCAAGACTAGGGAGCATATTTTTAAGGTGAGAGGAGATTTAAAAAAGACATGAGGGGCAATGTTTTTTAACACAGAGAGTTGTTCATGTGTAAACAACTTCCAGAGGAAGTGGTATGGTCACAACATATAAAAGACATTTGGACAAGCTCATGAATAAGAAATGCTTGGAGGGATATGGGCCAAGCACAATTAGTCTGGAATTATGGTTAGCATGGACTGGTTGGACCGAAGGGTCTGTTTCTGTGAAGTATGGTTATGACTCAATGAATAGTTTCAGCTGACTCAGTTCGAATGGTTCTGATGCCACAGCAACTCGTTGGTGCATCCAACAGTGTATGACTACAGTGAGTGGCCGATGGTCTGATACAGTCAGATACAGTTAAAATCTGAACAATTCCTCATGGCCCTCTTCACAGAATCACAGAATTGTTATGGTGCTGAGTATGACCATTCGGCCCATCATGCCTACACTGATCCAATTAACTAGTGCCTAACTCCTGCCTTATCTCCATATCCCTGCACACCATTTCTATCCAAATGACCATCCAATGCTCTCTCAAATACCTCAACTAAACCTGCATTTTCGGGCAGTACCCTAATTACTCACTGTGTGAAAATGCATTTTATCACTTCACCCTTGCTTCATTTGCACATTAAGTCTATGCCTTCTTGATCTTTCTTCTTTTATGATTGGGAACAGCTTCTCCCAGTCTACTCTTATTAGCTTGCTCATGGTTTTGAAAACCTCCAAAGAGAAATGTCCCAACTTCTTTAATCTACCCTTGTACTGGAAGTTTCTCATTCCTGGATCCATTCTTGGAAATCACTTCTACACTCTCTCCAATGCACTCTCATCTTTCCTTTAATGTGCTGCCTACAACTGTGCACTTGTTGAGTGAGTAACTACATCTTTGCTCTTCTGTCCTCAAGCAGCTGAGGGCTGTGCAGCTTATCTTTGGAAGATAGAAACCTGTGATGCCACCATTCGGGTTAGATACCAGCTGGTGACGTTTTCAGTCAACCAGGAAGTTCACTATCAAGAGATAAGCCTGACATCAGTCTGTAAGGCATGCAGTGTGTCCTAATGGGAGTTATGGAATTTCAGACAGGTGCATGGGTTTAACTAAAGCATCATATCTAAACTGTTGTGGATTAACAAACTCTCTGGACTGTCAGAAAATTGCTACAATTAGTCAGCTGCCTATGTTAGGTAATTGTGATCACAATACTTCATAATCTAACACCACTCATGCATGATCCAACCCCAAAGATCCTGGTGTCACTTTTGACTGTACATTTCCTGCAGTAACAGACAGCAATGTAACTGATTTTCTCTTCCTTGTCCAGAAATGCTGAAGCAGATTGTAGCAACGCTACCACTAGCATGTCTGAAACCAACTAATGGAGGAAGAGTGTATCAGAGATAATAGGAACTGCAGATGCTGGAGAATCCGAGATACCAAGGTGTAGAGCTGGATGAACACAGCAGGCCAAGCAGCATCATAGGAGCAGGAAGGCTGACGTTTTGGGCCTAGACTCTATGCTTAACCTGAGACATCCTCATCTGTGTGATTTAGCTATTTATTAAACACCAAATCTCCTTTGGGAGGTTCTTTCCAAACCATATTTAATTTGTATTAACAACCTTTAGCTCTAAATTAACAATGGTTTCAAAGGCTTCATTAAGTACAGCTTCATGATGAACAAAATTCTTCCATAAACTCAGGATATCCTGAAATACTTTAAAGCTAATGACGTACAAAGGATACTCATTGAAGTAATGAGGAAACATTAGAATAATGCATTGATTAAAATCAGAGCATATATCCTTTAAGCAGAACTCTTTATTTGTTTCAAAGCACATACACTTGTTCACTTTTATTGGGATTTTTAACATTGTGGAGTTTGAAGGGTAGACATTGAAATTTTTTTATGTAGCACTGTGTTTGCCTCACTCTGAAGAGATGTGGCATTGAAATTGTATCTGTTGAAGTGTTCACCAAATTGTTCGTTTGCGGTTTGTCAACTAATTGAAGTGACAGCCCATAGAAATTTTGTTAACTGCAGTTGAAACTTTCCTGAGTTTTAATCCACATTATGTGTACAAAGTGTATTGTATGGTTACTGCTGTGCTTTTGCAGATTAAGGTAATGCTTTGTGCTGCTGCATGTTGGACTTATCAGTTTATGTAGGGTGAGTGACTGCGAATTTGTAATAGCTCAAAGCAGGTGATTGGAAACAACAGGTCAACAATACTACCACCATGTTGAGCCTAAATGTACTATACTGATATCATGCCACCATCTCTATGATGTTATTTATTCTTCATTTGTGATCCTAGAGAGAAAGGGACGGTATTTGGACTATGGTGAACAATAGGTTGCTAGGGCATTTACCATGCTAATTTGATGGCAACAAATTTGGCTTGAAATGTTATGATTGGACATTATTAGAAGAGATTTGTTCATTGCGTACTGGCAGTTTGTGCACCGGGGGATGGGAATAGCTAAATGAATTCAGCAAATTGGTAACAGGTAATCAACTAACTCAATGTGTCCATGATTTTTAGCGTTAGATCTTTTTGACGTGTACAATCCAGCACCATGTTACTTAGTGCTGTACATTTAGCCGCTGAAGCAGCAACATTTTCCCAAGTAAACTTTTAGTAATGAATTATTGAAGGGTAACACAAATACACAGCGTGGCTACAGACAGTTGGTGGCAGCGTGACAGCTCCTACAGGTAAACAAACAGAATAAAAATTACAAGATACATTTGAAAATATAAGGATGAATTTCAAGGTAACCTGGTCATGGAATTCAAATAACAGACATCAATCGCCAAAGCCTTATTCAAACTGATCATAGTCATTTGAACCTCTTGATGTAACCATACCATGACAATCTGACCGAGCTGACTCCATTATCACTTCTTTAAAATTGGAATGGTGGGAACAAGCATTAATCCTTTGGTATTGATGTCCTGACAAATCAGATGGAATGCATTGACAGACAGTGTCAATTAAGACATCCACAGCTGACTGAGAAAGAGCAAATGTTGAATCCTTTATATATTATTATAAATAATAGATGTCACATCAGTGAGTGCAAGGTTATAATCTCATCTATCAGTTTTGGTGATCGCTTCATATCGTTCTCAGAGTTTACAATATTGTCAGCTGAGATTTCTGCTCAGTGGTCAGCTTTGAATCCTTCTCTCTGAAATCTCACGTCACTTGTATAAAGTCTTGGTGCCAAAGGTAATTGGCAAAAAAAAAACAGAGGGGAGTTGATAAAAACAGAATTAATATGAGCCGTGATCTGAAAGGATGTGAGAGCTGACACAACAGCTACTTTCAAAGGAAATTGTCTTCATTTTTGAAATGGAGGGATTTGTAAGGCTTGGGAGATACATAATGACATGTGTATAATTGGATCATACTTTTAAAGATTCTGGTTCTGGCATGATGGATTGAATGGCCTCTCCCTGTGTTATATTATTCAATGATCCCATAATGTTAAGAACTTATTTGAAATTTCTCCCAACAGGGATTATAGGTTCATACTAAAGCAGGCACTTCTTCCAGGGGCATTTGCTGTCCTGATGCATTCTCTAACACAGTTCAATGTGCTACTATTTGAATGTAATTACCTGGAAAATGCTATTAGCAATTTTTGCACACATGTTAAACATTGCCAGAAAATCTAATTAAATGTTTATTGACTAATCTAATGAGGTCATAACTAAACATTTCCATGCTTCATATAATTCACTGAAAGTTTAAGCTAGTGAATAATTGCCTCTGGGATTCCCTAAACTTTAAGTGCTTGAGCAGAGTGGAGTTAATGTGATGGAATACTTCATTCTCTTTTTTTCGGGATCTGAACTTGAAATCTCGTACAGGTAAAGCAATATTTTCATACTCTCATGATACCTAAGGGTGGCAGGTTTAACAAATTGACTCCCCTCTGATTTAAAAAAAAAATGATTTTCATGACCTGTGTGTTGTTTTCGTTCATTGTCCATACTTAGTTGCCTGGAAAAGGTTATGGACCTATTTTTGCTCCTGCAGTGGCAGCATCATAGACTAACATCTGTATTTCGCCAATATTTTTACTATGAATGTGGTTAACAATGTGATAAGACTAGATAATCCACTTTTTCCTTTGATGTTGATAGAGGAGTAGACGTTGCCCGAGATACAAGCAATTTTTTTACATGCACTTGAGCAAGCAAATGAGAGCACTGTTTGATGTTCTCATTCAAAAGACAGTATCTTTGGCAGTGCAGTGCTCCCTCAGAACAGCACTGGAGCGTCAGCTTGAGGTTTATGCATTCTTGCCCTGGAGTAAAGCTTAGAACCTGGAATCATTGCTAGCAATTGAGCGAGATCTGATGCCCTTGAACTAGTAGTATCCTTTTGTTGGTAGCCTGACTGACTTGCAGACTGCTATGAAGAGAGTCCACATGGATAAAGGACTGGTGTCACGGGGGAGATGATGGCATGATGGCAATGTCATTGGACTAGTGCTCCAGAGACTCAGACCAATGGCAGAAGGACATGGGTACAAATCACACCAAGACAAATAGTGGAAATGGAATTTAATTGAATCCCTGCTGTGCTGAAAGAGGCCATTCAACCCATTGTGTCTGCACCAACCCTCTAAAGAGTGACTCACACCCCCACCCACCCCATCTCCATTTACCATGGTTAACCCACCTAACCTGCACATCCTTGGACACTACGAGGCAATTTTTTTTAAGCATGGGCAATCCATCCAACCAGCACATCACGTTACCCTGGCAAGAAGCTGAAACACCCAGAGGAAACTCATACAGATGCAGGACGAACATGCAAAACTCACACAGACAGTCACTCAAGGTTGGAATCGAACCCAGGTCCATTGTGCTGTGAGGCAGCAGTGCTAACCATTGAGCCACTGTGCAGCCTAAAGGAATACATCTGGAATTCTAAATTCATTAACAGTAATGATGACCATAAAACTATCATTAATTGTTGTTACAGACCATCTGGTTCACTAATGTCCCTTAGGGAAGGAAATATGCTGTCTTTATGTGAGCTGGTCTACATGTAATTCCAGACCCACAGTGATGTTGTTGTCTTAATTGGCCCCTGAAATGGCCTAGCAAAAAACATAGTTCAAAAGCAACTAAAGTGGACAACAAATCCTAGCCTTACCAGTCCCGTCACCATCCTGTGAAAATGACATTTACTATTAGGCAATATAACATGACTACAAGCTTTTTCATTTTCATATTTAATCAGAACTTGATTTTCAAACTCCTATTCACTGGATTACTAGTTTAGACCCAAAAGCATCACACCTTTGTTTCTGACACGGATGTAAGTTTATAACATACCTTAGATGCCAGTGAAATCACAAAGAAAGCCAGGCTGCAACATTTGGTGGGGCATTATTCTTATTCATGCTGAGTTACCCTCAATGGAAGACAGCAGAACTGATCAGCCAGCACATTCAGCTTCCTGGGAGATCAGTGGTCAGTAAGGGGCTTTTACATTGAAGTAAAATGAGATGTGAAATATAAAAAGGGACCTGGAGCAATATCACTGTCATTTCATATCAATGAAATTGCTCCCCTGTCACGGACTGCTCTGCCTAGTTGTATATGCAATTTGACATATCTCATAAAGCGTGCCAAAACATTTTAGTTTGATAAATCCATTATACTGTTGGATAAAGCATATGGCATCTGCAACTGCTGTGTCTTCATAACATCAGTATATGAAAATGCAAGAGGGTGTCAAAAATGTCACTCAGGGGACTGCTATGTTGAATTTTAGCACCATAGCAAAGGGAAAAAAATCTATCATCTGAGCTTTTGAATATATCTTGGATGATTAATGTTAGATAACCATGTACTGCTAGTCTAATGAGACATGTAATGGCAACGGAAGATACCAATTTCTTGGAACGTATAGCACAGAAGGCCATTTGTTCCATCATGGTTGTGCTAGTTCCAGTTCTTTGATTTACCATAATCCTATTTCCCTTCCCCTTCCTCAATTTTTTTGTGTACTTCATTTTCCAATACCTATCTCTGTTATTGCACTCTCTGACTCAATGTACAGCTATTGTATGGATCATCGTGTAATGTGATGAACATTGTCTATCTCCCCTCTTCATTCTTCATGTCCTATGTTCCTATTAAGCACTAGACACAATTGTTTTTTCAAATTTTTCTCTGAGAACCTTTCGTCCTGTTTAAAACATCTTCATTAAACCGCACAAACCTTCACTTTTACTACAAATTGTCAAGCTTTTCTTCAAAGCCACCATAATGATATTCTGTACTATTAATCATCCAAGATTCAGAGCAGAGCCCAGAGGACGATTTCCATCCATCCATTGTATCCTAACTCCAATGCACATTCACTCTCAGTATCATTCACTAGATGTGTACCATGCCTTTCATTGGTGTCAGAAATTGCTTGCAATGCTCTAACTGCATCCCGTGTGGAGTTTTTTTTTGAATATTTAACATTAACAGTTTGTTTATTTTGTTTAATTATTATTAATCGTACAAATCCTGGAATTCTAATTACTATTTATTATAATGATCTTTACCGTCAAATCTACACCTTTATTGATTGACGTATCTACAGTGGGGGTATTGGTTAGCTCAGTTGGCTAGCGTATGGACCAGATTAATGGCAATAGCACAGGGTTTGATCCCCGTTCTGGCAGAAGCAGATCTGACACATGCACAAGCACCCTATATGTAGTAAAGAATTATGCACTTTGCCATGGTTGGTTGAATAATCACCAAGGATCTGCTTTTGTCAGAAAACTCAAATGTATGTAGAATTCCTTCCCTAATGGCAAAATGGGTCTACCTCCAACACATGGACTGCAATGGTTCAAGAAGACAGCTCACCGCCACCCTCTCAAGGGCAACCAGGACGGGCAATAAATGCTCAAGTCCCACAAGTGAATAAAAAATCTTCCCTATTAGGGAGTCATTTTAACTTTTGATGGAGGCTGGAACTATTACACTTTTAAATGACAGCTGGATGGGTACATGAATAGGAAAGGTTTGAAGGGATGTGGGCCAAATGGGGTTGGATTAATTTAGGTTATCTGGTTGGCATGGATGAGTTAGAACAAAGGGTCTGTGTCTGTGTAGTAAATCTCTATGAATTTAAGTCTGTCATCCTTTGAAGCCCATTAACAAAATCAAGCAGGATGTATAGTGGGTAACTAATATGACATTGTCTACTAGCAATATTGTCAAATGTTAAATTTATGCCTATATATCTTTATGTTCCTCACCTATATTAGAGGTCAGAGCACTTCTTTTACACATACTTCTAATATTCCATAACCCAAATTTTCCGATTTATATATTGATCTGCATCAGCCACCTGTTTGCTTGCTGTTAACCTCCTGTATTTGTCTCCATGGTTTTCAGTAACCCCATTTTAGACATTTTCAGCAAAACTTATTCTTATAAGCACACCAGATGAGAAATAAGAACTATTCATCCCCACAATCTATAATAAATATCCATTTACACTATCTTTGCTATCTAGTTTCGTTAGGCTGCATTTCTTGCCATCTCATTTACATTGGCTCTTGCAACAAATTTTTGTGTTACATTTTAACAAACCCTTAAAGACATTCATGTACAAACTCAATTACATTCCTTTTATATAAAATGAGATTTTTAAACCATCCAAAATCTTGTTGTCCATGATTTATTGTAAGATTGTTCCTGGCCTCATTCAGACTGTCTGCATGAGAAACTGTGAGGGATGCGCCAATTGGCAGGACTGATCAAGGTCTCCCAATTCGTGCAACTCTTAAACAGGGGGAGAAAAATAAATGTAAATATTGCAGTGGTGCTGCTCTTTTGTTTGAAATATATTAGAATATTGCCAATTATTGACTTTCTGCTACTTTACTTGGCTACCTTTTGACAATAAAATGAAAACCTGGATTATAATGTAATATATCAAAATGGAAGCTGTGGTTTGTTTCAACCTCTGATGCTATAGAGATAATAGAGTGAATTTGAACAAACATGGTGTAACCTGTTCTAATTTTTCACTGTGTGGGGAACCTTTTAAATTTTTTTCTGCAATTTTATTGAATGATTTCTGTACTATTTCAGCATAGCGGAAAATAAACTCCACAATACACATTATGGAAAAATAAATTATGCTGCTGTCTGCTTCTCATGAATCCTACAGGGTAGAATAAAGATGAAATGTTTTCTAACATTAGAGGGGGACAATGTGAATGCAAATGTTTTTAGTTAAAGAAGAAAGGAGCCTGAAGATCTGTGTGTTATTTTCTGACATTATGAGATGATCAGTTTTGACACGATTCATTATTAGATTGTGTTTGCAAACAAATGGAAAAGGATTCACCAGATATTCTCCCCTTAACAAGACTTGGCAATTCTGATAATGCTGAATATTATTGGCTTTTTAAACTGGTGCTTCCCTTGCCAGACATTCTTAACTCAAATGCAAGAACTCTTACCTCCATCTCTCCAGTGTGTTGACTCCAGTTTGATTTCCAACTTACAAATGCACCATTGTCATGTTGCATGTACATCATATTTGATAATGCTGCACACAAGTTATACAATTTTCATACATTTATCAATAGTTTTGAAAAAAAAATCGGTGACAGATCTGTTAAATTGATTCCAGTCAGCTAATCTTCATACTTAAATATTGCTCACAGTTTACTGTTTGTGCGCTGTAAGAGCAGCACAGTTTCACATAGTTGGAAAATCCTGCACCTGTGATTCCTAATTGGCTGCTAGCACTCAGTCTAGGGCAGGTATGCCTGCAGCTCTACTGGTATATAACAGCTAATCATCAAATACTCCCTATTCCCCCACAGAACCTCTCCTGTTGTTTGCTTACAAAAATCATGTAATGAAAAGTGGGCTCCAATTTCATTGATGATGAACTTGGACTGGAGCCTCCAGTAGAAGATTGAAATAGTGCATGAGGGCATTGAGCAGAGGAGCTTGAGCAGTTGAGCAGGCTCGCTCTGAAGGAAAGAGAGTCTTTGTCAGAAAGTGGCCTCATGGAGAGTGGAAGAATCAGGCAAAGGATTTCCTCAACCAGATGTGAACTACAGGCTTAATTCAGTATAAATACTCTGTTTTCTTACTTCCATGTTAATTCCTACATATTTGTAAACCTGTGATGCTGGTGGTTAAAAAAACCCTGCATCATGGCATCTATCTGTTTAAATCTCTCATTAATAACATTATACATAGGATATTATACAAACTAGCTTTTGGTCCACCTGTAGCATTCTCAAAGTCTTTATATTATCTCCAAATTTCCAATTTTGAGTATAATGAAATATTCACCAAACTCCTTATTGTGCAGTTGCAAAAAGGCAAAATTAATCAGCTGAATTAGCATGCTGTAGTCAGTAAATTACCCAAACTCATTGAGACATGTAAACAACAACATCCATATATATATACCTTCCTTCATTTCTCCTCTTTTGATACTCTATCTTCACAGACTTCTATACTTCATTTGGTTCCTTCTCTCTTATAGCCCTTCCTGATTTGACTCCTTTGAAATGATCCAACAGTTTATCTTTGTGACTATTTTGGTAATTTCTGCAGGGTCCGGTCCGGCACTCATCATTACCGCTTAACAGCAAACCCTTTGACTCTCCCCACCCTCCCCACCTTGCAGACCTGTCAGCTGTTATTGTGCCAATCTTCTCCCCATACCTCCTAACTTTCACAGCTCAACCTCTCTGAACTCTACCAGTGGAAGTTGTTATATCAATGCTCCTATCCTTCCCGAATGTATGATTGTTTGTACATAGGGGCCTCAGCATTTACAAACTTGTTATGGACAACCACATTGACATCATCACATGGGGACAGACATGGTTGAGGAATGATGACATCTTGTATCTTAATAAAGCTTCCCTGTCAAGGTATATTTTTGAACAGTTCCCCTATTTAACCAGCCATGGCAGCAGTTGTTCTATATAAGACTCATGGGGTTAACACTTGATTGAGTGCAGTAAACACCAACCATTGTGATGATACAATGAGGACTTGGTCAGAAGAAAGGAGGAGCTTGTATGAGATAGGCCTGGGGCTTGTGTGCACCTAACAGTCTCTGTAGTAAAGTAGGCCATATACATGTTATCTGTGAAAAATCACAGAAATGCAATACATTTTATTTTATTTACTCAAGAAGACTCTTCTAGTTAGACCCGAAAGGTTGTTATCACTTAGGCTTGGAGAAAACCAAAACATCATTGCTTGATGTCTCTTTATTTAAATTATTCCTTGGTCTTCCTTCCTGGTCTTCTGGTAATTTCTCTTTTGAGCATCTTTTTTGCTTCCCTTCATGCCACTACTATAAAGTCCTTGCTGCCTACCATGCATACTCAGGTATCGCACCAAGTTTCCCACTGAGAAATCTTCCATGCTTTCCTTTCTCTGCCTCTAGGATGAGCAACTTGTTGATTTCAGTTTCATCACAAACCAGTGTTTCCTTGAAAGTGCAGAATTGCGTAGAATCCACAACACACCACGCAGTAAAAATATCAATGTCAGCTGTGAAATTTTATTTAGTACATGCCGGCGCAGGTTTTGAATGATCTTTCGGGGATGATGCTATAGACAATAAAGAAATTCAGAGGGAATGTTGATTGTCATCTCTCCTTTCCTTGCTGAATCTCCATCTCCTTATGAACTCTTCTACCTGCAACCAATCCCTCAATCATATTATTTTACATGGCTTCTCAGCTTCCATTTTACCCATTGCTCTTAATGTACTCACTGATTATTTCCAATACACTTCACTATCCATATTCCTCTCCTCCCTCTTAACGCCATTTTATTGTATTCATCCTGAGAGAAAACTCTCCCTCACATCTCCCACCACTGCATTTTCAAATCCCCAATTATTTCAGCTTTGGCTTCTAATTCATCATAACATTTCTGCAGCTACTGATTTGCCTAACCACACACTATCTACCGTCTTTGAAGGTCTTACCATCATTAAGACTTTAACACACACTGTTAGTCATTCCCATCATTTTTGATCACTTCAATCTCAGGAACCTGGATTTGAACATCATTGGCAGACAACCATCAGATCTGATTTGATCACATGAAGCATTGTCAGATCTCAATCTCAGTTGGTAAAGTTCCTGTTATTTATTTTGTTTTTTTTAGGAAAGCAAAGACAGCACCTGACTTCCTTGACTGCCACTGGCCATCCACGAAACCACCCTTCTCTGCCCGCGCTACTCTTACCTCCAACAGTTAGTGTGCAAAGCTCAGGAAGGCATTTTTCATAGCACAAGGCATTGTACAGTACATGTGATTTTTACGACTTAGGAGCTTCTGTAGTACCAGCACCACTCACATTTTGGAGCTCAATTTCACAGACATAACATTGTTCAGGGGCTTGACAGAGTAGATGTTGGGAGCATTTTTCTCTCTGGTCTGGAAACCTAGAGTACAAAAACAATAAATTGCTTCCTTCATTATCTCCATTTTATATAATACATTCCAATCAGAGTAAGCTTTAGTGAAAGCTTTCCAAATGCAAGGAATCACTGTTCATGGGTAGTAAATGTGCTTTCCTTGGGTTCTTACCTTTTTCAGTGCCAAACTGGGAGGCTCTCAAGCGTCAGAGGTGCATAGACTCAGAGTCATAGGGGTATTCAGCATGGAAACAGACCCTACGGTCTTAATTCGTCTATGCCGACCAGGTGTCCTAAATAAATCTAGTCCCATTTGCCAGCATTTGGCCTATATCCCTCTAAACACTTCCTATTCCATCATCTAGGACTGACATAAAGATAAATTTCTTTACTCAATAAATTGTGAATCTTTTGAATCCTCTACCTTAGAGAGGCACAGATGTTCAGCCATTAAGTATATTCAAGATGAAGATTGATAGAAACTTAGGAAGCAAGGGAATTAAGGTAGTTGGGGATAATGTGAGAAAGCCTAGCTGGTGCAAGAAATCAACTATGAATTAATAGAATGGCAAAATCAAATGGCCCCTATTTCTATTACCATTTGTTAAGTTTTTAAACCGTCATGACTGCAAGGTTAGCACTGGTAGGGTGGAATATATGGAATACGTCACAAAAATTAGCTAAAACACTTGAATCTTCATTAAGGAGCATGAATACCTCAGATGCCTGTGGTTTATGAATCTTCTAAAAGTAGGTGAAACTCGTCTGCAAAGTAATTGCGCTTCTTAATAATTTTTTCTGACTACAATCCCTACAGTATGGAAGCAGGCCATTCAGCCCAATAAGTCCACACTCTGAACAGCATCCGACCCAGACCATCCCCCCTACCATATAGCCCTGTGTTTCCCTTGGCTAACGCACACCTAACATATGCATCCCTTGGGCAATTTAGCATAGCCAATCCACCTAACTTGCACATCTGTGGGAGGAAACTAGAGTAATCATACAGACATGTGCAAACTCCATACAGACAGATGCTCAAGGGTGGGATCAAACTGGGTCTCTGGCGCTGTGAGGCAGCATTGCTAACCACTGAGCCACCGTGCCACCACAATGTGAGCAGAGATTAACGATATTCGCAGTTTGAACCTGCATACTGTTTGCAGCTCCACAATGGAAAACAACAGCTCTCTCTTGACTTGAACAAAGAAGCTTCGATAACAATCAGGTCAGACCAGGTTAACCTGGAAAAGAAATAAAAGGAATAGATGTGAAAACTTTGAAATGAATATGATGCGAACACGATAGATTTGATGAGCTGAAGGTTTTATCATTTAGAAAGGGTTTACAGTATTTATTTAAGCTTAAAAACCTGCCGTTGCTGACAATGATGGGCTCTAATAATTATAAGCAGCTGGAGCTCTGCTCGAGTTGTTTGTTCACTCATCAGAATTGATTGTGTTGCCATTTTGCAGAACAGGTCCAGGTGGCCGTTATATTCTGAATGCACAACTGACCAAGTTCATGACGTTACAAACGTTGTACGGATCCCAGATGCAAATTACTTCCTCTATTATGTCCACTTTGTATAATATGTTATAATCAGAGTAAGCTTTAGTGATAGCTTTCCAAATGCAGAGAGTCACTGCTCATGAACAGTGAATGTGTTTTCCTCAGGTTCATGCCTTTTAGTGGACAGCACGGTGGCTCACAGTGCCAGGGACCTGGGTTTGATTCCAACCTTGAGTGACTGTCTGTGTGGAGTTTGCACATTCTCCCTGAGTCTGCGTGGGTTTCCTCCCACAGTCCAAAGATGAGCAGGCTGGGTGGATTGGCCGCGCTAAATAGTCCCATACTTTCCAGGGATGTGTAGATTATATGTGTTAGCCATAGGAAATAATGGATAGGGGAATGGGTCTGTGTGTGATGCTCTTCAGAGGGTCAGAGTGAACTTGTTAGGATGAATGGTCACTCTGTAGGGATTCTCCTGATATGAGAGGCTATCAAGGCTCAGAGGTACATGAACAAAGGGTTATGATGGTGGTAGAGGACCTCAACCTTCTGATTTTGTTACCAGTATATGTATGAGTCAAAGACAAGACTTGCAGTTTATCACAACAAGCAGGCCCCATCACAAAATTCTCATTACACAAGATTAATTAGTGTTTGCAGCACAGAAACAAGCCACTTGGCCCACCAAGTCTACGCTGGTGGTCATGCACAACATGAGTCTTTTGTCTAACTTCATTGACTTCTATCACATCTTTCTATTCCATCCTATGTCATGTAGTGTCACTTCAAATAAATTTTTGCTGTTCATCTCAACTGTTCCATGTGGTAGCAAATTTCACATCCTCATCATAGTTGGAGTCAAGGCACTTCTCTTCAATTTCATATTGGATTTATTGGTGATGACCTTTATATTTTCAGACCCTAGTTTTCAATTGTCCCTCAAATGAAAATAGCTTCTTTGTGTCTGTCCTACCAAACCACTTCATGCTTTTTAAGAGGTTTTCTGGATTGCCTTTCAGTCTTGGCTTTTTCTGGAAAAGGAAGTGCAGACTGATATGTGTTCCCTGATAGTTGTGCTCACAATCTATTCAAGTCATTTTAATTTCTTCTCTCCATAAAACCCACATCATCCATAAAACACTAATCTGTCCAAGCCCTTTGCTGTACAGCTAAGGATGTTGTTTTATTTTTTGAGGTCAGGTCTTGCTGTTTTTTTAACTGACTCTGCAGTAGTGTGTGTATATACTTAACATGCCTTTTATTTACAGACCAACACTATGTGCATTCGTGGTTCTACACAAGCGCAAAAAGTTTCCTTCATGAGATGTCTCTTCAACTTCCCCCCGCTTGATGTTACATCTGTATTATGTTGTGATCCTTTAAGTTCAAAGTCATTACTCCACAGATTTACTCCCAAATTTCACCCTATTGGGAAAATAACTGTGTTCTAGATAAGTGCATAAAATGTTTTGAAAACAAGATGCCTGTGTAGGAGAAAGGTAATGCATCATTTTGAAAGAAATACAGAAAACATGGCGACAAAATGCAGCAGATGCTGGAAACTGAATATTAAAAAGAAACCGAATATTAAAAAGAAACCAAGATGCTGGAAACTCTCAACAGCCTAGCAGCATCTGTGGAGTGAAAAACAAGGACTCAGGTTGATGTCCTTTCAGCAGAGCTGGAAGATATTAGTGATAAAACAATTTGCAGAGGCATGGAAAGTGGGAGAAGAGGAAGAAAAGAGAGAATAAATAGGAAATGAGGGCAGAAGTGATTGCCAATTTTCACAGAACAGCGAAGGACAGCCATCCTCTGTTTTCAAAGGACTGAGTAAAATAAATGATCAAATTTGAAATTCTCATGAGAGTATCTTTCACAGCATCATGACAAGTTTGTGAAAGCTGCATGGCCTGTAAAATCATATCCTTGGGGCAAGATGACATTGTGTTTTAAATCAATTTGTTGTCCCTTCCTCCATTGTACCAAATGAGTAAAATAAAGCTCTGTTTTACATTTGTGGAGCAAAGTAAGTTATGATATTAAGCCAATATATCTTATCAGATTTTGATTGTATTCCCTTTTCAAAAAAGATCTAGAGCTTTGGATTTTCAGAACCATTTAATTTATTCCTTTTTTCTTTCTCATTATAATTTGAAACATTTATTCTTTCAATGGCTTTTTCATGAAATATTGCATGAAAAGATTATGATTATTTCCATAATCTGTTTGAGTTTGGCCTTTTGGCTAACAGCATAAGATGAGAAATGATCACTGACTTCACGCAACCCTTCAAAGATTCTTACACCTGCTTGACTGCATTAGAAATAACAATTTAAAAACTCAAGGTGAACAAGTCTCTGCCTGTAATCACCAATGTCCTTGCATACAATAGTAATGCCTCATGAGTTTTATTCTCTTTCTAGAACAGATTGACTAAATAATTCAGTGAAGGCCCCTGTTGAACAGCTGACCAGCTGGTAGGCTGGGAGGAAATTTTGAAGTGGGCACACATAGGGGAGGCTCTTACGCGAAGAGTCAGTGGGGTCGATAGGGGCATCTCTAATTTTGATTGATGGAAGGAACAAGGATCCCCAACCTCAACTGGCAGGTGGAAGTCTGCTGATGACTTCTCTCAGGAATTGAGCAGGCTGTAGATTTCTCTCTGGTGCTTGAGGTGAGGATTTGCGTTTGGTTTGAACTACAAAGAGGTTAGTACCAGGAAAAATTCTAACGTTTTTCTGCACCACTTCTGTCTAGTTGGCATTCACCTCTCCTGATGTTGCCAATTGCTGAAAAGCAGGTTGTCAGATCCCCCCTAGGGTTAAGGCTAAAATACGTTCTGCACCAATTACACCATTGGATGGTGACTTTAGCAAGTTATGAAGATCCAAATTGGGCTGCCATGGTGACACACTAATACGGTAGGTTGGTAGCACCCTCATCTCTGAGTCAGGTTATGGATTTAAGTCCCAGCGCAAGGCTTAAGAGCAATCAAGACTGACACTCTCACGCGGTCTGTATTGCCAAGGGTATGGCCGTTCTAAAATGACTCCCAGCCAAAACACTGCCTGCCCTCTCAGGTGGATGTAACGAATCCCATGACGATACTTTAAGGAGGGGTAGGCAGAGCTAGCCAATATACATCATTCAGAGTCACAAAGAAATCTTGTTGTTATCACATGTCTGCTTATTAATCTTGCTGTGCACAAATTATCTGCCATGTTTCCTGTTATCTGTGTAGATTCCTTCAAACCTAAAATAGTGTACTATGTGTCACAACTCTGGTGGAAATAATACGCTGGAAATTAAGCCTCACTCTTCCACGATTTGCCATAAATGAGGAATCTGATCAATTTAATTTCTCGGATTGTTAATGCCTGACAGTGACACCTGTCTTAAGATAAAAGAAACACATCAGGTTTTATCAATGAACAAGAGAACCAACTCTTATTTATTAAAGTAGCTTTATCTTTTAACATGTCGTAAAAACAAATGATTAATTATTAATGCAAACTTAAATGAATAGAGATTGTTAGGTGCAAACTAGCATCAGGTCTGTCCGCTATCTGCTCCCACACATCAATCCAAGTCTTTACTGCACTCAATCAAGTATTAAACCTTTTCAGACCCATATACAACATTTCCAATATTACAACTGTAATATGTCAGAGGTACTTCATTGATTATAAATTACTTCAAGATGTCTGAGGTTGCTAATATAAAAGAAAGTCATCCTTTTGTTTTTCTTTTGACAGGAGCCCTCCTCCTTGACCTGACTCACCAGTGTTAATATTGCAGCGACCAGCAATGGCACCAGATTAGGTATGGCCTATGTGATTCAAATATTCTATTCAGATCTTTTTCCATCTCTTAGGTTGGGATGGGGGATTTAAACCAAAGCCATAGGGTCAAACAAGTTAACAGAAAATTTGTAACTGTTATTAAGAAATTCTTCTATGTGTAGAGAGCCAGGGTATGATATAGGCTCCAAGGTAGGGTTATTGAAATGGAAATGTTAATATAATTTGATAAGCTGTACATACTTATGTAGAGGAATGATACATCTTTATTAGATGGGCTAGAGAACTTTAGGAGCATCTTTACCAAGCAGCTATGGCAGTTCAAGAGCAGCTCACCAACACCTTCTCAACAGCAATTAAGATTAGGCAATAAATACTGGCCTTGCAAGCAATGTCCACATTCAATGAGTAACTGAAAAGAAAGCTTTCTTGGGATTTCTTGATTATCTCATACAATTGATTGCACCAAAACAAAAGTAAATACTTGTATTTATATAATCATCTTCCACAATTTCAGGATTTCTCAAAAGCCTTAATAAACAAGTACTTAGTGCATTTAATATTATGCAGAAATATCATGCTAATTTAGACACAACAAGATCCCACTGACAACAATGTGATATCGACCAGATAATCTGTTCAACTGATGCTGGCTAAATGACTTATATTTGCCAGGACACTGTGGAACACCCCCTTGGATTTTTTTTCACATTCAATTGGGAATGTAGGTGATGTTTTGGTTTAAAGTCTCATCTGAAATGTGTTATCTGACGACACACCCGTCCTTAGCACTGCAATGGAGTGTTAGCCTAGAGATTTCTGCTGAAGCCTTTTGACTATAATGTGAATCAACAATCTTCTGAGGTTACAAGACTTCCCATCATTGTGCTGCTATAATGGATGTTAAGACTGTGCTATTCCCTATTTAAAGTAAGAAATCCAACACAATTGGAGATAGTTCATGGAACCCAACATAAAGCAAAACATGAGTATAATTTGCGAACTTCTGCTGCAGTTAGTGTCTCAGAGGATGTGCAGTGAAAATTTACTCTAGTCTCCACAATCACACTGCATCAACCACAATATTTTCATCAGATCAATAACAGGAAGGCAAATGCTATTAATATTTCCCAATGATGAGCAACTCAGCTCCTCTGACTTTATCCCAAAATGCAGGCTGTCTGCTATAATTGAGCTTGTGTTAATTCACAAAAATCATAACAAGCTTAATAATGGCTGCACAATATCAAAGGTCAAGGAGAACTGAGACAGTTGTGCCACTTGACTTTCCACACTTGCACATTTATCTTGACATCCAGAGATCATTCTGACACTCAGTGATGGTGTAGATAGAGCATTGAATACTATGGGAAGTGAAGTTGAACTTTACAACATGTGACCATGACAGAGAGCTTATCACATGCAAAATGATTGCTTTTACCCAATTCTGTTTAAAAATAAAACTGGGCTTTGCTAATTTTTTTCCTTGTTCATCTTTCAAAGTGCCAAATTAATTTTGCTCAGTAGACTTAATTGAGGTGATGCTTCCATAATGATTCACTATAATTAAGCAGGCTCCCTGTTGGTGGTAGCATCATTGAAAAGCTCCACAGAGATTATTCGGAGAAGCTGGCATGCAAAGGATTTGAAAAAGACCAGACAATATTCAAAAAAGAAAATGATATCATTTGCTTTAGATAATAGCTAATCAGCAAGGTTTATATAATTTTGTCTCTGACATTCTCCAGCACTCACTAAATCCCGCTGTGCTTCATTCGTTGTGGTACAGTATTTAACAGAATAAATGCGACACTTCAATATTGTTCAGAACTGTTTGTCATTTCTGAAGCTTCACTGGTGTGAAATCACACACAACTGAAAGCCAATAGAACATAAAAGTATTACAAAATCTTGATCTGCAGAACAGAGTTGGCTGCATATAGTGATACCATTATACCCCGTCAAAATGAAGATGATTAACAGGGAATTTCCCTGTTGTAGTCGCAGGTGACTGAATTAGTTTTTATGTCTGTCATTTGAGTGTAACTATGCTCTGTCCACTAAGTTGTACTGGAGAAAGCACTCTGTTATTTATCAGGAGATGTTGTTGCAGTTTGGTCATGAGTTCTGTTTGCTGTAGTTCATAGTGACTCACTTTTGAGTAGATTCTGTGGACTGTTTGCTGTAGTGTGTTGATTAAATAGACATAATTGATTTGCTAACTGTAAAATAAATTGCACTGAGCCCTGCTATGTATCCATTCTGCTGCCAACTCTTTGAATGTCACTGACATTCAGAACAAAAAGGGAATTTCTTTTTATTAATGCAAGGAACACTGTCAAACGAGAAATGTTCCATAATTAGACACACTTCTCAAAATCTAGTTGTCATTTATTAAGCTAAAATTTACAAACATATGCAAAGAATGTTAGAAATTATTTTAATACATAATTTCCCAAAATTAGGCATATTGCAGTTATTATGTAAACTGTTTAATCATTCTTTTGGTAATCGTAAGCCAAACTACTAAGATACAGAAACTGTGCAACATAACAGAGATGAATAATAGAATGGTCACGACATAGAAAGATGCCATTCAGCACATAATGTCAAAACTGGTTTGCTGCAAGATAAACTCAGCTCATCCCACTCTCCTGTTCTCTACTTACAGCCTAAAAATGTTTTCCCTTCAAATAATAATTCAATTCTCTTCTAAAAACCTCGTTTGGCCATGCCTGTACCACCCTCTCAGGCAGTGCATTCCAGAACCTAACTACTTGCTATGTGAAATAGTTCTTTCCTTGTATTGCCACTGCTTCTTTCAGCAAGCACCTTAAAACTGTGTCTCCCAGTTCTTGATCTCTCCAACAATGGGAACAGTTTGTCCCCATTTACTCTACCCAGTCCCCTCATGATTTTGAATATATTTGTTAATTCTTCTCTTAACTTTCTCTGCTCTAAGGAAAACAGTCCCAGGTTCTATCCTTGAAACTGAAGTTTCTTCTCACTGGACCGCTATTGTGAATCTTTTCTGCACGCTCTCTGAAAGAATCATCAAATTCCTACAGTGCAGAAACAGGCCGTTCAACCATTGAGTCTGCACTAACCCTCTAAAGAGCGTCCCACTCAGACCCACCCCCACTCCATCTCCATAACCCTGTATTTCCCATGACTAATCCACCTAGCCTGCACATCCCTGGACACTATGGGGCAATCTAGCATGTCCAATTCACCTAACGTTCACATCTTTGGACTGCACCCGGTGGAAACCCATGCAGACACGGGGATAATGTGCAAACTTCACACAGACACCAAAAGCTGGAATTAAACCCAGATCTCCGGCATTGTGAGGCAACAATGCTAATCAGTGAGTCACTGTGACATTCAAAAGGTTGAGTTTAAATCTGTATTTTTTCTTAGACACTACTCAGGTTTTTTTGTTCAAATGTTTATTTATGCACACTGGGGGAAAAGTACTTATCCAAAAATGATGTATCCAAATTAGCTGTCACATTTTCTGCATAACATTAAATGCATTAAATATTTGATTGATTATAAAAGATTTTGGGATATCCTGAACTTGTGGAGGGTGATTATAATAATACAAGCATTTGCCTTTGTTTTCTTTTGGTGCAATCAATTGTACCAGATAATCACAAGAAGACAAGAAGGTTTCCTTTTCAGTTAGTCATTGAATGTGGGCATTGCTTGCAAGACTAGTATTCATTGCGTAATCTAACACCTTCACATTCTTCCTAAAATGTGGCCAAACCAGTGTTTTATACAGGTTTAACATGACTTCCTTGATTTTGCACGCTATGTTCCTATTTATAAACCCAAGATATGGTGTGCTTCATTAATCACGCTCTCAAACTCTCTTGCCACCTTGCGCCTTCATGGCCTTCCACCTCACAAGACAATGATTTGTGCCCTCGTGGTGAACTATGTGTTAACTATTGCCTGGTGTGATTCAGGAGATCCACTGGGGCATGGCAGAATCTGCTACATTTGCTGGGAGTTCATTTCCTGAATTCAGCTTGCTGCTGAGGCTTTTATTATTTCCTTGTGAACTCCACTACTGTGATAGAATCAATTAACTACAAGTAAGCTTCAAAGGCATATTCACAGGGGTTGAAACTAGAAGCCATCACCTTTGGGGTGAAAAACACATCAATTTTAAAGGTGTCAGTCCTGCATTCAAATGGTACATTGGCTAAGCCATCACGGTTATTGCCTTAAATAGGCTTTGCGGTTGAAAAACCCAGGGCCCTGCTCTACATCTTAGGAAAATTAAGCAGAGCATTCATTAAAAAAAAATCAGAAAGATATTATGATCTTGGTAAAGATGAGTAACATATTTAGCTCCTTCTTGAAATTGAAAACCCAGGTATTTACTAAAAAAAAATGAAGCTACAAGGTTTACAGGGATTTAAACATACTGCCTGTGATGGGTATGAATCCCATGAAGTCTCAGCATTGGCAAGTACTTCTGCTGCTGGTGAGGGCATGATAGTGCTAGTGCGGTGTCACAGAGACATGGTGTATACATAATGCAGCGAACAGCAGTTAATCATGATTGCAAACCGATTAGAGCAAACTAAAGCAAACCCTCTGTGAAATTCCCTGATATTGACACTTAGCTGATATTTGGTGAAATTCAACCAAATAGGTTTTTGCACGTTATATGAAACTTTATATATATCTTAAACACTCAAAAAGAATCTGCACCCACCCCACTGCAGCTCCTCAAAAGTGCCCCAGGATCATATCCAAAGGGGTACCTTGGTTATCCAAATGAATACATTAAATGAAGAGTTACTCTTAAGAGGTTCATTGTGCATTATTCTGCTTCCATGCTACGGGCGTGGGAGGGGCAAAATCCCACTTAGAAATTAGGAACAGGAGAAGGTCATTTGCCACTTTGAACCTGCTTCATCATTCAATATGATCACGGCAGATCTTCTATCTCAATATGATATCCCTGCCTGCTGCTGCTATCTATAGACGCCTTTGAAATCAAAAAATGTACTTTCTTGAGTGGGGGCAGCTCATGTTTTAAGTGCCTCCAAAAACCACACATGTGTAAAGTCTGGCGTGAGTCCGCTTATGACTCCATGTGGTTGGGGAGTACTGTTTTCAGGAGAGTGACTTCTGACGTCTAGTCACATCTGTCATTGTCACCACAGAGAGGCTCTCAGTCAGGGCAAAAAATCCAGGTCCACGCTTTTATTTCAGATCAATAACCTTACATTAGAATAACCATCTACCAATCAGCCCCAAAGCCTTAGGGTTGATCTTGCGTTTGCACGGACAGGACACTGTTCTTCCCCACCCTGAGCCCTCTCTGGCTCCCCAGTACACCTCAAAATCTGACAGCATATTCACCTGAATTTCGGAACCCTGATTTAATCAGCCTTATTTAAATTCAGCCATTTAACTTTTAATCCAACCCTTCATTAAATTATCATCAATCACTTGCACAAACTTATTGGTACACTGACGAACGCATAGCCAATGTGACTTAGGAATACAATACTGAAAATGATTAGAAAATAATTCAAAGCGTAAAATAGATGGAAAAACAATGATTGTACAGTGCCCAAAGCTGGCATGTTACAGGCTTGCCAAGATTGTGACTAAATCCTTAACAATCTGGGTCAGGAATGTTGCCAAAACATCATGTAGCAAATTTAATAACCATATAAACACCATGAAGGAAACTGGATTTCAGATCTGTAATAAAAACTCATTAAATTTGCATGAACAACATTGGCTCATGGTAATTCCCAGATGTACAGCACAGTTTTTTACTAGCTGCGGAGCACTCATTTACTGCCCATTTAAACACAGCTGCACAGTTAAAAGGACAAAAGGACTAATGGATTTTTTTTACCAAAGATTTTATGGCCTTTTCCATAAACAGAAATATAAATCGTTTTGAATGTTTCCAAAAAAATGTACTGATGCATATTTTTAATCAGTTTACCTATGAAGACACCATACAATATGTTGGCAAAGCCAATGCTGAACTGCCAGCACAGTCTGTGCCCCCTTGTTATCTGCCAAGGCACAGCACATTGTAGTACCATCTGCCCCTGCACACAAATGAAGGAGATCAGATTTCATGGAGAAGGCATTCTCTGCAATGGAATTTCAACATGAACATATTAAGGAACATCAATGTACCATTAATATATGCCTGCTTCTTTGGATGAAAATAACACGCAGGTAGCTTTTCAGGCTTACTTCCAACAAACGATTTTCATGTCTTTAAAGTGACAATTTGTAACTTGAAGTAGACAAATTCGAGTTAACCTGTTAATATCCACCTTCAGGTATCAGTTGGCAAAGACCACTTACATGGATACACAAGGTCAAGGGAACTCGGATACATGGCAGGTGAATGATTGTAGTATGCATTGAACATAACAACAAAGGAATGCGTTTTGCTGATTTTATTTTTTAAAAGTATCTGTTATGGCCTGGACTGAATAGTTTGAAATATTTGTTGATGCAGATAAATGGTAAATTTTCAAAACAGAAATGGTTAAATTCTCAAAGGGGAAAATAGAACCATAGAATTCTTACAGTGCAGATAGATAGAGGTCATTTGCCCATCAGGTCTACACCGACCATCCAAAGGACATCCCACCCTATGCCTGTAATCCTGTATTTATCATGGTAAATCCACCTGGCCTACAAATTGCTAGATATTGCAGGGTAATTTAGCATGGCCAATCCACCTAACCTGCGCATCTTTGGACTGTGGGAGGAAACTGGAGCACCTGACGAAAACCCACTCAGTCCTGCGGAGAACGTGCAAACTCCACCCGACAGTTGCCCAAGGCTGGAACTGAACCTGGGTGCCTGGTATGGTGAGGCAGAAGTGCCAGACACTGTGCTACCCTGCTGCCCATCATTACTTGCCATTTTACAAATACTTTACATGATTCTGTGCATGGTACAGTATAAATTAGATAGCTGTACTAAACAGCCAGTACATAATAGATAGGCTGAATGGCTCTGTGTTGTATTAGTTTCTCTGATATGTTACTAATGGAGTTTGATATGTGTGGCCTTTATTTTGCAAGAGAGTTCGTATGCATCACAGTGTTCATAATGATAAACATTCAAGTCCTTGATCCAGATCCATTATCTGCAGTCTCTTGGTGTCTTTTACTGGGAGCATTGTCTTCATTATGCATTCTTAAACCGAAATACACCCTATGCCATCAAATTCCTCAGTATGTAACTACTCTACGCTCACTCTGTATGGGTTCAGCAAGATGGGGGAATCTATAATTGGTGTGTAGATGGGTTGATTGAATCTAACAATAAATTTGGGATTATGGAAATATACCATGTGATTTCTAATTAGCCTGAAGTTAAGCTAAGGCTATCTCACTAACCATCCAGAACATCCACAAACTATTACACAAAACAAGAAAAAGATGAGTCTGATATGTCTGAATGCACCCGTTTCGGTAAGTGTATCCCAAGTACTAAAGCCAAGGTCATTACTCAGTTTTCAACAAGAATTCTGGCTTATTTCTTGGATTGTGGTGGAATTGCTAGAAAATAGGTAACAATCTTGTACAGGAATCAGCCGGAATCCTTGTTATCCTGTTTGAATTCTGTGAATGCATTGTGTACACTGAAAGTATCAGAATACATACCCTGAAGTAACCTGATGCATGATCAAATTAGAAACTTATTTCTGCTGTTGGTAACTTTCTGAATGTACAGTAAACAATGGTTGCATTGGTTACGCTAAACACTGTCAGTGTCCACGGAAGATGTAGTGGAGATTATCATGGTGGCTCGAAACGAGCCTCACGCTGAAAAGCTAAATTGTGAAGAAGTTAGGCAGTTATAAAGCAAATTTGCTGACCAAATGCACAAGAAGGAAACATTGAAATAGTTCAAAATACACTGCACCTACTCATAGTAAACACCTTTTTCCAAACTGGGAGTTAGAGGCTCCCTCCCAACAGTCATTCTACTCAGGTACTTAACATCTGGAACACCGTTCAAGTAATCTACATACATTGAGTCTTTGCAGCAATTACCAACATGTCTTAACCTCTTAATGGGCCTGATGCACAATACATGTTCAGGCTTTCAATAGTGGAAGCACTTTTGACACGTATTATCACATGCATGTGGCATTCGAGTCTGAGCATCGCACCACTCTCGAGTGCACGCACACTCCAGCTGCTGAAGAGCATGTGATCAGCTGATACGTATGAAATATTAAAATTGCAAATCTATATGCCACTACAATTAGGCTGTTGAATGGTACCAATTAGCTTTTGATAATTTGCTTCAAGGTACCCTTGACTTGCAGCTCAGTCATTACATTTAATTGGAAAGTTATATAATCAGCATCAGGGCACTCTTCCTTAATTTGGCCTAAAGAAATGGCTCTGCTAAATTAAATGTAATAACATACAATGTTAGAATTCAGATATACACCTCCTCAGAAATGTGGAATCTGCACCGGTGAACAGTGACTTACCACACGTAAATTAGGTTGGTCAATGCTTTGGTTTATTCATCTGATTTCCTAGTAAAATAAGGGGCTCATTACTGAAAACTGGGAACTACAACACTAACTCATTGGTCATCTGTCAATTATTCCTTTCTCTACAATGGAACTAAAAAAGAACTTATGTCCATATAATGCACATCATGATTTCGTAACAACAAGAATAACTTGTACTTATATGACACCTTTAGTATTATAAACCTCAAAAATATTCATAGTTAAATCTGACAGTGAGCCAAATAAATGTATATTAACATAACAATAAACACCTGGGTTAATTTGTTAGACTTTAAACAGCCTGTTAACAAACAGAGAATTAGAGAGGTGGAAGGGTTTAGGGAAGAAATTTTAGGGCACAGGGCTTAAACAACTCAAGAAAAGGCTGCCAATAATGAAATTATTAAAATTAGGGATGCTCAAGAAGCTTGAATTGGAGGAGTGCAGAAGTTTCTGAAGTTTGGATGAAATTACAGATAGGGAGAGGCAAGGCCATGGAGAAATTAGAAAATAAAGACAAGAATTTTATAAGATCAAGGTGGTTACTGGACTGGGAGCTGTGTGGATAAGCGAGCACAGGACGAGCCCAGGTAATTCACAATCAATGACACATTTTCAAAGTCAAAAATGAGTTGTCAAATTATATCTGGTAACTCTCAGCCTGGTGTAGTGGTCTCCTGGCCAGATGTGACAGTCTCTCGGCCCAGTGTGACTGTCTCCCGGCCGTGCGTGGTGGTCTCCTGACCTGGCATAGCAGTCTCTTGGCCCCATGTGAGGTCCATTCGCCCAGCATGGTGGTCTTTCTGCGGCCTGATGTGGGAGTTTCTATGTCTGGTGGCTGTGTCCTGGCCCAGCATGGCTCAGCGTTAGCTTCTGGCCTTGAGGTGAAGCCCAATATGGTTTGGAGGCTAAGTGGCAGTGTGGACTGGGTTGGAAGGATGATTATGTTGAACTTCTATTTCTTTATTTTTCTGATTTATTCCTATGGTCTCTAATGCTGGCCTTCTTTTTCTATTTTTTAAAATTTTTTTCCCCTAAGAGTTTGTACTTAAGAATCTGTACCTAGGTACCTTTGTAACTAAGGTGGCACTGTAAGTGGTGACTTGTAAACTTGTCACTGTGCTCATGTGAGTAGATGTGACAATAAAGCCCGTTCTAATTTTAAATTTGTGTGAAGTGCCTTGGGGCTTCCTACTTTGTGTTATGTCATTATAGAAATGCAAGTTATTATTGTAATGCATTGAAAAAATGGCATCCAATCACTCACAACAAAGACCTGCAAGTAGCAACCAGATGAATGTTTCAGTAATTTTAGGTAAGTGATAAATAGTGCCTTAAGCACCAGGGAGACTTCCGGCACTTCTTCAAATAGCACCATCGTTTTTCTTTAACAATCTCGCCATCACCAAGTCACCCTAAATTTTTTTTATCTATTCACCACCACCAGCAAATTATCCACGTTTTCCAATTGACTAATTTACATACAAAGCCAGTTGAGGGCAATGCAGACTGCCAAAGGTGAGGAAGAGGTAGGGAGAGGGGGAGGGGGCTAAATCAAAATGGAGTTGGAAGGGGACGTAAGGCATTTCACCCCCTGTAGTGGTCATCTCACTCTAAAAGCACCAAGAGTATACTCCCTCTCCAGTGACACCTAGGCATGAGTTTAGCTGCAGAAGAAGCGAAGACAGTCACAACTATGACACTCTTTCCTCTCCACTGTCCACTGACCTGTTAATGACTAACTTGGCCAGGACCAGGAGAAGACCCACAAGGAGGTCTTCCAACTGCTTACACCCCTCTGCATTGGTTGTCCAAAGATCAGGAGTATGGGGCTGAAGCGCAACTGAAAGAACAAAGCACGCTTTTAGAAAGTTCTAAAAAGGGGATGCAACCAGCCACAACCAAAATATACATGGACCACAGACTCCACAGCCCTGCAAAATAAACAGTTGGCTGGGGTTCTGTAAACCACCTCAAACTACAATTATATGGGACTACGCATGCAACACCAGTGGAGCTTTAGAAACGACTGTGTTGTGCGTAGACTACTATACACTACCTCTAATTTGGTTATTTACTAAGAAATCTCACAGACAATGAAATATTGAAACAATTACTTGAATTTTACTAGCAGCCAAAGTAACATCCCTCAAGTAATCAAGTTACACCTCACAAATGGTTTATTCCAGAGTTATCGTTGATTTTTTTTTCAATCTGTGAACAGTAATTAAAGTTCTGAAGTTTGCAGTATCACAAATGCATTGATAAGAAATGGATGAGATGCTATTAACGGGGTTTGTTGTTCATTATCACCTTTACTTACACTGACTCGTGCATCATTAACATGCAGATTGTTTTATCATGGAATGAATAGAAAATAGATACTGAGAATACCTGCCATGAGAGTTAGTGTGGTTACCTGACAACTCCAGCTTGCCACTTGCTCCTCTGGAGTGCCATCTTGGACACCTGGCACCAATATCTTAGGGTGCGCTCCACAGGCAGCAGCCACATGCACCCCATTTCTACCGGTGCTGGGATCCAAAACATGCCAGCCTTTCTGTGACAGTATGTCACATTTCCCATCCACTTATGCACTGTATTGCTGCTCTTTGGATCACACTGACAACTACCATTGATATGCTGCTGCAAAGGCACTTTGTATGTTTGGACAGGCAGCCAGCTCACTGACTGAACCAGGCTGCATTGCTTTTTATGCTTTTCCAACCTGCAATTCCTTGGCTGGAGCTTTGCATCTGTGCTATACTTGTAAGATATTATGGTAATACTATGTGGTTATGGTAGAAGTTTCTTGTGGCAGAGTGATAGTGCTTGTACCTCTAAGCCTGGAGGCCTTGGTTCAAGTCCCCACTGCCTGAAATGTGTGTTTTAATACATCTAAAAGGGTTGATTAAAATAACTAAAGCTCATAGTACTGCAGTTATGTCTCACATGTTTAGCACTGATGGAAAGCCTGATATCCTGTCATGGTTCTCAGCAGTGACCGGTCAAGGGAGTGGACACATTGCTGTGTAATATATTGCTATATCAATCTCAAATTTGCAATATGTGTAGCAAACACACTGAATGTGCTTCAAGCAAATGGCCATGTCTCAAATGCTTAGGGGAGTAGTACTCATTGATGCCCAGGGAGACTCCTGCTTAATTAAGGGTCTCAGCACTATAAGTTAAGGGAAGCCTCTGATATGTACAAGGGAATGGCATGGCCAAGCATCCAGTCTAGGTAGTTGTGGACATAGTGTCCGTACCTCTACATTCCAGGGAATGGATCATGTTCAGCCCTGTAGGTCCAGTGCAGTCAACCTGCAAAGTCCTGGAAAGACATTTTAGGATTTGTACAAATATCAGTCAAGAGTCTGGTCACTCATCACTGGGGGCCGTCTAGTTAATTTGATCACTGTATTTCACTAATTCACTAATGTCCACTAATTGACAAGCAGGGAAGGGTTTATCAGGGGGCTGGTGCTGCAGGAGGGAGACTAGGAAACTTAATGTTGGGGAGTGGTAACAGAATGCTGAGATGTAGAGGAGATTACAATAGCCTAGGGGAACAACTCAATTTATAACGGGAGGGGAAGACAACAGAGCCTGGGAAGTTGAAGCGCAATGTGATGGGGATCTTGATGGTCAGCAGCAGCCTGGCGTCTGGGGGAAAAGGGGAAAAGTGAATCACAAAACCTAGCACGGTCACTTCATATATCTGTGACTGGGATGGGTCGGGGGGCAAGGTGGGAAGGTGCAGACTCGGATTGATGGGTTGTGTGGGGATTTGAGGAAACACACCAGCTATATTTGATATGGAGGATTACTAGGAAAGGAACATTGATATTTGGGTATTCAACTACACAGCAAAGCAAAGCCTGAAATTTAAAGTTTGAAGAGCAGCTGCTGTTTCTTTCCATTATCCTGTAAAACACAAGAGTATGATGGAAATGAAAATGGCAGTGGCCACACCTGGAGTGGGTGGGGTACATGTTGTCATCCAAAGGCCCTTCAAGGGGCAACAGCAGTGTACACACACCCAGGCAGTGAAGGTGAAACATACTTATGAGCTCAGTGTTCCTTGTGACCCGTAGACATTATCCTCCTGCGTGCAACCTAACCCCTTGACCCAAGCCCTGCTGACCATTTCATGCAGCTAAACAGCTGGACCTGATTATCGCCTGTGAGGTGATGTGATAGCAATCCCTGGGAACCTGGAAAAATGAAGCCTGGTTACTGAGGCTATAGTCACCTGCAATTCACCCATTGCCTGTTCATCGGGCAGTAGCTGCTATCCTCATACCTTGGTCTACGGAACATTCTCTAGAGATAAGAATTAGTGGCTTCAGGACCTTCAACGTTGTAGTTGTGGCTACATAGAGACTCATACAAACAGATGAGAGTGAAAAGTGAACATATATTTACAAAAGTGATAGCGCATCTACTATCAAAAGTCCCTGGGCCACCAATGTGCCCTGAAAGTATTTTCTTCTTTCTTTCCCTTGCATTGTATCTCAGGGCAGTCCCAGGGTCTGTAGCTGAGGTGGAGGGACCTTGCCCTGTGATGGACCTCTTTGGCCTTGGAGTTTTGGTCAACCAATTCCAGGACGCTTGTGTCTCGAGGGACCAGGGACCAGACAAGCTGAGTGTGTGCAGGTTGAGTGGAGACAGAAGACCCAGCCATCTCTGAAATATTCCAAGAGGAGGCTTCCCATTTGGAGGGTGGGGGTTGGGGGGTGTGTGTTGGTTCAAGCTCTGGCCTGGTGCGTACGTGTGCCACCCTGTCTCCTTCTGAGGAAGTGGCACTCATCCCTGTCATTGTGCCATTGGTGCTGACCACCGGTAGCCACAGTGATGGAGTACCAGGCTGTTCACAC
Organism: Ginglymostoma cirratum; assembly: GCA_024137785.1. Lineage (NCBI taxonomy): Eukaryota > Metazoa > Chordata > Chondrichthyes > Orectolobiformes > Ginglymostomatidae > Ginglymostoma > Ginglymostoma cirratum. Next base: position 4,071,803 of record JAHRHZ010000066.1, read on the forward strand.
ACCCTGAGCTTCTGAAATAGAGCTTGACACATAGCTTTCACACTAAAAGATCTGATCACTAATATAATAATATTGCATATTAGAAACCAATAAAACAAAACGGTTTCTTGGAATTTCCTGTTGCTTTCATCTGATTTAATTTGAAAACTAATTTCCAATCACTTTGCAAAGTTTAATCTTTCTGCTGTAATTTATGTGCTGAGATCTGTTCTACTGCATGTCCGTTCGATAATCCCAATGCATTTAATAATAAAATCATGACATTTACTGCTGTAGATTTAAAATTATTAAACAAGCATAGCTTGTGCATCACAGGATCTTTGGAGTTTTGCAGCTTTGACAAGTACAATGAAACCTCCTGCCTCAGGGGTAGCATCTCTTTTCAACTGGGATAGCATAAACTCCTTTTGAGTCCACAGTTCTTTTTATGGCCATTGAGGCTTGCAGTTTATTTGCTTATTTTCACATTTCAAGCAGTAATCGTTAGAAAATATTGCAAATGCCTAAAGCCAGTTACACTCGTCAAGTGGCAATCTAGCTGTTGGAGAATTGTGAAAGGACAATTATTAAAGGTGCATTTTGATTGACCAGTTTTCTTTTGTTTGTAATACACAATTCATATTGTTGAAACTACCTGCACCTGTCACTGGGATTAGTCCCGTTTTGTAAGAGTAGTCCACGCTATATTTGCAAATAAAAATACAGTCTTCAGTTTTATGTTATTTGTTTTGGACCAACATTGTTGTAAAAGCTTCAGGAGTTCTGTGCCAATACAATATTCAGCAACAACATAACAGGAACGGAGGAATCTATACAGTTCCTAAATCCACTGTCCCAAAGAGAGAAAGCTTCTGTACTTACCAACAAAGTCTCCTCTATAGTTGGACAAACTGCTAACAATGACAGTCTCACTTTCTACCAATGGTCATTTGGGTCAGGTAACATGGGGTTCCTGCAAAACTGAATCACTATATAAGACACATCTTTCAGGATGCAATGGATGAGGAAGAAACAGAGTGAATGAAAGCACAGACCTAATCTTGTGTTACCACTGAGTGTCAACAATGATCCAACTTCGTTTAAAACTAAATAATTAAGAAATACATCAAAAAGAATGAAATAACCTAAGTCTGGAAAACATTGGGAAGTAGAAATGTTACTTCTAATTTATTAAAAGTTTACTTTGGTGTCATGAATTCCATTTCCATTTTTTTAAGATGTTAGATGTAGGGCATTAAGTGCTTTAGAAAATAATCTTAAATTGTTTTTGAATAAGTCTTTTGCAGCCAATATCTTACAGCAACTAGTAAGAAATATTTGAATTAATTGAGTAAAGATACTTTTAGTCCTGTTCAGGAGGACAGTGAGAATGAATAAAATTAAATGATATCATCTGTTCCATCCGGCAGTTTGCAGCATCAAATTCCAGTCTGAGAATTTTGTAATTGAAATGCGACACAGGTCATGTTTGTCACCATAAAGATTAATTCGGATTTACTCAGAATCCTCTGATGTTTCTGGCAGTATAATTCTGATATGAGATCTTTATTAAATATGATATGTGGATGTGCAGGGATTTCTGTCTCTTGGCAGAAGGTGCACGTTGTTGAAAAGATTACTGTTATTTAGATATGCTACAGCCAGAGGATGGTTATTCCTGGAGATTTAAACAAAGTCAAAGTATTGAAATCTCTAAGTACACTCATTGGTATTACACTATGCTGGTTAAATGACCCATGAATTCTAAATGGCATTGTGAGATCCCTCATATCAGGAGCTGAATTGTACTGTGGTTACCATCTTTACAAATTAAATTCATGCTGGAAAATTTTATTCAAGGCAAAGACATCTTTTTTGGTGAATGCTGTCATTCCTCATGATCTTAGGAATCTTAAAATCTACTCTTCAATGGCATGCAATGGACAAACAATGAGCTTGTTAACAATGAGCCACTTAAGAATTCTACTCTGTCTCATGTCACTTTAGAAGATGGAAAATATTAGATACAGCAGTCAATTTCGTAACAAGTTAAATTATAAAAATCAATTTATTCGCATTATTGTTACGTGTGACATAGTGAGATATTGGGCTTAATTTTCCCCTGTGATCCTGGGGTGGCATGGTGGCTCAGTGGTTAGCACCGTAGCCGCACAGTGCCATGGACCCGGGTTCGATTCCAGCCTTGGGTGACCGTCTGTGTGGAGTTTGCACATTCTCCCTGTGTCTGCACAGGTTTCCTCTGGGTGCTCTGGTTTCCTCCCACAGTCCAAAGATGTGCGGGTTAGGTGGATTGGCCATGCTAAATCGCCCATAGCGTTCAGGGATGTGTAGATTAGGTGAGTTATAGGGGGATGGGTCTGGGTGGGATGCTCCAAGGGTTGGTGTGGACTTGTTGGGCTGAAGGGCTTGTTTCCATACTGTAGGGATTCTATGACTCTATTATCCTATCCCAAATTGGGTGATATGATAGATGAAAATATGTCCAATTGAATTGATTCAAATATGCAATCTGATAGGGTGTAAGTGTCTAAACTTAAAGCAAGGGACAAAATATGACAGGCTTCAGGAAAACAAATTGTAAATGTTCTTCAAACATATTAATAGTGAAAGATAGGATGCAGCCCTAAGGAACAAGCAGGTAAGTTGCTCACTGAAGCATCAGGTATGTCAGAGCTATGAAATGAATACTTTGCTTCTGTCTTTATCAATTTAGAAGATCATGACAATGGCACAGTTGAAAATGTGGATATTGATCAACTGCGCGGCGTAGTGATAAATAAAGAAGTGCTAAAAAAGCTGACAGCACTCCAGGTAGAAAAGTCACGAGGCCTGAATGGGATGCATCCCATATTTGAGGTAAGGGAGCAAATCACTTCAAAAACTAATAAAATTTCTTGGAACATTGGTATAATGTACTGACAGATTAAAACATAAAATTACACAATTGACTAATGTTGAATGAGACAAGAGCAGCCTTGGACTATATGATTGTTATCAGTTGCACACTGACTTTCTGCCAAGATGCTTGCATACAAAAAAACCTGGGGTATGGCAGTTGGGCATCTGTTGTGCCCATTTTTCATGCATAAAATAGAAGCTAAGTATATGAAAAACATTGGGCCTTAGCTCAATCTGCACCTGCACTGGTTCTATTGATAACCAAGAGAAACTTTTTTTAAAAAATTGATCCAGTAGCTAGTTTAATTCAGTTGAAATTGTGGCCAAATTTGAATGCCAGGCTTAACTGTTCAAATAGAGGAGTAATTCCTTGTTTCAGAGATAGTAGGAACTGCAGATGCTGGAGAATCTGAGATAACAAGGTGTAGAGCTGGATGAACACAGCAGGCCAAGCACCATCAGAGGAGCAGGAAAGCTGACATT
>JAHRHZ010000066.1:4080334-4106731 GCA_024137785.1 Ginglymostoma cirratum
TCACTGTGCGCTCAGGGTCAGGGTCACTGTGCGCTCAGGGTCAGGGTTACTGAGTGCTCAGGGTCAGGGTTACTGTGCGTTCAGGGTCAGGGTTACTGTGAGCTCAGGGTCAGGGTCAGGGTCAGGGACACTGTGTGTTCAGGAACACCATGCTCAGGGTCAGGGACACAGGTCATGGATTGAACCAAGAGGCATTTCCAAGCTTTCCATTCGCTATCATAGCGTTCCCTCACTTGGAGCTGACCGGGGCACTCACAGCACCCTTACCTTGCTTTGCCCCCTCAGCCAGAGATACCAGGCTGAGATTACTTTTGTCTTGCCTTGCTGTTATGGACAGGCACAAAACCAGGAAGCTTTCCATGGCTGTCAGCAGGCCTTTGCCATCCCAGGTATCAGATGATACTTAACAAGTTGCCTGACATCTTATTGAGCACTTCCTCAATCATCTCTGTCACTTTGAACAATTTGTGCACTTGAGCTTACAGGTCTTCCTGTTTCTACATTATCATTAAAATTGCACCTTTTATGTCATAATGCCTGTCTTCTTCCTACCAAATTCCCTTACATTTCTCTGTCTTAAATGATCATTTGCGATGTGTGTGCCATTCAATTAGCCTATCCATGTTTAATTGAAGTCTATCATTATCCTCCTCACATTTCATATCACTTTCAAATTTTGTGTCAGTTGAAAACTTTGAAAATATGCCCTGCACATCAAAGCCTAGGTCGTTAACATGCATTCATAAAAACAGTGGTCTTTTTACATAACTTTGTTACTTTCTCTTCTCTCCTAATCCCAAGGCAACCTTTGTTTCTTTTCCAGTTCAGATTCTCAAGAACAGTGGAGGATGAGGAAGAAATAAGCAATTTTACAGTTGCAGCCACCATCTCAAATACTGCAGGTATTTTAGTGGCCACAATTCTGGGAGATCTGCATGTGAAGAGATATTGTACAGAGTGAACAAGTGGCTTGGCAGAGGGGCAGGATACTTCAAGTGCCAGCTCGCCAGAGCACGAGGTCCTACGTTGGATCTGCTGCAAAGGACTCAGATGAGAACTTGGAAGGACCAGGCCACTGTCAGGTGCACATACCAAATCTTGGTGCACTGGAAAGCATGCCAAAAAGACTTGCACCCAATGTCAGGGAGCACTGAGAAGCCCAGGATTCAGTTTGCACAAAGCTTTGTGTAGAGGTCGGAGCCCATTTATGGAGAATTGTCCTGTTGTCCTCTTGCAAAGATGTCAGCATTTCTGCTGTCACCTCCACCAGTGCCCTTGCTGTTGTCTGTCAGCTGGCCAACCAGCCAAGCTAGGCTAGTGCAGCCCAGGCTGAGATAGTGCTGTCTGAAGTCAGAGCTCCTTGAAGCTGTACTTCATGGCCATTGTCTGATTCCTCATTTGAAGGTTCACAGCCTTCTATTATAATGTTGCAGCTAGAATAGAAACACACTAAAGGAGCACTAAGAGAGGTAAAGGCCTAAAGAGGACAGGCACTGAGGCAGTACACTATGGCAATTAGTTTAGTTATGAATAATTGCATTATCATTGCACTTATAAATTTGAACTTCCATTGAAATTTACATTTTATTGTTGTTTTTGTCAGAAAGATTATATTGTATTAGGCAGTAATAGGTGAAAGGTATGGGATGTTTGCCTTTGATAAATGAGGAGATGTGGTTGACTTACTGGCATCACTCATTAATTATATTATCACATAGAACCTGGGCAAGTAAGTGACTGTCCCTATTGAAGTTTCTCTTCCTCTTCTTTCTTTTCCTGAGATTCTTCCCTGAAAGAGAGTGCTGTTGCCTCATAATTGCCAGTTTGTGCAGCATGTAACATATTACCTTGAATCCATAGCTGATTACTACAGAAGGGAATCCCCACTCAGAGTGGTTCGGGCAGTGGAAAAACAAACTCAACATGTATATGCTGTGCACATATTTAGTTTAGTGAAGCCATGAACCATGTTGCTAACAAAGAACCATTGATGTCCAAATCAAAGGCCAGCCTTTGATTTTCTGTGGTGGGTGGCATACAACTGGCATAGAAAACTGTCATTGAATGCCTTTGGTGTCACATAAGCTGCACTGTAAAAGAACAGAACCCCTATTCAGTTCATGAAACTGGCCAGGCAGACACAAAGCACATGCAAAGTAATGAGTGGCATTGTGGGGTCAAGAGGTGATGACAAAGTGGCACAGGTCTTCAGCTGCCAGCTGAACATCATGATGTATTAACTGGGCAAGTGGCGTAAGTGATGTGGGTGCATCATTTTATCATGCACTGGGGAATGCTGTAGATCAGGTGGCAAGAGTGCTAGAGGTGGAGCTGGTGCCAAATCAGCACTGAGAGTCTAAAAGATGATTTAAATTGAGGGTCGCTGTTAATGAGAAAGGACCTGCATTGGCAAGGTCTGAATTTAGACTAAAACTTCTACATAACACCTTGGTGAGATATTCTTATGAAAATCTTACTTTTGATTTGCTTGTTGAAGATATGTCATAGCTTGGAGACAGGATAGATACACAGTTCCATGAGGCCTCATTTACTGATCTGCTGGTGCGACAGCATCTATTCTATTCCAGTCAGTTGGCTGGAAAAGGCATTCTTGCATGACCAAGAAAAACCAGACAGAGATTGCAGTGGAAGTGAGTAGCCAAGCTACATAACAATGGGGCTGGCCCCAGTGTTGGAAAGAGATAATTGATTAACTCCAAACTGCGAGTGTGTTCCTGAGTGAATGCTTTGCAAACTGTGGATGAATGGTAGGCAGAGACAGACGAGTCAGTCAATTTGTAATGGATTGATCAGCTCTTTATGTAAACCCTATGTCAACCCTGCTCACTGGATGTGTATGGGTTTTAGATGAGCCCATTTCCTCCTGCAACTCCTCCACCTCCAAAGAGTGTAGGCATGATATTGGGGGGCAGGACAGACACATGCACCCATCAACTACTGTGCCTGCAGCAGTTGGAATGATCAGTGATGTGGCCAGCAATGTCACAGCAGCACCACAAAGTAATCTTGTCTGGGTATTACAGGCTTCTCGTGTTGGAAACTAAAGATGAGCAAATGTTTTCTGTTCCTGCAGTAGTTCCCCTTTGAAGAAAAGCCTACTGGCAAGCGCATTCCTTATCCAGGAAGTAGATACATGTTAAGGTATAATGGGATATGTAAATTCAGATAATGTAACTGATGATATTACTCAGACATCAGCCGAGTAGTTCAGAACAGAACAATAAGAAGGAACATGTAGGGACATGACACAGAAAAAAATGTATTAAATAACCTGTAGTGAACAAATGTAAGTGATGTTACACTGCTGAAGGGAGTAACAGACCCTAGCTGTAGGATTAAGATAAGCTAGGGATGCTTGAGATCAAGAGGAGTGAAATCAAGAGGAGTAAATAACTAGTAAACAGCCTCTCAGTGTATATGTATAGATACCTACCATCACAGATACTAAGAAGTATCTTAGAATGCTGGCAGTGGGGTCAGATCTTTCCTTTTCCTTTCTTACCATGTCCATCTTGTTTCATTTCAGTTGTGATTTGTGACTCATCCCACTGTACATTTCTCAAATGGAGTGCCTACATTTACTTGGATATCAGTATTTGAGTTGCCAATTCAATATGCAGAGTGCATGACACAGTTTGCTAGGAGATTCCCAGTCCATCTGATCATTTGTTCTGAATTCCTAATCTTTAGAATAGAAAATGAAAGGGAATTGATTTACAAGTCATGTCCTGGCATTCACTTTAATAGCATTCATCACAGTCAGAGATTCTCTGCATCAGCCCCTGCATAACTAACAGGCCTCAGATGGAGACTCCTTAATTAGCCTGCCAGCAATGAGTTTATTTTTATTCCACTTGTACAATGTGGCCATCACTGGCTGAGCCAGCATTTCTTGCCCATCCCTAGTTGCCCTTGAGAAGGTGGTGAGCTGCCTTGTTGAACAGCTGCAGTCCTCCTGCTGTGGGTTGATCTACAATGCCCTTAAGGAGGGAATTCCAGGATTTTGACTCAGCGACAGTAAAGGAACAGTGATATATCTCCAAGTCAGGATGGTGAGTGGCTTGAAGCAGAGCTTGCAGGTGGTGGTGTTCCTATGCATCTGCTGCCCTTATCTTCTAGATAGAAGATGCTAAGGGTTTGGATGGTGCTGTCTAAGGATCTTTGGTGAATTTCTGCAATGCATCTTGTAGATAGCACACACTGCTGTTGTTGAGCATCGGTGATGGAGAGAGTAGATGCTTGTGGATGTGTTGTCAATCAAACAGGCTCCTTTGTCCTGGATGGTGTCAAGCTTCTTGAGTGTTGTTGAAGCTACACCCATCCAGGCAACCAGGGAGTATTCCATCATGCTCCTGACTTGTCCCTTGTAGATAATGGACAGGGGAGTCAGGAGGCAAGTTATTTTCCACAGTACTCCTAGCCTCTGATCTGCTCTTGCTGGCTCTGTGTTTATATGGCGACTCCAGTTGAGTTTCTGGTCAATGGTAACCCCATTGATGTTGATGGTGTTGCATTCAGTGATGTTAATACTAATGACTGTCAAGGGACAGTGGTTATATCATCTCTTATTGGAGATGGTCACTGCCTGGCATTTGTGTGGCAAAAATGTTACTTGCCACTTGTCAGCTGAAGCCTAGATATTACCCTGATTGTGCATTTGAAAATGTAGCACCTCAGTATCTGAGGAATTCAAATGGTGCTGAACATTGTGCATTCATCAGCAAACATCCCGACTTCTGACCTTATGATGGAGGGAAGGTCATTGATGAAGCAGCTGAAGATGATTGGGTCCAGGGCACATACTGCCATCTCTGCTGGGTCTGTCCTGCCATTGGGACAGAACATATCAAGATTATCATATCATGAGTATGAAGCTGTCAGGCTGTTCCTTGACTAGTCTGGGAGACACATCTTTCAATTTTGGAAGCAGCCCCCAGATATTAATAAAAAGGACTTTGCAAGGTTGATGGGGCTGTTTCTGGCATTGTCTTAGGCCAAGTCGTCCATTTGGTCATTTCTTTGTTGAGACTTTGTCACGACTGATACAACTGAATGGCTTGCAAGGCCATTTCAGAAGGCACTTGAGAGTCAACCACATTGCTGTGAGTCTGGAGTCACGTGTAGGCCAGACCACGTGAAAATGACAGATTTCCTTCTCTGAAAGATAGTAGGGGATGTAGCTAGGGTAGCTGAAATCTTAATCAAGCCTGTTGGAAATGCCAAAATCAATATAAGTATTTCTCAGAAAGACAGTTTATCACTGCCCTCCTGCACAGCAGGACACATTAAAAGTTTGTTTACAAAATTGCCTCCCAAATGTTAAGATTCCAGCTTGGGCTTGAACCCTGAAGTGGGCTTATAATCAACAAGATTATAGGCATTTTCCTGTTTGCTTCAGTCTAAAAGTATTTACTGGTTTGCTGGTGTAACTATGAGATGGCCATGTCTCTTGGATGAAGACCCATCAGACTAGCCCTTCAAAATTCTTAGAACCAATCAAGAACAGTATTTTTGTGATGCTTAGAAAACAACGATGAACTGCTGTGGCATTAACATATGATCCCATGGCTTACAAAATGCTTGAGTGTGACTACAATATTGTACTGCTTGCACTGTAATGAATAAAGCTGAACAATCTGATCAACAACATCCTTTCACGCAAGGTAAATACCTGTAAGGCATCTGCTAAATTCTCAGAACCTAACTTAGGTATCATCATAGAATCGCAGTGTGAGACAAAGTCAGTTTCAGTACAGCACAATGTACTTAAAGTTCTAGAGCTTAGGTGGTGGTTGAACAATTCCAACTTGTTTTATGTATATTGTACTTGAGATATTGTTCCATTATTCTCTGATTGACAGAAATTAATAAAGTGGCATCATTTGCATAATATTTGTTTATTTAATGGGTATTTGCATTGGGCTGAAAATTGTTATAATTATAGCATGCTGTGAGCGGTTGGTAACTCCTATAAGTAAATTGTCTATTCTGATTTCACTATGGTGCTCTGTCATACCAGGAGCAATAACACTGCCTTGGGAATGATTGTGTTCATAAGTAACCATCAGTTTGCTAGTCATTTTTGAAACATCTGATTGAACACTGGTTTTAATGTAATACAGACTGCATCACCTTGTTAGACTGGCTGGAAGTTTCTGGTTTTCTCACTGTTTATGTAGTTGCTGTTGCTAACAAGGGTACTGAATAAATCATGACTGGATGTCTCCTTGACCTACATTCTAAGGCTGACACTGAGATGAGGAATTTGTCTCTAATCCATTATATTCTGTACAAGTTGTGGCAGCCACACAGTTTCTGGAATTAACATAGTGGTTTTTGTGAAGAAAGATGTTTTCTTGACTTGCAGTGACAATGTTGAATTTCAAGCCTACCCAAGGCCTTTTTTATAGATTGGTGAGTACCTACTTTAAATTGCAATTCATGCTTTTGATGTTATACTAATTGTCAGTGTTAAGAGCCATCAAACCCCAATAATAATGTCTTTGATTGTGTCATCCTTTATTCTATAGATAAGTGTAAGTTCTCTAACTGAACTTATTGTTGTCAAATAAGTAAATAGGAAATCTTGGCTTGGGAAATCTTGGCTATCTGATTTCAGAAAGTGACAACAAGCACAAGTCATACATGCTGCACTTTAGCAGAAGCTAACCAACGTGTACAGCTAAATTCCACCTTAACGCCTTGAACCTAAGAAACCTGAGAATGCAAAACTTAATCATTTCATAATTGTGGCTACAGTACAAATGCACACGGCATTTATACATTAACAAAAGCACAGCAAAACCTGAAGATGAAATCAAATCTTAATCTCATTTACGTTTGTATACATAGTTTTATAGTGTACTGCATACATTGAATATCTTGCATCACCTTCAGGAGAAGGTGAAGAAGTTGATTACTAGGGCAGAGGGTAGCGTATTGCAATAAATATAAAATTGCATCTCCAATTGGCTGTGAATTTTTGGGGTAACACTACATTAAGATGCATAATTTGCATTTCCCTTTGCTAAACATAAATATCAGTCCATATACTTGCTCAAAAATAGTAGCAGCAAGGAATAAATATGTAAACCAATAATAGCAATATCCTTTTAAAATATCTTAAGTACAATATTCTATTATAAATTATACTGTTCATAGAAAATTGATGAAGGTATTACCTGAATAAAGCTGTAAAGCAGACCACAGATGCCCTTCATGTTGGTTCCATGGGTTTACGATTGAAAACTGGTTTCTCAACATTGTGTCACACCATTCTTGTGATTCTTTTTCTTTCAAACCAGTGCCATCCCAATGTATAAGAGCAATTTGTTGATCATGTACCTTGTAACCAAATCTGGTACCTCACCTGAGGTTATCTTCCAGATGTTTGTATTTTATCCCATATTGTTAAAATGATGGTTGTAGCTTTGGAATCATGTAAAAATGAACTAGATTTGTTAAAGGCTAAAACATATGTACTTAAATATAACCATAAAATATATATTTTAATGTATTTGATGCAGTTGGTAGCTAATAGACACAGTTTACATCCAAGAAAGAACGAAAAACAATTTGCATACATGTAAAACAATCTTTCACATCCTCAGGACATCTCAGCACTTCATGGCCGATTAAGTATTTTTGTGGTATTTACACTATTGTAATATAAGGAAACTTTGCAGTCAGCAAAATTGAAGTTCAAATTCAACAGACGGAAATAGAGAGGTACTTTTTCACTCAGTTATTAAATAAATTTCATTAGCAAACAATAAATAGAAACTTTTCCAAACTGTGCAGATTGTTGGCTACCTAATGTGTCATTAGTGAATTTCCATTACCTCTATGTTGTTGTGCCTAGCTGCCAAATCTATAATTTTACTGCACAACAAAATTAGTCCTGGCAGTTTCAGTCAAGTGGCAGCACAGTAACTGGAAAAAAACATCTAACAGTAATTTCTTACTTTTGCAGGACCAGGCGAGGCTTGAGGACATGAGACGAAATGTGCTGAGAGTGTAAATATTATGGTAAGTGGAAACATGAGACCAATCTGAGATAAGACTGGAAATGTGTTGTCAGCATCATCAGTAATCTGTGCTATACTTGACCTTGTGCACATTTGAGATATGATGCTATTTCTAATGATGCTTTATTGTCAACATTAATGAATTCTCACTATCATAGAGGAGTTCTAGAAATGTGACTTTAAAAAAATTCTGAGCCGCTGAATAACATAATACATTTTAAAATGCTGAGTTGTGAATTAGAGATCTCAGATTAATTCATTGTTCAAATACATATCTCCAGCTTGGAAAGGGGGTAGGTTATGAGGATGGGTGGGGAGGACAAAATATTATGTATTTAACATATAGTTTGCTTTGTGCTGAAAGGAGGGAATCTTAATTCTCTAAAATTGGTGCAAAGTTGAAGTTTTATGACTCTCAATGTCAACTCTGCTCATTTTGATTTTAATGGAGGTAGAATGGTGGAATAGGAGCGGATCTGCTTCATGGAAGCGGATTGTCAATTTAAGTATTGTAATAAGGTTGCGTGCCTCATACTTACACACAATTTTAAATATAATTCTGGATACAAGTTTCGCAAGCCTTGGGGAAGTCAGGCACAGTGGTTCAGTGGTTAGCACTGCTGCCTCACAGCACCAGGGACCCAGCTTCGAATCTACCCTTGGGTGACTGTCTGTGTAGAGTTTGCATGATCTCCCTGTGTCTATGTGGGTTTGCTCTGGTTTCCTCCAAAGATGTGCAGGTTAGGTGGATTGGCTCAATTGTGGGTAGTGTACAGGGATGTGCAAGCCAGGTATATTAACCATAGGAAATGCAGAATTACAGGGATAGAGTAGGGGAATGGGGATAGGTCTTGGTGGGATGCTGTTCAGAGGGACAGATGACCTACTCCTACACTGAGGGGATTCTATAGGACCCAGGAGGTAAACATCACCTAATTTAAAAAAAAAACCCAAGAACTGTGGATGCTGTAAATCAGAAAGAAAAACAGAAATTGTTGGAAAAGCTGAGCAGGTCTGGCAGCATCTGTGAAGAGAAACCAGAGTTGATGTTTCAGGTCCAGTGATGATGTCCTGAGGAAGGGTCACTGGACCCAAAGCTTTAATTCTGACTTCTCTTCACAGATGCTGCCAGACCAACTGAGCTTTTCCAGCAATTTCTGTTTTTGTTCATGGTTAATGTCACCTGCTAGATTTACTGTGCCTGCATCTCCAACCCATTCATGACTGGAAAACCACTGCAAAACTAAGAAAAGCAAAGTACTATGGATGTTGGAGATTTAAAATAAATATAGAAACTGTTGGAGAAATTTAACAAGTCTGACAGCGTCTGTGGAGACAGAGTTAATGTTGAGTACATAGGCTGTAGAAACAGAATTATGCACTTTGGCTCCATAAGTTTTCTCCACCATTTGATCATGCCTGATGTGTTTCTCAATCCCATTCTCCTGCCTTCTCCCAATAACCCTCGATCTCCTTACTAATCAAGAGCCTGCCTTCTGTGGCAATGAGTTCCACAGATTCACCACCCTCTGAGTGAAGAACTTCCTCCTCAACTCAGTTCTAAAGGGTCATCCCTTCACCCTGAGGCTGTGCCTTCGGATCCTAATCCTCATCTCTCCAGTTGTGGAAATATGTTTGCCATGTCTGTTCTAACCAGGCTTCTTAATAGTCTGAAAGTTTCAATGAGATTCCTCTCTCCATTGAGTACAGACTCAATGTCCTCAACCGCTCTTCATATGACAAGTCCTTCATTCCCAGGATCATTCTTCTGAACCTGCTCTGGACCTCTCCAACACAAATTCATCCTTCTTTAGATTCAGGGCCTCAGCTGCTCACAATATTCCAAATGTAGTCTAATCAAAACATCATACAGCTCCTGTAGTGCATCCCTGTTCTTGTATTCTAGCCCTCTTAAAATGAATGCTAACATTGCATTTGCCTTCCTGGCTGCTAAATAAACCTGCTGGTTAACCTTTAAGAGAATCCTGAACTAGGCCACCTAATTCCCTTTGTGCTTCAGATTTCTGAAGCCTTTCCCTGTTTAGAAAATAGTCTATGCCCCTGTATGTCCTACCAAAGCACTCAATCTTACACTTTCCCACATTATACTCCATCTGCCACTTCTTTGTCCACTCTCCCTAGCCTGTTCAAATCCTTCTACACATACTCACTTCCTCAACATTACTGTCCATCCACCTATCTTTGTGTTATCTGCAAACGTAGCAACTAATTCAGTCCTCAGTCAATTCATCCAGATCATTGATGTATAATGCAAAACATCTGTATTACCAACAACGACCCCTGCAGAACCCTACTAGTCACAGGCTATTGCCCTGAAAAAGACCCCTTTGATCCCACTCTCTGCCTTCTGCCAGTCAGTCGATCCTCTAGCCATGCCTGTACCTTACCCTTAACACCATGTGTTCTTATCTTATTTAGCAGCCTCCTGTGCAGCACCTTGTCAAGGATCTTCTGGAAATCCAAGTAGATCATGTCTACTGGCTCTCTCTTATATAACTTGTTTGTTACCTCCTCAAAGAATTCTGACAGATGTGTCAGGCATGACCTCCCTTTGATGAAGCCATGCTGACTCAGCCCTATTTTACCATGCACTTCCAAGAACTCTGCAATCTCATCCTTAATAACAGACTCTAAAATCTTACTGACGATTGAGGTCAGTGTAACTGGCCTATAATTTCCTGTCTTCTGCCTCCCTACCTTCTTAAACATAAGTGTTACATTAGCCATTTGTCAGTCCTCTGGGACCCTCCCTGACTCCAGTGATTCCTGAAAGATCACCACCAATGCTTCTGCAATTTTCTTAGCTATCTCCTTCAGAATGTTGGGGTGTAATCCATTTGATCTGGGTGATCTATCCATCTTCAGGCTCCAAGCAATTTCTCCTTAGTCATGGCCACTGCACTCAACACTGCCCACAGAGTGCTCCCTTGAAGTTATGGTTTGTTAATAATGTCTTCCGGCATGAAGACTGATGCAAAATACCTAATAAGTTGCTCTGCCATTGCTTTGTCACCCATTACTTTTTCTTCAGCTTCATTTTCCTGCAGTCCAATGTCTACTCTTGTCTCTCTCTTACCTCCTATATTTCTAAAAAAATTCTTGCAATCTTCTTTTACAAAATTACCTACCTTACCCCAGTATCCATTGTGTTTATTCTTTGAAAAACTCCAACCCCTGGATATTTCTGAATTCCCTCCCTGCCTTTCCATCAATGAAAACATAATCCCTTCCCCGAGGCCTCCCATGATTCTCTGATGCCTCTGGTTCGCCTCTCAAGCCTCAGACTACCCTGCTCTCTGCTGGTCCCTCAGCACAACTACCACCCTGACAAGACCCCTGGGCTCCAGCTTGCACCGACTTGGTCCTGTTACCTCTTAGCCTTGCCTGCCAAATGGATGACAGACTTGTCAATCATTGGCATAAGGCAGAGTTCAAATATGAGCCAATACCCTTCCAATGGTTGTAGACAGAGGGTAGGATTTCAGATCAGACTGAGATTGGAAATGGGGCAAGACAGGGCCCGAAATTAGCTGCACCAGCTGGTACGCCTGGATCTCGACACTCTTCTTTGTGGGCAGATAATTGAGCTTTTGGTGGCACTAAGTCAAAAAAAAAAAGAAACCTAACTCGAATTTTCCAGGAGACCTCTAGATTCCCAATCTGATGTAGGGTGGACAGATGGGTCCACTGCAAATCATTTACTGATTGCCAGCGCTCCAAGCTGCCCAATAGATTTGCCCTATCTACCTAGATATGGGTACAGCCAATAGTTACCCTTTAGAAAGATTAACTATCGGCACCACTCCTCTGTCCTCACAGTTGTGGTTATTGTGATTCCATCACAAATTTGCCTATCTCACACCAGGTCTGATAAACCAAATGTAGATTCTGTTTTTTGAAGCTATGTTAGAATTTCTCAGCAGAAAGATTGACTATAAAGGTTCTGAAAGTCAGTTGCAACTTGCCCATACTACATAGAACATAGAACAGTATAGCACAGTACAGGTCCTTTGGCCCACGATGTTGTGCCGAAATTTTACCCCAAACCTAAGGTCTATCTAACCTTCGTCCTTACCTTATGCTATCATCCGTATGCCTATCTAATAGCCGCTTAAATGCCCCTAATGAGGCCGACTCCACTACCCTCTCTGGCAATGCATTCCACGCCCCTACCACTCTCTGAGTAAAGAACCTACCTCTGACGTCTCCCCTATGTCTACCTCCACTCACCTTAGAACTATGCCCTCACATAATAGCTACCTCCATCCTGGGAAAAAGTCCCTGGCAGTCAAACATGCTGCAAACTAACCTGGACAGTGGCTGCTGGTCACATGTTTTACATCCTGGTTACATGCCCGATTAGCATATTTCCTCTTAAAGTGATATCACAAGAGTGACCTGGCTGCTTTTTATATTTTGTAAACAATATTTTTTAAAGTTGTGAAATGCACTGTCTGTCATTTACACTTTAATCCAGCCCATAGCACTCTGAAGTTGGAAGGCTTCTGATTGGCCTTTCTGCTTGGAGACCCCACTTGTAACCCTTACTTGGACAGGGGACGCACCTTCATGCACATTAAGGGGTCTGCATCCCAGACAAGCATTCCTTGTCTGACTGCTTACTCCTTCCCAGGTTGGCTTGCGGACACTGTAACATTCCCAGCTCCTATTCCACGATGGAATGAAGGGTCTTTTTCTATGCTGTGAAACTCGATGTCTTTACTTCCTGCTTCCAATTTGAAAATGCAACCCAGATCCTCAGCATACTGTAAGGACAACAGTACATGGCAGCCTACAATACCTTCAGTATGAAACACAAAGGTAGAATTGCAGTAGGTTTACAGCTCAATAAGGTTATTATTTGTAGCTGTTTAGGAAATGAAAATAAGGAAAAGAAAATGAGAATACAACAACTTTATCCTGCATGTTTTCAAGGCCATCCATACCTCTGCTATGAGTGACAGTAATCATTTTTGGAAATCGGCCTGTTTTGTACAAAGGTCATATTGATCTGAATGAGGCAGAGTGCTTAATACCGAACTGAGTTTTATTACTCATTCAGTTTGTAGATGTGGAGATTAAAGATCCATTTATATCTTGAGTCCATGAAAGTGCTCTTAAACACTCTCAGATCCTTCCGGCATTTTCACAGAGGCACTTTTAAGTCTCTTTTGACTTTTCCACATCAGTGATCTCAGATGTCTGTAGTGCAGTGTTGGCTTGTGGCAATCACAGTGTAGCATTACATTACATAGGAAAGCTTTAAAGAGCAAACTACTACAAGGACAATTGTACAGATTCATTTACAGACAATTTTTATAGGGTGTTCATACAAATGTGAACTGTGGTCTGCGGAAAAGAATGCATCAAATATGAAAAGTATGTAGACTGAAAAGGACATTACATGAGAGAGATTGTAGTCAGTGCACTACTCAAAGAAGAAGCAAGATCTCAATGGAACAATTCTTAATAGTGTATTAACCGAGAGAAAACCGCTGCAAGGTTACAGAACAGGAAAGATTTTGCCAGTGTTAAAATGTAATGTGAAAATAAAATTCAAATATACTTAACCAGTCTTGGATTTTTTTGCACTGTGGCTCAGTGCATTAGCCCTGATTATCTAGTGACAGGGTTAGAAATTGCTGCCGCCATAGCACATGAACAAACTCCTAAAATGTTCACGTGATATTGCTCTGTTTTCCCAGTGGTATTGATTCCCCCACTGGCCCCTTGTACTGCTGCAGGACGTGAATATTTCCAGGTTGGGCATGCCCAAATCCTAGAATCCCGACTGTGTAGAAACAGACTATTTGGACCATTGAGTCCATGCTAACCCTCCAAAGAGCAACTCACCCACCCTACCCCTGTATTTCCCATGGCTAATCCACCTGGCCTGCACATCCCCGGACTCAATGGACAAATTAGCATGGCCAACCCACCTAACCTGCACATCTTTGGACTGTGGGAGGAAACCAGAGCACCCGGAGGATACTCACGCATACACACGGAGAATGTGCAAACTCCACACAGACAGTTGCTTGAGGGTGGAAATGAACCCACACCCCTAGTTCTGTGAGGCAGCAATGCTGACCAGTGAACCACCCAAGTTTCTGAACGTAAAGCTCATATTACTTTGAGCATATTAAGGGGACTACTTCTAAATATGTTTTGAGTCATTCATGGCAAGAGACATTGGGTAGAATCTTCCACTCCTAAACCACATGGGCATCAGTGAGAACATTGGGAAAATTGTGTGAAACTAAAGTGAGGAAGCTATTGATGTTGAGTTCAAAATGTCTGATTTTACAACCAAATGTTAAATGGTAAGAGGAGATTCTTGTTCATAAGCATTAAAAGGCCTATTTGTATGTGTTTGAGATCCCTTAATATCTTATTATTACCCAATCTTGCCTCATTTATATGCAATTTCCCATTCTACTGCATAGAAACTAGATGGCAACAATTCCCAATGTGAAAGCCTGAGTGATTTCATAGCAACTCCAACTTACTCCTTGTTCCTCTGACTCTCCATCTTGGACACCAGTCACTAATATTGTAGGCACACCCTTGGGGCTGTGATGGCATGCATTTCCCATCCATGGAACTTGACATCAGACATACAGATCTGACTGCATTCTCATAACACGTTTCTGGTCTGTTTGCAAGACCATTCTGTACTGCCATGGTGCATTTTGGAGTGCACCAGCAACTTTCATTGCAATGTTGCCATCAGAACATGTTGCATACAAAGCAATCTCATGAATTGACCCTGGCTGCATCTCAGGGAACCTCACTTGCTTCTTTTAGCACTCTTTCACTTTGCACCTACTTGGATGCTCACAGTAATCCAGCCTTGCCTTCCCATTTTGTGCTTCAGCCCCTCAGCTAGAGCTTTAAATGCTTACAGTACTTCTTTCTTGGCTCGTCTTTTAGTGTAGACACAAAGCCGGCAGCTTGTCATGGTTGTCAGCCGAGATCAGTCAAGGTGTTGCTGAATGGCACCATGATACCTCAAGGTCATATTTGCATTTGTCAACACCCTTTACAGCAAAACACTGCATGTGCATCAGCCAGATGGGCACATCTGAAAGTCTGTGGGGACCAGTCCTCAATCAAATCAAGGAGGACACCCTTCAGTCAGGGCCACCCAGTGTAGTGAGGCAATGGTAGTGTCTGACATCAGTTCAGGGGCTTGTACACAATCAGTTGGCTGCTTGTTGTATGCAGGGCCAGCAATTCCATTTCGATTACAATCCAGGCAGTAGGCCGCGGTCAATCCTTCAGATCCAATACAAGCAGTTTTGAGAGTTGTGGTATGTCACTTAGGAGCTGTACAGAGATCAGTCAGGGCTGTGGTCACACATCAGTCAGGACAATCCATCTAAATCAGTCAGAGAGAGGCTCATGGTCAGTCTTGGGTCACTCACTGAAAGTCAAGGGGGTTATCAGGGGTCATTGCTGTAATAGGGAAGTTGGGGAAGTCAGTTCTGATGATTAGAGACAGTAGGCTGGGATATTGGAGGTTGGCAATAATTGTGAAACAGGGAATCTCAACATATATGAGGGGAACAGAGTGGTCCAATGGAGGATATGGGATTCAGTGAGAGGCTGTCATCAATGGTGGCTGCACTACCCCGGGCTCAGTATCGGGCACAGTGCAGCAGATTGTTGGCGTGACTGAGCTGTAGGGCTGAAGCTGAGTGGCTAGTTTTGACAGATGAAATCATAATTCAAAGTGGCATATAGGAACTTTTGGAAGCCCAGCTCTAACAGTGTCAAAATAACTGCCAGCAAGGAAAGGGCATGAAAGATTCAGAGAAGTCCTTTAATAACGAAGTTGAGCCTACAACTTACTGTGCCAATTGTGACCTGCATTGAATCCATTGAGATTCAGCAGCTGGAACTTGGGGACGAACCTGTGGAACCTAGGCCTGCTAATCAGGCCTTGCACATCAAGAGAGCTAGTGTGATTCTCCCATAGAATAAGGTACTCATGCTTGTTCAAGGGAAATGCAATCAATCCTGGAGGTAATTCACCATTTGTTTCAGGACGAGATAGAATATGTCCTTTCAGGCAAGATACTTCTTTACCTTCAGGCCCAGTGGTCCAAGGGGAACCCCGGGTACAGCGCTCTCAAATCACTCTATCTTTCAAGGGTAGACCTGAGCATGCACCACTGAAAAACTGGTAGGGCTAGAATGTTTAAAGAACATGCACATCACTTTCCCCCTTGTTATTATGGACCGGTTGAACAGCTTTGGGTTGGGATAGGCAGGGATTCTACTATGTCATTTATGCCATAGTGATCTCATAGAATTTCTGGACCAATGCATGTTCTTTTTAAATGGCATATAGTCATCTTGAGAGCCAGCCTCCACTCTGGTATGTAACAATCCTGAAGAAGTTGGCATGGGAATGTATTGTTGTGGTTCATTCCAAACCCAAGAATAAAAAGAGTAAGTTTATTACATAAGCAAAACCAAGAATGATTTGTGGATAAAATGAGACAAAGGTGAGGAAAGTAAAATGCTATTGCAATTACTGATTTCTCTGCCTTTGAAGTTTTATACTGGGATTCACTGAATTTTCCCGCACGCATTTTCCTGACCCGAAACATCAGCTTTCCTGCTCCTCTGATGCTGCCTGGCCTGCTGTGTTCCTCCAGCTCCACACTGTGTTATCTCTGACTCCAGCAATGGCAGTTCTTACTATCTCTGAAACTAAAGGAATACCGGTTCATGAGTACAAGCCACTTGGAGGGATGCTGCATTACGGGCAGTATTCTGAAAGAGCCCAGCAGCTGATCTACTACTTTATTCCAAAGCATTTTAATGAACATATATCACATGTATTTATTGTTTGTCCATCTTGTCTTGTGTGATGTTGCTTCAAAAATTGACAAAAATTATTTTTACAAGGAGAATCAGTGAACGGAAAAGCACTCAACAAATTAACATCTTTCTACTTGGTTGTTGTGATATGAATCAGAACAAGGGAAGAAACTGTCCTTCTCCATCTCCCAAGCAACTTAATTAGATTTAACCTACCCATTCAAAATTTTTCACCTTTTATTTAGTTTTAGGTTCTAAAACATCACCACCACAAAAAAAATTATTTAATCCTATTTCTCAAAATTGTCCACCTCCAACTCCACCTATGATCGTTCACTTAGTAACCCCTAATAGTGCCTTTGTCCCCTACCGACATTGTGACTCCATTGCTCATGTCAGGGGGGCCTTCCTCTGTAAACTCCAACTTGTGCAATCCTATCCTGTGCCAAGTCATTCTTACAAACATCTACACAGTTCTCTCTCTTAGTAGCTTTTAGTAATCTTCAGGAGACTGCATTTAACTCATCGCAGTTTCTTCCCAAATATTTACTTCACTCTACTTCCATTTCATACCCTAAAAATCTATTTGACGAGATGTTCATCAACCCTCCAAATGTCAGCTTCTCAGTTCAAATTCTGTCTCCATCTGTAAACCAACTATTGTTACTGGCTTCTCTACTTCAGAATAAATGCACTGTTAAATTTTCTGTGCCATTAGACAAGCAAGCCAGGCTTGTCTTCATTTAGAAACAGGATAGGACATTCAGCTTTGCAAGGCAGCTGTGCTATTTAATATGATCATGGCTGACCAAAAATCTCAATGCTTTTTACTCACGTTATCTCCAGAACCCACTAGAAATCAGAAATCTGCTCCTCTTTAACTTTGACAAACTCAAGGAGTGACCTTTCACAACCATCTGGGGTACAGAATTCCAGCTATTCACAAACCTCTGAACAAAATAAATTCTCTTCATCACAGTCCTCACTGGCATCCACCTTTGTTTTTAAATGGTGTCCTCTACTTCTAGACTCCTCACCCAGGGGAAACATTTCATCTGCATCTACCCTGTCTATCCCTATAAGTTGATGTCAATGAGACCACCTTTCATTTTTTGAACACCTAGAGAATACAAGTCCAGTTTGCCCAATCTCTCTTAATAGGATGGTTCCCCCAGTCCTGGGAGCAAGTCTAGTAAACTGTTGTTGAACTCCCTCTATGGCAATAACATCTTTCCTGAGAGAAGGAGACCAAAACAGCACAAGTACCTGTATGCTGGCACGTACCCAGTAGCCTTTAACATTACTAAAAGCTTGCTACTCCGGTATGTTAGCTTTCAGTGAGTTATTGACAAGGACAACATCACTATACTTTCCACCTACACTTTCCAACCTTTTACCGTTTAAGAAATACTCTGCACATCTGTTCTTCGCACCAGTGTAAATTACCTCACATTTTTCCACACTATGTTCCATCTGCCACGTACTTGCCCATTCACTAAGCCTGTCCAAATCCTGAAGTTGCCTTACATCTTTCTCACAGCACACAATCCTGATTAGCTTTATGTCATCTGAAAATTTGGAAATATTATGTTTGGTCCTCACATCCAAATCACTGGGGCCTAATCGAGGATCTCTGCAATGCACCATTACTCACGGCTTGCCAATGAAAGAATGACCTGTTAATTCTAGTTTGTTTTCTGCCTGTTGGCCAATCCTTAATCCATGCCAGTACGTTACTGCCTATCCCATGCACTTTAATTTGGCTTACCATTGTCCTGTGGGAGAATTTATCAAATCCTTCTGAAAATCCAAGTATACCATGTCCATCCATTCCCCTTTATTAATTTACAGGGATCGGAACTAAATCTTTACAGTTTATATAAATGATTTGGATGAAGGGATCATAGGCATTGTATGGCATGGTAGCTTAGTCATTAGCACTGCTACATCACAGCACCAGGTACCTGGTTCTGATTTCAGCCTTGGGTCACTGTCTCTGTGGAGTTTGTGCTGCCTCCCACCCCTCCACAACCCTGTCTGTTTCAGTTTCCTTGCACAGTCCAAAGATGTGCAGGTTAGGTGGATTGGTCATGTTGAATTGCCCCGTAGTATGCAGGCTAGGTGGGTTAGCAATGATAAATGTGGGGATACGGTGGGAGTAGTTCTGGGCAGGATGCTCTTTGGAGAGTTGGTTCAACCTGGTGGGCCAAATGGCCTCTTTTTACACTGTCAGGATTCTGATTCTGTGATGGTACCTTAACTTGCTGATGACACAAAGATAACAAAGTGAGTTGTGAAGAGGACAAAAGGACTCTATAAAGAGATAGGGATAGGCTAAGTGAAGGGGCAAAGATCTGGCAAATGCAGTACGATGTGTGATATGGCCATTTTGGCAGAAAGAATATAAACAGAATGGTGAGAGGCTGTGGTGTTCCAAGATGCAGAGAGATTTGTGTGCCTTAGCCCATAAATCACAGAAGGTTAGAATGAAGGTATAAGATGTAATCGGGAAAATTAACAAAATGTTATGGTTTATTGCAAGGGGAATTGAATGCAAGAGTAGGGAGGTTATGCTTCAATTACTCGGGTCACTAGTGGGACAGCATCTGGAGTATTGTGTACAAGATGTCAATGTGTTAGAAAGAGTTTAGAGAATGTTTACAAGACTAATACCTGGAATGATCAGATTGCTTTATGAAGAAAGTCTGTACAGGCTAGAACTCTATCCTCTGGAGTTTAGAAACATCAGAGGTGATTTAATTGAAACATATAACATCATGAGGGGACTTGACCAGGTGGTTGTTGAAAGGATATTTAGAAATAAAGTGGTGCCCATTTAAAATTAAGATGAGGATTTTGAGTCTTTGGAATTTTCTTTCTCAAAAGGTGGTGGATGCAGAATCTTTAAATATTTTGAAGATACTTGATTACCAAGGGAAGAAAGATTATTGGGGATATGCAAGAAAGCATAATTGAGTTTAAAATCAGATCGGCAATGAACTTATTGAATGGTAGAGAAGGGCTGTGTGGCCTACCTTTGTTCCTTGTTCTTATGCCCATAATTTTGTTCGCAACAAATTCAGAAAACTAAAACTTGTCAAACACAATTTCCCATTCATAAATCGATTCTGACTGTGTCCAATTAGTTCATTATTATCCAAGTATCCATTTACCACATCCTTTTAGTGCAATGGAGTCGAGCTGATGGAAGAGAACCCCTAATTGACAGGATAGAGTGAAAAGTAGCATTCCGTACTCTCTGGTTGTGCACGTTTGGGTTTGGGAGGCCTTTCAGTTGAAACAAATAACTTTTCATGACTGAGTGGAAAAAAAATCATCATGAATGATTTCTCAATGAACTAGCAGACAATCGATCCTCGTGATAAAAATAATGGCATAATTCTTGACCCACTCAACCATTGAACTGACCTCACTATTTGCCCCAGGAAGTGCTGTTGGGGATGGGACAAGGAACTTTAAAAGTCAATCCTGGTCAAACCTCTCAACAGTCAATTACAGGGAAGCATTGCTACAGATTTGGAAGAAAGTGGCATACCTACAATAGCTCATGTTTTTCATCATTGCTAAAGCACAAATAGACAATAGTTCTTCCAAAAGAAATAATTACAGTTTCTACTAAGTTAATATTTCACAAAATGTTCTCTACGCATGCACCACAATCACTCCAGATATAACTATGCCTAGCCAGGCAGTGTGATGGCGACAGAAAATAATTTAGCTGTGGTATTTCATTGATTTCATCCTTCTATTAGTTTTGTTTGAGATCAAGTTTAGAGGCTGTATTGATGCAAAGAATTGTGGTGTAAAGCAACATTGCAAAAGCCTAGAAAAATGGTATTGTTTCTCTGCATCTCATCTCACATTATGTCAAACTAATTTGTACCTTGCCCATGAAGTTTTATTGGAAGGAATTAACTTAGTGCTGATGTTCTGCATTAAAGATAAGTGCAACTTTCATTTGTAATGAATTGATTGTATTGCTGCTGGTCGTAGCATTGGGCAGTTTGTTTATATTATTTCTTGGCTAATTCATGATTATAGCAAACTGTCAAACTAACTCACACAAAATAAAAATAGCTGGGTGTCCAAAGCAGAGAATCAGAATTTTATTAATTCAGTTACAAAGCAATTTTAAAAATCATGATTTTCCTGGGAGCATTTCCTGAGATCAGATGAACAATTTTTCTCCGTTCTCTGTCTTCTTGCCATTCACTTGGACAGTTATTAGCATATCCACTTTTTACATGAAAGTTGCTATTTCTCATTCCATGAGACCATAAGATGTTGGAGTGGATTTAAACCATTCATTCCATCATGCCTGCTCCACCACTTGATCATGGCTGATATGTTTCTCAACCCCATTCTCTTGCTTTCTCCCCTAATCCCTTTACTAATACATGAGGCAGTTAGGCCTGGATTTTTGTTGAGTCAGAATGATTCTGAAGTTATCAAAATACAGAAACATCGACACACTGAAAAAGTGAACGGGGTAGGCCATTCTGTCCTTTTGAGCCTGCTCTACCATTCAACAGGATCATAGTTATTCATCCAACTCAGCACCCTGTTCCCACTTTCTCCCTTTAACCTTCAGAACGATATCTAACACCTCCTGAAAACATTCTTTTGCTCTCAACCACTTTCTGTGGTAGAGAATTCCATGGGCTCAACACCCTCGAGGTGAGGAAACTTCTCTTTGTCTCAGTCCTAAATGGCCTACCTTGTATTTTTAAACTCACAGGAATATACAAAGGAACGTCTACTGACTGGGACTGATTACCAATTGCAGAAAAGGCAATGCAAGGGGCAATTACTTACAAACTAGTGCAGTGATTGAAAAGAGGTCAGCCAGATGGACCTCGTAGAATATGAGTTCCCTAATTGGGACTGTTAATCTGGTCAAATCAGGGAGTCCCGGCTGACAGATATAAACAGGAGTGTCAGGAGTTCTGTTCACTCGTGGAGCTGGCTCTGAGCTAGCTAGATCAGTGTCATGTACTATGCATGTGTAAATAAAGGGTGACTTCATGACAGGATACCAGCCTTCATGAAATTGTTTTAATTAAAATTCATCTGGGATATGTAGCTTATAATAAGATCCCCATGGTTCTGCATGGGGCATGATTTCTCAACGACAGGTAAGTCTTAAGTTCTCGTGCCTCATTGGGCAAAGCGATTGATTAACATCCCCCCACCTCTGTCTACAGCAAACAATCGCAGCAGAAATCTGACAATGGATCACCAAAACTCCTGAGAAAAGTTTTGTCCCCATTGTGGAAATTGAAACTTTCATAGTCTTAGAGAGACATTTACAAATCAAACCACTGGATCCAGACACAAAAATTGTCACAGACAGATGTACTCTGAAAACGTCTTGGAAATCCACACCAAAACTGATATTTCAAGAAAAAGCCTGCAAGCGTTTCTGGCAGACAATTAAAAAGATGCTTCTGTTTGCATTTTCACTGTCTGAAGATGTTAGCATTACCAGTGCCCATGGAAACAGTTACAGTGAAAAGTCACCAAGTAACAAAGAAGTTTCAACAACTGCAACAGTTGTTACATGTGACTACATCTAAAATAATAACTAATCAACAGCAATCTCACATTTAAACCACATACTTCAAAACACAACCAAAGGAGTCTAAGACTTCTCTTCTTTTATCTTCCTTTCTATTGCAAATTATTCCTGTGTGTGTTTGAGTGACTGCATAATTGCCATATGCTTGATGTTGTGTTTTTTTGAAACTATTTTTCTTCGTTTTAACAGTTAATGAACTTGCTCCTTCTTTGAATCAAGGAAACTTTGATGATGGACTCATTATTGCTCACAGCAAAAACAGTTAACTAAATTACTCATAGGAGAATGCAATGCAAAAATAATTTAAACTTTTATTGTGACCAAATGACGAAGTTGAACAATTCATTGCCTGAAGCATTATAAGTGTTTGTTTTGGTGCCAGGAAGGTATATTGGCACTAATAAATAATTAAAACATTGCTTGAAGAGTTCACTTCCAAATGACTAATTGTAACTGTCTACAATAGGCTTAATTTGTACCTACTGCAAATAAATGGCAGACTGATGCAACTCAGATAGCACCTTTTGGATACTCACAATTAACCACATAATGGTCTGTTGCCTGAAGTTGATGCACCATTTATGCATCAATAATAGTGAGTGCCATTAGCTTCAATGTTGGTTTAACAGTAGAATTTTGCCCATCATTTTACAAGACAGCACTTTCTCATTAGCAGAAAAATTACAAGCACATTCCATTCATTCTTTTTAACAATGACATTACAATCAATGAGGCTGTAATGTATCTTCTAGCTTCCTTTGCTGGTACTGAGTGACATTGGTTTCTAACCTAGTTGTTCGCACTGATTTGTGGAAAGTGCTCCATGTAATGTCTTCCAGTGCATGTGCATAGAATGCCTGACATTAGAGTCTTGACCCTTACTAGCAGCACAGTTTTACAAACTTGATTTGCAAAACATGTCTCACAAATCATGCAGTCAGTTCTCTTTCAGACTTAGGAATTGTACGAAGTGACATTATTTTACTATTTAAACGTTATATTAGCTTCCGTGGTTTTTAAAGTTCGAACGTATATTTCAGAAAATTCAGTTTATTGAATATTCAGAATGTCATAATACAGACAACTGAGCTCAGAGAGGACAAATGATTAAGCAACAAGCTCTTCAAGTTAGAAACAAGAGATTCCTCCAGTTATTAAGCATCAGGAGACCAGTGTTTAGATGGATTCTTTCTGGATAATCAGACATAATTCATAAAATCCAAATTAATAAGGCTTGATTGTGTATGAATCATAGAATCCCTACAGTGTGGAAACAGGCCCTTCTGCCCAACAAGTCCACACTGATCCTTGGAGCATCTCACCCAGACCCGTCGCCCTATAAACCACCTAATTGGCACAGTCCTGAACTCTACAGGCAATTTAGCATGGCCAATCCACCCAGCCTGCACATCTTTGGACTGTGGGAGGAAACCCATGCAGACACAAGGAGAACATGCAAACTCCACACAGAGTTGCCAGAGGGTGGAATTGAACCTGGGTCCCTGGCACTGGGAGGCAGCAATGCTAACCACTGTGCCACCCTGTCCTGGGCCATGAAGTCTGTACTTCATCCATTGTACAAGTCTGTGTTGGTGGTAGGGAGAGCTGTCTTATTAGTTTTGTGCAGCAAGTTTCCTGAGTGTGTCATTAACCTAGGATCCACATGAATACGATACAAGGAGGAAGGTCAACAGTGTAATTTGGCTGGGGAAAGCAAAATCAGCGCAGTTCTTAAAGTACTATACTGATTCTTAAAAAGAGAATACTTGCGAGAACTTGCAGACATAGGGAATGTGCAAAAGAGGAAACATGAGCAATGTTTTCCCCTCAGTGGCCAGACTCTGGAGATCCTATTACTAAAGCTGTAAAGTCTCCTGGATGTGGTGAACTTGGGAGAAAATGCAGTAAAGGCTTTTGTGTGGTTCCAGAGACATGTTAAAGGATAGGTATCCTCCTTAAAATGAATGTGTGATCTTTTTTCTATTAATGCTTTGATCCCAATGGAGAGGGAACATAATAGTTTTCTCTTTGCACATTTTTGTATACATATGGTAGGTGGAGTATGCAATTGCATGTGAAATAGTTTCAGATGCTATTTGCTTTAAGTGCAGTCACCAGAAACGGCATGCTTGTTCAAATCTTAAATTCTGCAAGGAAGCGACCCTTTGATCTTCGAAGTAATGGTTGCAACTAATGGGGAGTTCTGGCTTATACTATAAGATAGTATGAAAATTTGAATGGGAAAGGAACTGGGTAAAGCAGCTTACTGAGCATCAGAAGATGCTTTAAGATGAATAGAGTGGAGTAGATTTCAAGACAATGTAGAACAATAGTGCAATTACTCATTTAGTATTCTCTACTTATTATGATCAGGTAGTTAGTACCTGATTTCAATTCACATTTTCAGACATTAATATGGAAATGCAATGAAAATGGAGCACTTTTTTCTTCCTCGCAATATACATTTCAGTAAGAAGGAGCAAAAGACTTTTTCGCACATCATAGCAGCTTTTGACAAGCAATCTATTTTCTGAGCATCAGCACAGGTACTAGAGCCTTGGAGACTAGTTTGTGAGTTTATCTTAAGGATACCCACTTACTTAGACCTGGAGGTTTTCTCAAAGAGGCAGACAAAACACATACGTTTATCTCCTTTCATAATCAGTGTTCTGGAACAGTTTGCCTGTTGCCAGAGCCTATAGCTTGAGGGGTGCCGATCCATAATTAAACATGACCACCCATGAGACTCTCACTTTTGGCACCTGCCTTGTGTATATGGGAAGGATTTACATGCTGATAATAAACCTAGTTGGCCAGATTAGGAAAGCACCTTCAATGGCCATCAAATCCTTGAGTGGGACAAAATTCAGAGCTTTTGGCTCAGAAATGGGAATGCTATCACCTCAATTTAGTGACCTTGAGAGAAGTTAAGAAGTGAGGAATGGTAAGTAGTGGCAAGAGAGAAAGAAGAAAGCACAAGCTGTGAGACCCCACTGTCGGTTAGCTGTGTGGACAAGGTTTAGTCTCCTCCCAATGAGGGATTCCATTAAGCTTTGCATCTGTGACTGTGTGAACCTCTGACAACGCTGGAACCCTGTGGGACAACCAGGTTTCAGAGCATGGCATACCATAGCGAAAGTGACATTTATGCAGTTCTTGCTGGGGACTCGCCAAAGCAATGTTGAAACTAATTCAGAATTATGTACTCTCGCAATCATTGTGACTGACTCCTTGGACACCTACTCATGCAAAGTCTGTAGGTTTAATTTTAAAATGTCTTAACTGGCAACTAAGTGGCATAACCTGGATAGTGAATGTTGACATTCCAGCCTGTTTCCAAAATTCAGCTATTATGCAGTACAGCCTATTTTAGTTCTCCCGACCAGAAACAAAAAAGCAAGGGCTTCATCCGTACATCGGGATGTCCAAATGTTGGCTACGTAATTCTAGTTTTTTAATTCCATGACCCTATCTAGAAGCTCAGCTATTTTCTCTTTGCGTTAACTGTTCTAAAGCATCTGTAGCCGTCTTGTATCAGTCTTCTTCCCAAGGCATGATTTTGGGAAAGTGTCAGGATGTTAGAATATGTGCTGTATTAATTTTAATTTCATTGGTTGATTTAATAGCTGGGACTATCATTTGAAAAAAATCAAATCAAAATGAACCAGTACTGTGTTTTAAAGATGAATTTCACATTTACCATTGTTTGATCTGTCTGGAAGAAAAACCTAAGGACATAAAGCAAACGCTACCTTGTTTACAGAATCTGCTAAGACCAAAGGATATCTACAAAAACCCATTGTGCAAACACAGCACCTCCTGCCCCTGCGGTGGAACAGCAATTTGTTGCTACCATTATCATCATTGTTTGCCCAGCATGCTAGAATGAGAGATAAC